>OX104068.1:51023326-51273127 GCA_944474145.2 Dicrocoelium dendriticum | reverse complement strand
CTGGTTAAGTGCTTGCTTATCCTAGCTGAGAAATGCGACCGGTTAATCGCAGAAGCAGAGCAGAGGATAAACAATGAGATTACTTCAATTGGAGCGAGTATGGACCACAGAAGCGTAGCGGCTGCTAAGCAACGGAATGCTGAACAAATCGCTTCGCCTGCACCGCAATCAGCCATGTCTCCATCTCCGTTGTCTTCTCCAACTTTGGTAGAACGCCGGGCGAAAACAGACTGTACCTACGTGAATCAAGCAGTACTCACAGCAAAGAAAATCAGGCACCATTCAAAACGTCTGGTTAAGCAAATTCCACTAGACCTGACATCTAGTATTACCAAGGATGGAGCAGCCAAACACCAACCCTTGGTACCTGTAGCTCAAATATCTCTTGTCGAGACTAAGCCTCCCAGAACATCGGTTACAAATGCAGAGATTGCTGCAAGGGTCCACCGAGAGGCCGCCGTTGCGTCCTCTTCCATTGTAAACATCGTTAACGCAAATGGAGAGAAAAACAGCAAACAATCACTTATCAACAAGTCAAGACAAATGAGTACCATACCTTGTAGATCGATTAAAAAGGGATCCAACAACAGTGCCCGGACTGTTGTATGCTCAAATGTTCCTGAATCTACCGCCATCACATTGCGGGATAAGTTATCAGACGACCAAGACCAATGGAACTCATTGTGTATGCAGATGAGTATCAAAGCCAAGCCCGTAAACTTGTTACGAATTACTCGTCATCCGAACTCGCCACACTATGGTGAACCCAGACTTATTCGAGTAACTCTAGAATCCTCAACCGACGTGGAAAATGTTTTGCTCTCCGCAAGCGCGCTAAAACACGAATCCTGTGGGATACGTATCTATCCTGATGTCCCTTGGAGCGCGCGACAATCAAAAAGAAACATCGAAGAGAGGCACAGCAAGCAAGACCGCCTAAACACAGTCTTCATACATGGAGTGCCAGAACATCCTTCTAACCATGTTCAAGATACCGGAAAGCACGATTTAGAACAGTGGCGGTTCATTCGTGAAACACTTTCTTTGGATAATGTTGTGGCACTATCGCTCACTAGGATACCTCTCTCATCGAATTATAGAGGATGCGGACCTAGAATCCTAAAACTTGTGGTTCAGTCAGAGCAACAAGCAAAGGATGTTTTGGATCGATGGCGAAGAAATCGGAAACATCTTCCTTCAGAAATTCGGTTAAAGGTCGCAAACAATTCGCACAGCTCAAGTATTAAAGCAACTGAAGCAGCAAGCATACCGACGGATGTACAGAAGTGTAACTTGACTGCTGCTTTAATTGACTCTGAAGTAGGTTTAAACGAAGGCTGGGACGCACCTTTGCCGAATCAAGTTGCAAACGAGGTATCATTGACCCATCAAGAAAACGAATAACTGCCGACCTCCCATCGGTCGGCATTCTCCCACACTTGACAGCTTCACCTCTCTGCGGGCTCCTAGAGACCGAGAAACTGGCCTGCTTGTATACAAATGCTCAGGGACTTTCTAACAAACTGGCTGAACTGAAAGATCGCCAAGCTTCCGGCTCGTATGATGTCATTGGTATCACCGAGACATGGTTGCACACGGGAATGACGGACGCTGAAGTGTCGCTACCCGGCATGTCGTTGATCCGGAAGGATAGGCTCACAAAAGGAGGAGGGGTAATCCTGTACTACCGAAACGACTTACAGTGCGAAGCCGTGGAGGATTCAGATTCGCAGTTCCCCGACTCTCTTTGGTGCCGGTTGCAGTTAAAAGGTGGGGACGCTTGCCTTATTATCTTGGTGTACCGCGCCCCTAACTCAACACCCGAAACCGACTACCACCTAATGGCTGCTTTAAGGTGCAGTTTACAACCAAAGTACACTCACATTCTTATCATGGGTGATTTCAACGTACATTGTTTAGAAGCCCCTGCCACAACCGGCGAACGATTCAAAATCGATTTACAAGATCTAGTAACTACTGCTCCTCTTTACAACCACATCACTTTGCCCACTCGGTTCAGAACTGGTAACCGGCCATCTGTGTTGGATCTTGTGCTTACCAACGAAGAGCATATGATTAATGCGTTGGTTTTAGACTGCCCGTTGGGTCGCAGTGATCACGCAGTCATCAGTTTCAACTTCGTCTGCTATGCAGAATATCGGAATGATAAAGATGAGACTGTGCGAACCATCACAAGGTACGACCGACTCGCCCAGCTAGTCAGCGCCACAACATGGTCTTTCCTCGAAGAAGAACCCCCAGAAGTCGCCTGGCTCGAGTTCGTCAACACATTCAGTCAGCTGATTGCACAGGCTTCAGAGATAAAAGCTTACAATAAGTGCAAATCCGTTTCTTTTGTTAGGAGCGGAACCCGAAAATGGATGACAGTACGCAATGCAGCATGGCGAGTGTACAGAGAAGCTCCAGCACCAGAAACGTGGGACAACTACGTAGCCCAACGTAACCACTGCACTCAACTGTTAAGAGAAGACAAAGCCGCCTATCAGCAGAACATCGCAAAAACCTTCAGTGCTAACCACAAACTGCTGTACAAGCACGTTAATAGCCTACGAAAGGTGAGGCAAGGATTTCCTCCACTCAAGACGGCTGACGGCCCAACAAGAACGTCTATGGAAGCTGCAAACGCGCTGCAGATGCAATACGCCCCCACGTTTCAAAGGGTCTTGCCACCAAGCGATCTACCAAGCTTTGTCTTCTGCTCACCAGGACTAACCCACATCAATTTTACCGCAGAGGCTGTATTGCAAAAGCTGACTTCTCTACGCAAACACAGCTCGCCGGGTGTCGACGCCATTCGTCCTGAGGCATTGGGAGTAGCAGCAAACCAACTGGCAGAACATTTAGCTCAGTTTTTCCAGCACTGCTTAGACCAGAACCAAGTTCCCGCCATGTGGAAGCTTGGAATAATAAGCCCGATTCACAAAGGTGGAAGCAGATCTGATCCCTCCAACTACCGCCCAGTAACCCTTCTTCCTATACTCTCCAAGGTCATGGAATCCATAGTTGCCGATGCACTGGTGTGCTATCTGGAAAACTGCAACCTCATCACTCCTGAACAGCACGGTTTCCGTCGACAGCGGTCATGTACAACTAATTTACTCATTGCACGCAGTAGTTGGACCGAGGCAGCCGACGCTGGAGAAGGTGTTGATGTGATATACCTGGATTTTTCCAAGGCTTTCGATCGTCTAGACCATCGGATACTACTATCCAAGCTGCAGCATTACGGGATCGGAGACCCTCTTTTAAGCTGGATGGCCAACTTTCTATTTCAAAGGCAATTAGTGGTCAGAGTTCGGAGCTCTTTATCGGACCCCATACAAGTCGAGTGTGGTGTGCCGCAAGGCTCGGTTCTAGGTCCACGTTTGTTTCTGGTGTTTATTAATGACCTTGCACAGGGAATCGCTTCAAACTTCCTAATGTTTGCCGACGATATCAAGATCTGGCGCAGGATCCAGGCGAACGCCGACCAACATGTGCTCCAAAGTGACTTAGATACAGTGTATCAATGGTCGATCCAAAACTTATTGCATTTCAACGTCAGTAAATGCAAGGTGCTTTCCATCCGACATCAGGGCAGCTACTCATACCGACTCGGAACGGATGTACTGCAACAATCAACTGTCGAACGTGACTTGGGTGTCCTGGTTCAAGATGACTTGGGTTGCTCCAGGCAATCCGAAAAGGCCTCGAAGACCGGGAATCAACACGTTTGGCTGTTGAGGCGGGCGTTTGGACAAATAAACAGCTCCATATTTCGACAAATGCTCAGTGCGTATGTTCGCCCCCATGTCGAATACGCAATTCAAGCCTGGCATCCATGGCTGAAACACGACCTTAATGCACTGGAGCAGCCTCAACGCCGCGCATCTAAGAACGTAACTGGAATGCGCAATCTGTCCTACCAGGAGAGGCTGCGACGACTAGGATTGTTCAGTGGAAGCTATCGAAGGCTACGAGGCGACCTGATTATGACATACTTGATTCTGCGAGACCCTCATCATGTGTGCCGCCCTTTACTGCAATTCAGCAGCAATACAAACCTGAGGGGCCACTCATTAAAACTCGCAGAACAATACGGTCGTCTGGAGTGCCGCAGAAATTTCTTTTCCATCCGTGTCTGTCACCCGTGGAATGCTCTCCCAGAATCGGTCGTCTCTGCACCGACACTGACAATATTTAAAAGACGGTTGGACGATGCACTCATCCACTTACACTTTGTTACTTAACACTACGTCTCCATCCTACACCTGGAGTTTACCCTGGAATTATTTGTTGTTAACTGTGGGTGTTGTGAATCTAAGTGGATCGCAGGACTGCAGCGAAGCAAACGATAAGTCCTTATTTTCGTATTTAAAGTGTTAACTATTTTACTATCCTTTTCATCATAATTATTATGTTGATATCCCCACCAACTATCCAACGGGGCTTGTAAAGCAACGCTTCTTAACCCGTATAAATTCATTGTTCATTGTTCATTGTTCAAGTCAGCGCTGCATGTCGGAACGAATTTTATCCAAGGTACTAGGCCTTAATATAGTTGCCTTTACATGTAAGTTCAACAGCCTTCACTTTTGTCAACATAAAGGAACAACTGTGCAAATTCAATGTACAGCGATGAACTCCACCTCATTCTTATGTTATTAAAGCCTAGTTCTATGGAGAAGGAAAGTTCAGGAGTCCGTCGTGCTAGGTTACACTAAAAATGGGTGCACGTGCCGAAAAGTTTGAGAACACCTGCTCTATGTGGTGACACACGGCATCCTGTTGGCTGACGGTGTCTGACCAATGAGGAAGCTACTCGTCGGTGCATGTGTGCATCTTAGCCAATTTTTGAAACGCACCAACTTGAAACTGCTTATAAAGCAAGTTGAAAATGCTTACGAACCAAGTTGAAAATGCTTACGAACCAATTTGCTTCCTCTATTAACTAACATGACTCGGAAATGTTATAGTGTATCTGTATCCGAGGCAAACGACAAAATGTTAGTCGACCAGACACAGTGGGACTTTGTGTGTCCAAAAATAGGCGTTCAAGCTAAGCCGACCAGTATGATGTATCTCGTCTGTCACCCCAACTCCGTACACGACGGTGTACCGCGGTTACTCCAAGTAACACTTCTTGCAGGAAATGACGCATTAGCAGTTTTCTTATCAACCATTCGCTTCCATGTCATCCATGCACTGTTCATATTATTTCAGATGTTCCTTGGAAAGAACGTCAGAAGAGCAAATAAAATCCGGATGACTTTCGTAAGCGCAAAGACGTAAAATCGATCCTTATTCACGGTGTCCCCTACCTTCAGGCATCAGTTTCAAAGCGCATAACTGGAACGAATGGCGCTTTATCCGTGAATTGCTCTCGTTCGAAAATGTGGTCGCCAATTCGATATGAATGGTGCAATTATTTTTCAACTAAAAAGGGAGTGGTCTTCTAGTGCTAATGACAACATTGCCATCCAAACTGACAGCACAAAAGTCTATCAAAATATGACACTAATAGCGCAACATGATGTCATACGAAATAGTTATAAAAGGTGCTTGACTCCTGGTCACAAATAGACAAGGTAGCACTGAACAAACACTTCACCTGTACAATCCCGTCAACAGGCAGCTCAGAACCAGGAGACTGTTCAAACACCCAGACAGCCGAAGGAATACCGGATTATCAGCCACCTGCGGACAATGGCACTCTACATTGCAACTCTAAATGGCTTTGGGACATGTGCCAGCCGTTCAAGGAAAAAGTGACTAACAGCCAACTCCACAACGGTCAGCGTAAACCCACACCCGAAAGGCGCATCAACGAACAAGTTTCTAACTTCAGAGGCCCTCACCTGAGTTTATACCAGCGCACAAGTTCTTCTCAGTAGGTTAATCGTTCTTCTTACTCAGCAGATCTTATTGTCCTGGGATATCGTCCTAGTAACCGGAACACGGTTGAATACTGAGATCACCGATACTGAGATTGCTCTACCCAGCATGCATCCCCTACGAAATGATCTGCCGAGCCGAGGAGGCGGTTGCCATATATTACCGATGTGACCTATAGATTGATATTAGTAACGATCTAGGCACGCAAGTTGTTGATTCTGTTTGCTGCCGTCTACATCTGTTATATGATGATGCGTGTTTACTAGCAATAACTCACTGCCATCAAATATCCACTCTGGAAATGTATCACCGCCTAGCTTTTACCATAAAGCGAGTTCCTAGACCGTCATACCATCACGTCCTTCAGGTGGGGACTTCAACCTACACATTCATAGTCCCCGCTTTCCCCATCGAACAATTCAAAGTTGACTTGTAAGATGTAGGTGCCAGTATATCATTGTACAACCATTTTTGCACTGTCACGCGACTCAGATCATTCGATGATCAGCTCGACTGGACCATGTGATCACCAAAGAGGAACTGATCGTCGCTACCGTAACCGTAGATGCATCGCTTCGCTGTAGGGATTATGCGACGCGTCTGCTACCTGGAACACATCCATGAAAACGGACACAAGCCCAGTTGGTCCCCCATGACGACATCCTGTCTAAACTTCTTCAAGAGACCAATTGGTCCTTCCTAGCCGATCAGCCGCCCGATATAGTCTTCAGGGAGTTTGTCACCCAGTACACCGGGCTATTGACAAATACGTCGGGAGCCAAAGCGCTACCTGAAGAACCGAACTCAGAAATGAATGGCCATAAGGGATTCAGCATAGCGCTCTTACAAAGCCTGTCCAGAAAGTGCAGGACTGTGGTGCCTACAAAGCCTAACAAACCACTGCATCAAGTTGGTCTTTGAAGACGAACTACAGCATCAACAAGACTTTGCGATAAAACCCCTTATTAATCCTAAAATGCTGTTCAGCCAATTCAACAGGCACCGGAGGGTGCAGCGCGGAATCCAAGCAATTGATATGGCGCCAACTACAAAGGGACGGCAAACGCGATTCGTCAACACTTCATCCGTAGTTTCCAGAGTGAATCGTCATTTCACCAGCGTTTGGTACAGCTCCCACAGCCACCAGGGTTAAGTCACGTGTCGTTCACAGAAGCAAATGTGATGAAAAGACTACTGCCACGCCACGTTCACACCCCTGCTGGCGTGGAGGAAATAAGACTAAAGGAATTAGAGGTAGCCACCTTGGATATCGCCCAAAGATTAGCTCGGTGCCCTCAATGATACATTGATGAAATGGAGGTTTTGACCAAATAGAAATTTGGAATAGTCACCTCTGTTTACAATAGTGGGAATCGCGCGAGGCCCTCGAACTACCGTCCAATAACTTTCTTCCAGGTGATACAAAATCAGTGGAAGGCATTATGGCATAGGCGCTCATAGGATAGTTTGAGAGTAAGAAATTCATAGTATAACAGTGACACGGATTTCGCTGATTTTGTCTATGCACTACAAACGTGAAGCTGCTAGCCCGAGCAAGCTGGACGGAACCAGTCGACGTCGTCTACCTCACCTTCTCTAAGCGTTCGACCGACTGGATCACCGCATTCACCTCCATAAGCTTCAAAGCTATGGAATCAGTGACCCTGTGCTCGGTTGGATAAGTAACTTCCTCATCCGACCTCAGCTGAATAATGGAGTCCGCAGCTCTAGTTACGACCCAATCAAAGTCCAGTGTGGTATTCCGCAAGGATCGGTAATGGTTCCACATTTGTTCCTAGCCTTTATCAACGACCTTGCCAGTATACTCCAATCAGACTTCTTATTATATGCAAACAATGTCAGGATCCAGCAGCACGTCAAGACAGAGAACGTTCACGCGGTAATGCAATGAGATCTCGACAGGGCCTATACGTGTTCGTTTGAAAAGCGGCTACAGTTCAAAGTGGTAAAACACAGAGTCATTAGCATATGTCATCAGCATACCTGTGAATATCGACTTGAGGTCCAACAGTTGTAGCACACTTCCCAGGAAATTGGCCTCGGTGTAATCGTGCAGGATGATCTCGGCTGCTGGGAACTGGCTGAAAAGGCGTAGGGAAATGCCAACCAACACTTTAGGCTCTTATGAAGTGCGTTCGGGGAAATTAGAGCCATAAATCCTTCCACAAATGCTGAACGCCTAGATGAGGCCCCAAGTGAAGTAGCGATCCAAGTCTGGCGCCCCTGTCGCAAACAAGTTTGAGGATCGTTAACGTAGAGCGACCAAATTCGTTAGGGGTTTGTACTAGTTCACCTACAAATACATACTGCAAGACTCCAGGATTGTACAGCAGTGCATATCGGCGTCTTCGAGGAAACTTCATTTTTCTGCACCTAATACTGATAAACGCTAAGCACACCTGTTGTGACCGACTGTAACTCTGCTGTACGTAGTCTATTAAAAACTAACATTCTCCTAAATGAAGGTTGCTGATCGCCGCTCAGACTTGTATTTTATGCCTGGGGTGTTACTCAACAGCAGCTACAGTGCAACCCTGAAAAGCTACATGCTCAATTTAGCTACACACTGTAGTTGACTTGAATTTTTCCTAAAAGTTTTCGCCCTTAGAACATGGCAAGTCCCTCTGACACACGTCATTTTTGCCTCCACTCAAACGCACTCCAAAAAAATGCCTTGACGGCACACTATCCCACTTGTGTTACTTGACTTAGTGCACTTCATTCAGAGGACGAAATGCTTCAAACCACCAAACTATCTATGCTCACTAGCCCAAACCATAATATAGCGACGAAAAAACCTACCTCAATGTTCATGTGTATAGCCTGGTGAGTCACTTAAAACCAGAATTTTTCCTTTTTCATGTAAATTTTTTAACTTGTTTCCTACTCCCCCTGTGTTTATCCTACGGGAATTGCCAAGCAATTGCGTCTTTGGCTGTCATAAATCACTGTTCCTTATCCATTTGGGCACTGCTCTAGTTTCCCAAGTTGTGTTCCACGAAGAGACCTAAAGCAGTAAACAAGCATCTTTGGATATAGTGCCAGCGGTTAGTCGGGAAAATGAGTAAGCGAAATATGTTTTTTCTTTAGTTGTGTGAAGTCGTAGACAGCAAGAATAGTGCGCGCAATTCGTCAATTGATGTCAGAACGGGGAACACAAATACAATCGTATCAGTTTTATTCTCTCCAACTGCCACAGGCATAGACATCTGACACATTGCTCTACGATACTTTATTTTGGGATTTACGGTAACAAAACTAGATGGAGTTGAAGAAACATGTATTGTAGCTTATACATATTGTGCTCGCTGGAGTCATTCAATACCAACCATCAAACATCTTTTCCCATAGGTCACCATTGGGTCTATGGATTGATAAGAATTCCCATACTGACACGATGCTAAGGAATCTGTTTAGGGTACCCTAAATTTTGCGTTGTTGCCCACTACCCCAATGTCCACCGTTAATACTTCACGCGTAGGTGTATTTATTTGTATATCAAGTAGATGCTGTGAAACTATGTTCGAGCCATTGGCAGAGTGATGGTCGTTTACGGGCAGCATGTGATTGCTGGGTTTTGGTAGCACCGCCATGTGCTTAGTTTACGATATACAATTCTGGTTGGAACCATGGTTTACTTTGAAAGTCATCCGGATAAGTACTACCACTGGGGCCGCATTCCAAGTGGAGAGAGTTCGGTGTTGATTGCTCCCAACATTCCGCCACCGGGTTTGTCCTTTCTTGAACCTTCAAGTGGAAGCAATCAGAGCTGTCTGTATTTACTTGGACTGAACAAGCGGTCTTTACGCTGTGGTCATTCAATGTGTCGGTAACAGTATAAGGTTTAATTTAGTCAGCATAGTCAAGGTGTATCCAGCCTGAGTAGTTTGCAGCGATTACGCTATTTGAACTCGGAGAGCCCACGAGTTGTTTGGTGAACCTTTCTGGTGAGTCATCTTGAAGCGCTCGTTGTGTGATAGTATTGCGACGCGCAATCTCAATGTGGACAGCTATTCACATGGAAGTGAACCTTGGTCAGTTCGAGCTAATTTGGTCTCATCAGGCATAGCAGTCACCAAACCTAGGACCATTGGGATATTAGGTGAGACCTTTACTCATTTCGAAATTGGTGTGTAGTGCAGTATGTTCGGATGGGCAATACCAAGTGTTCATCGGATTCCTACCTTACGGTTCTAAGTATCTAATTGATCAAGGTATCCTTCATATGAATCGCAGTCCACATTGTGAATGTGCGTCTCAATTCATCCGCATAATAAGTGCTTAAAATGATCCACCAATAAGTCATTAAGCATTGTGCCAAGATTTGCCCGAACGATAGTTTCCTTTTCTCCATCGCAATTCTGTCACTCATTCACAAGATGCTAGGCAATAACGGGAGTTCTTTATAGTCCGTAAACAGCCAGTCTGGGCAACCTTAGTATCATGGATACTTAAAACTAACCACTGAGAGTCCTGAGTTCTATTGAGCTATAGCTCACTTGCACAGTAAATCTGGAGAGTTCGCACATCGCGATCTTAGTTCAAGTAAAGTGGACGGTAGGCAAACGATGCGCCATCTATTCTCACCTTCTTAGGGGTTGCAATACAGAAGCAAGAAATAACAGCTTTTAGCGAGTGTGAATTCCCCTTCACATATGCTGCGACACTGGTCGAGTACCTTATGGTCTCTCCGAGCGCTAATCAAGTCTACATTTAAATTAGTCACACGGAAAGGGAAGACAAATTTAAGTTGAGCAGCCAGCAGTAACAGTTTCCCACGTTAACATACGGTTTACAATACTGCACAGAACCCTATTAGCTACTAATCTGTACTTTGATTGCTTGTTACTTAGCGGAACTGATTAGGTGTATTAGATAACATATGATTTGAATAAAAGCAAAAGTTAATCTGAACTGACAAAAGACGAGCTTGGTCGATACAACTGATTGAAGGACTCACTCGGACCTTTCTGCATGTCCAGAAAAACGATGATCACGAAGTGTCCTAATCTATTTTAAAGCCACTTGATCTGAGAAATCGAACTGCATGTTTTACTGGATTTTGTTCCCAGGAACCCTTGTTGAGCCATGTTGATTCACTAACGGCGGAACGATAATCGATCGCTTTCTATTTAGCTGTCTTCGCAATCGTTCTTGAGGTACTTGCTGGTCGGCTGGCGGGGTCACGTTTTCACCCTAGGCAGTTGCCACTTATGGATTCTACTAGAAATAACACCTTCTTAATCGGCTGACATTTTTACCAATTGCATCGACCATCTTCTAAAAGTCCAGCTAACACCTAATCGATCAACCTACTTTGAACATCTGACAACCAGGGTGTGCCAACATCCGCAGCTTACCTTCACAGGCTTTCCATTGTTCTTCCATTAGTAATTTATGTGAGCCTTAAAATACATCAATGGGAATACAACCTTTTACTTCTTCACGACATCTAAAAGCGAAGGGGTAATGGTCCAGCAACCAGCAACTAAGAACTGCTCCTACAGTACTTCTGTTCTGACGCGGTGACTTGCAGTGCGAACTGGTGGATGATTCGGACAAACCGATCATACACTCGACTACCGTTTGTGATTGTGGTGCCATGAAACATATCTTGTGACAGTCGTTTAACAACCCTCAACCTCCCCTCTATTATTGGACTCCCATTTAGCATTAGCCTTCGGAAGGGTTCTACGATGTTACCGTCATGTTGAACAATGCACATTGATTTATCACGGGTAAAAAAGAATGTGCATGACAAGTCCCGTATGATGACTGGAGCAAAAATTAAATTTGCAGGATCATCGAATAAGTAAATCGTTATTTCAATCGTCCACCCAGTTAAATGCATTACTGCATAACAATAGTCTGAAGTAGGAATGGGACGTGTATACGCAAAATATTACAGTGAACTGTTATAGTTCAATATCTGCGTGAGAAATAAAAAAGGAAACGACAATGCTCACTCGTTTGTTTCTTCATTTGACAGATGTGATATATTAATCCAGTTTACCTACATCCAGGCTACTCACATGGACACTTCTGCACGTATCCTCACCACCACGTTGGGGAGAAGGCCGTTAAGCACAAGGTTAGTTTTGCGTTGTTTCGTCCTCCAAGTGGAACGGACTGTATCTAGTAACGCAAGTTTGAAAGCGTTTCATCAAGGCATATTTTGAAAAGTATTAATGTAGGAGCAAGGATAAGGTGAGTCGGAAGGACATTTCATGCACGGTACAGAGGGAAGGAGAAAACGTTTCGTCGACAATCAAGTCGACTGTAGTGCATAGCCAATTTGAGCTGATGGCCTCTCAGGTTGGTATTTTGGATCAGCTTCAACCGATTGCGACATGGGTGGGTTGGGTTCATCAGTATTAAGTAAACCATGATTAGATCTCCTCGGTGACGTCGATATTCATAACTGTAGAATCTCAGGGATTGCAGTCTGCGTTGGTAGGAGAGATGAAATAGTCCTCTAACGAGTTTGGTCGCTCTACGCTGTGGAGCTTCAAATGCATCGACGTCGCGCTTGCGCCAGAGACGCCAGGCGTGGATCGCATTTTATACGTGAGGCCTCACGTAGGCCTTCAGCATTTGCGGTAAAATTAATGGTTGAAAACTGCCGAAAGTCCTCTGTAAGAGTCCAAGCTTTTTACTGGCTATTTTGATGCCTTTACAGCCTGTCTCGAGCAACCAAGGTCGTCCTGCACGATCACCCAAAGGTCGTTTTCTTGGGAAGCACTTTGTTGATATTCATAGCTAAGCCGATGGCGCATGCTTACGACTTTGCACTTGGTCACGTTGAACTGGAGCCGGTTATCGGATGACCACGCATAAGCCCTATCGAGATCGCTCTGCAATGCCATGGGATAATCGGATGTCCTGATATCATGTCAAATTTTGATATCATCTGCAAATAGTACGAAATTCGACTACAGTACACTGTCAAGAGCGTTAATGAATGTGAGGGATAAACGTGGCCCCAGTACCGATACTTGAGGCACGCCACACGTGGTCGATTGGGCCGGAAATGGAGCTAGGAATTCTCACATGCAGCTGACGTTGAGCAAGGAAATTTCCGATTCAACGGCGTATAGGTCACAGATTCCATAGCTTCGAAGCTTGTGAAGGAGAACGCGGTGGTCCAAAGGATCGAAGGCTTCCGAAAAGTCCAGGTAGACAACGTCGACTCCCAATCTGGCATCGGCTGACTGTCCATCTTGCTCGGGCTGGCAGCAGGTTTGTAGTGTAGGATCGGTTTCAGCTGAATCCGTGTTGCTGTGGCACTAGGATGTTGTTGCTTTTAAGATATCCCATGAGCGCCTCTGCAATTATACGTTCCATTACTTTGGATATAACTGGGAGGAGAGTGATCGGACGGTAGTTCGAGGGCTCCGAGCGCCTACCACTTTTGTAAATGGCAGTGACTAATCCATGATTCCAAATTGTCGGAACTTGCATTTCGTCGAGACAACGTTGAAAGAACCGAGTTGATGGTTCGCAAGGTTCATCGCTGCTGTTTTCAAGGCCTTCGGTTTGAAGTCGTCCACGCCAGGCGAGCTGTGCACGCGCAATGACATTAGCGTTTTTATCACATTGGCTGCCGTGAACGATACCTGGTTTAACTCTAATGGCGATGGAAGCAGTGTAGAAAGCGGATGAAATGATGATTCACTCCGGAAAGTATGGATGAAGTGCTGGAGAAGAACGTTGGCTGCATCTTGTGCGGTTTGCGCAAGACCATCTGTTGCATGTATAACCGGGATCCCGCGCTGCACTCTGCGGAGTTTGTTGTCGTGTCTATACAGCAACTTGGCATTTGTACTGAATTTCGCCGCTAAGTTCTGTTGGTTCTGGAGTTTGTCTTCTCGGATCAACTTGACGCAGTGGTTTCGTTGATTTGTGTAAGCACCCCAGGTCAAGTTACTTGGACAGACTTTGTAAGCGCGTCAGGCTGAATCCCTTAAGGCCATGCATTTTCTAATACGGCTCCTCATGAACGAATTCACTTGCTTTGGGCGAAGGATCTTGCTTTCTGACGTATTTGCCACTAGCTCAGTGAATTGCATGACGAACAATATCCAGGCGACATCGGGCGGCTTCTCGGCCAGGAAAGAGCAATCGGTTTCTTGAACGAGGTTGAAAAGGACATCGCAATGTGTATAGACATAGGTTTCCACGTTGTTCGCACTGATGTACTCGAGTAACAGATGTAACGAAACAGCAAAATCACGTGCTTGCTGCGGCCAATTGGTGCGTCTGTGGCCACGGTGTCGACCATTAGTTCCTCGTTGGAGAGCCCCAGACCCAAAACAGAGGGTGTGTCACCCGTTCGGAATCCCGTGGGTGACATTTTTGTACAGAGATACATCGGCGATCACCTCTTGCAAATCAGCCTTGAATTGTTCGTTGTGCGATGTTGGAACTTCGATTGCGTGCAGGGTAAAGTCCCCCACCGGATGGGCATGACTGCATGGTCGTGCCAGGACTCGTTTCATCACAGAAGCTAGGCATTGATCCATTTCCAAGGTAGACATTGGAGGGTGATAAACTATTGCTAGTAAACACATATCACCACGTCTTAGGTGCATACGACACCAAAGAGAATCGACAACTTTCATTTCTGGGTCCACAATGATATTAACGCGCAGGTCGGATCAATAATACAGGAGCACTCTCCCTCCTCTGCTAGGTCGACCGTTTCATATAGAAGTCATGGCAGGTAGTGCAATCTCTGCATCCGTGATCTCCGTGTTAAGTCATGTTTCGGTGACCATAACTAGGTCCCAAGGCATGGAGAGCTGACGAATACGCAGTTTGGTTAACTTGTTGAGAAGACCTTTTGCACTGGTATACAGGCAGGTGAGGGCATAGGTGATCAGAAGCGTGTATGTGAATGCTGGTTTCAGGTGAGGGTCTATGCCGACCTTTGAGGGGTCGGCTGCCGGTCGTTCTTTTTGAAGTATCAATGACGCTGGTCCTAGTGCCAGTTCAGTTTGTTTTATAGATCTCTTAACGCCAACAAAAGAGTGACCAACCTGTCCTCCTTCAGCTGTCGGTGTGTTTCGGCATTGTTTCCGTTTTGAGCTACACGGTGACAGAATTGTATGAGTAAGTTGCCTGCTCAGTGTTACATTGTCTATGTGTGGCCCGGTGCCTATTGACTCTATACGTATTTCGGATGGCAGCATTTTGCGCTTTTTACGCCATATTTGAATCACATGTTCTGCCATCAGTTCGGAGTGCAATGAGACTTTTATCACTCGGTGGCCACACCCTTTATAGTTAGGTGATAGCGGTAATCTTGATGTCGAATTAGCGATAACACTTTAGAGTGAGAGTACTTCACGAATAAAACGTCATTCTTTCCAGTCATGCGCTTTTACTTCTAGCTCGCTTATTGACTGGAGCTAAGGGACACCGTGAACAAGGATAGATTTTGAGTCTTGTTGTTTACGAAAGTCATCCGGATTTTGTTTGCGTTTCTGGCGTTTGCTTCAAGGAACATCTGGAAATATCCTAATAGT
Source organism: Dicrocoelium dendriticum (assembly GCA_944474145.2). Classification (NCBI taxonomy): domain Eukaryota; kingdom Metazoa; phylum Platyhelminthes; class Trematoda; order Plagiorchiida; family Dicrocoeliidae; genus Dicrocoelium; species Dicrocoelium dendriticum. The sequence continues at coordinate 51,257,684 of OX104068.1, read as the reverse complement.
GCATGTGGTGGTACGGAGGCGACTGGCTGACAAGAGAACTGCCACTGCATTAGTACCTGACTGAAGTGTTACCTGGAGTAACCGCGGTTCACTGTAGTGTACGGAGTTTGGATGACGGACGAGACGCATCATACTGACTGGTTTAGCTTGAACTCCTATTAGTTGACACAGAGAGTCCCACTGTCTTTTGTCGTCTAGTATCTTATCTTTCATGGAGTTCGCCTCAGATTCAGTCACATTAGAGCATATAACAGTTAGAGAATTATGGTAGTGTTTCATGTTCTCCTTTTTGGAGGGACCAGTGGTTGCTTTCTTCGGTTGGACAAACGTTCTCTTGAGTCCTGTGGTGGTATTGGCAGTAGTAACTCGTTTGCCAGTGGGTGGAGTTGTAATGGAAGGGCGTTCTTCACATGGGTAGCAACAACGGACGCGTAGGTTGTCGGCCCTCTAACAGTGTTTAGTGTGGCGGGTGATTCTGTTGAAGAATGTGTAGCGAACGCAGCTTTATGCGCAGACGCTAGTGTCGGGGTGGCTAACTCTGGACCGTTACTCTTACACTGTGTAAAATTGGAGCTTGATGTTGCGCATCGAGTTCGAGGCACTGATTGGTCTGGTTCATGTGAGACGGATTTCACGGCTGCTGCCTGCTCTATACTCTTTGTCAGTCTATCGTACTTCCGTGCCAACACAGTTATACATCTGACGAGTGGAAGAGACGTACACTCAGTACAGCACCAGAGAGAATCGGTTTTACTATTAAGTTCTTTTTATCTTGCTGAGACTAAGGCGAGCACATCGAGAATGGATGTACTTTTGACAGTTTTGCATTCTATTCCAAATCGCACAAGTTTTACACAGCTGTCTACGACACAACTAACGTTTATTTCCGAAGCTTTGGGCTTAGTTTTCCGTGGGCAACCAGCATGTGCCATTGTGACTGTCAGATCTGCGGAAGTCGTTCGTTGCAACGTCTGCACTGGTATGCTGAATCCAAACGCCGTCGGTCGATCTGGTGGTCTGGCAGACACCTGTTCGATTACTGTAGAACAAATCCAGGTGTCTTCAATGTTCACTATCTGGAACTTACGGCATCCCCCGACGAGCAATTTAAGGCCAACCCGCAAGAGCATCTTGGAAGCATTCTGCTCTTCAGCCATGTCAGTTCGCCTACCCTATTGTGATCGGAAAACAAACAATCGGTGTTTGATTCAGTGCTCATGAACGAAGATTCCTGATTGGTAAGCCGAAGAAGGACAGTACTCCAGGGTTGGGTGATCAGGTCACCATACTTCAAGGTTATATGTCTCATGCGGAGTATCCACAGAAACGCATTGTCTTGCACGGTGCCTCATTGCTGCATACTACCAGAACCGTTTAGCGAAGCTAACTGGGAGTTTGTGGATGATGACAGCACTGATAATGTTTAGATTAAGCTTAATAGCAGCTTCAGTAATATGCTTACATCTGCGTCAGACTGCAGGTCTCTTCCTTCTGCAAGCGAAATCATTAATGCGGAGCAGAGCCAAAAGTCGTGCGGCGATAAGAAGCAAATTGTGGCGTGTATACAGAGCAAACCCTGGTCATGACAACTGCAGAAACTATTAGGAGCAGCGTAAACACTGTAACACACTTATCCGTGAGGGCAAATTAATACACCAGCATAGCCTAGCGGAAAGTTTTGTGCTAACAACAAGCTGCTGTACAGACATGTGAATAGCCTCCTGAATGTGAAGCGTGGTGTTCCCCCACTTAACCCAGCAAACGGATGTGCTCAAACTACTGAGGATGCAGCAACTATTCTACAGTTACATGAGCTTCAAAGTTCGGACGAGCCACCAGCATGTGCCACATACCTGCCGCAATCCTCCGGACGCCAGTATTTATCGACATCACTTTTAGTTCAGCGACGATTTTGAGGCAGCTGCTATTGTTGTTCACTCATAGTTTTCCTGGTGTTGACATGATTCCACAGCAAGCACTACAGTTGGCATCTACGTGGGTAACTGAGCAATGTTTTATGTTTCCAAAGTTACACGGATGACGTGGAATTCCCCAACATGTCCAAGTAGGATAGCATTACTTCGGGTTTCATAAGTAGTAGCCGTGATGCTCCTCTTGGTGCTAGGAAATGTGGTGGAGTCAATGGTAGCTGGGGCACTAATGGGCTACCTTGAATAATGAACACAAAGCATTGATTTTTAACGGGCCACAATGCATTGCTTGATAGCTCCTGTAGGATGGTCGGAATGGGGATTATAAAATGTCTGTTTAAAGAGACAGAAAAAAAGGAACATTCTGGCTTGGGGTGATTCACCAAGTTATTCATACGAACACATGTTAGTCTGCCCACCGCTACGTAACGGATAGGGCTGCTAAACACACTGTTTGTGTCAATGCGTCTTCGATAGAAACGGATCATTTCACGTAAGGTAAATGGGATAGAGTATGGTTCAAAGCATTCTAGTCCTCACCTACTAAATCTGAATCGTAATACCACACTCAGAGGACACCAGTTTAAGTTGGACACACCATACAGCCGGTTGAAATGCCGCCGGAATTTCTTTTCCCTTCGAGTGTACCAACACTGGAAAGCTCTTCCCACATACGTTGTTTCTTCCCCCACGCCAACGGTATTCAAATGACATCTGAATGATTCGCTTATCCACTTACATTACGCTGTATAATCAATAATATCTACGTCAACCAAACGTGGATAAACGGTGCTCATTCTCAGCTTTTGTGTTTTACTACTTACACGCCGCTGCTGTGGAATATCGTTCGGATATACCACAACTGGAATCATCAATTATATCAGTCCAAGAAAAGTGGCGCACGAGTGAGCGTTGTCGATTCTTTTGTTCTTAAGAGCTACCTTCCTCATATTATTTCCCATAGTACTCTACAGTAACAATTCAATACGCATTCTAAAAGGTGTTAATGAGGAAGGGCATCTGAAACACTAGACGCTTAAATTGCTGCTTTTCACTTATGTTTGCTTTCACTTCAACTACGCTACGGAACTTGTAAAGCAATCGCTTTTTACCTGTAATATATGATTGTTCATTCTTCACAGTCTTTTTAAAATGTTAATGATAATGTGGAGACCGAAATAACTTTAAAGGAAGGGTGTTCCACGGTCTGGATACCCAGTGGAAGAAAAAGTTTTATTGGCTATCAAGTCGACTCTGGTGTGTGGTCAGTTAAGCTGGTGGCAACTCAGGTTGGTATTGTGACTATCTTGCAACAGAGCGCGACAGGCGTAATTGGGATTAGTCCGCATTTGGTACACCATAATAAGGTCAGTTCGCAGGCGCCGGTGTTCGCCACTGTACATGACTAGAGCTTGAAGTCTGCATTTGTAAGAGAGGTGAAGCAGTTATCTAACGATTTTCCTCGCCCTACTTTGTGGAGCTTCGAACGCAGCAGCATAACTTATGCGCCAAGGTCGACACACCTAAATACCGTACTCCACCTGGGGCCTCATGTAGGCATTCAGCGTTCGTGGAAATGTAGGTGACTCGAACTTCTCGAATGCTATTCAAAGGAGGCTATGATGCTGACTGGCTCTTCCCGATGTCTTATCGATCTGTTTTGAGCAGCCAAGTTTGTACTGGACGATTGCTTCCAGGTCGCTTCCCTGCATCGCAAGGATACGACCGTCGCTGGCGCGACGGTTTGCCTACCTAGTTGACCTATTGAACTATACTGGGTTGTGCCCCCGGCCCCTTGAGAGCTACTCACACCAGGTTGATCAATGGTAAGAGCTCAGACAAACTCATCCCCCTTGTCCTCCAGGGTTTCGGACTTGTAATAGTATTGCGTCCATTTCATTAAAACTAAAATATTGCCACCCCGTTTTATCACAGACAGGCTTTGAGCCAAAGGCTTTGGTTAAGGACCCTAATCCTTCTCCTCTCTAGGTCTGGGTGCCCTGGCTGTATCAGTCAACACAACCATGACTATTTCTTCAAACGTTAATTACATCCTGCATCGGCCATCGCGCAGATCATTAAGGGTCACTTTGTCTGTTACATACAACAGGGTGGATAAGCGAAAACATGTTACCGCTGGAGTCTCCTTTCTTTCTGTTCCATCTGTTTCTCTTAGTCCCCTCCTAACACCCATTACTAAACATACATCTGTAGTTCCCAGCCGAATTAACAGCAGAACTAATGCCACTGGAGTCGAACCATCTAAGCTACCTTCCCGCACCACCCACTGGATGCCTATCGGCAACTGTCTCCTATAACTCCACGGCGTTCCATTTTCCTGGCGGTGTTCAACGCTCTCACTCTAAGACAAGTAGGTCAACAGGCTGCACTCTCACGCACGCTAGACACACTGGGTATTGACGTGTGCTGCGTATCCGAAACTACAATCAAAGACTCATAGAGTTGTTGAATTAACCGCACCCGGCTTATCTTCTCGCAATTGGTTGCACGCATCTGCAGACACCGATGCGACAGGGTTTGGTCAACTTAGGGTAGATATCAAACTCATCTCCAAGGCTGAGTCATCGTTATTTGATGGGATTCCGGTGAACAACCGTTTGTGGGCAGCCAGCTGGACGATATCAGCTAAGGTTGATTCACGAACAATACCATTATACAGGCATGTTTGCGCATTGTACCAAGATTTTAACGTGACACATTTTTGAAATCGCGTGCAGTGCTTTCAAGTTAGCGAGGCTCAGAACGCCGTTTTGGCGTCGTTGACACTCTCATTGATCATAGGATGTTAGCCAATAAGACACCGGTTGGAAGCTCCGAGCATAAGCGACAGACAGTCCAATGAAAGTGGTCGAGCACCACCTTCTGTTCTATCTGTATGCGCATCTGAAGGAAACCCCGATGATTGATCTCCAAACTGAAATCGTCCACTGGGCAACTTGTCAGGCCTGTCTAGGGACGAGATCCTAGCTACCACATGATCTGAAGCTTATGCCGTAACCAGTGCGAACAAACATACTAACCAGCACATGAAGCGGTCTAGTCTTAGTGATCGCTAGCGGCTACCTAATGGTGTCTTATGCAGCGGCCTAGCCATGGTGGCGTAGACAGGCAACCATCTAACTTGTATTCCACAATCCCTGAGAGAGTGAGGCAGGCCTGCATTTGCGGTTGGTCAGGCCTGCATTTGCGATTGATCAGGCCTGCGCCGTGGTTTGGACACTGCACACCCAAATCTGCATCAGCAATGGCTGCTAGGCAGTTAGGCAATTTTGTGCGATTGTCATTGCGCCGATCATGGGGGACATTGTTCCCATTGAAGTTGGTAGACCAACCTGAAGCGGAAAAATAAAAGTTCTGTGTTTGCTTACTTCTATCACAGTTGATGACTAAACAAAAACTAAGAGGATTCCATGTGTGGCGTTGACACGACGTTAGTGAGTGTTCGTTTGTCTCCACACCCATGGACGACTTTGTTACTCAGTTATCGCCTCAGTGTCTCCATGTATGGCGTTATGTAAGGGTCATAGGAACCTATGTATTCATAGGATAATTAGGCTTTACTTCCATATGGTCGCCCATACGTGTTGAGACGCTTTGACAAGTGGCTGTCCGAATGGCACCATTAGAAGCACAGTCAATGCAGATGGAACCTCTCTATGACGTCCATGGACTGGAATGCTATCCTCATGAAATCGGCATTACTCAACAAAAAAACACCTAAAGGGGATACAATTACTACCGTATTTATACATGCCACATCGTCCTGCTAGAAAAATCGCAAGGCTGATAATTAGTGGCGACGCACGCATTTTACTCTGGTAATTCAGGTGAGTACTTGGAACAGACAAACTCTGTTGTCTCACTAACGGGTGTTCCTACAATGTGTTTGCAATTATTTACAATGGCAACCGCGCCCACTAATCCTGCTATGGACCACTGTTTCAGCTAGTCTTAGTAGCAGTCATGTGTGCACGCCTTGACAAAGGTTGTTATTGACTTGGCAACTACTCGGCAACATTTCGTCATTGGAAAGTAGGGTAATTCCGCCGGGATTGTTGAAAGAGGAAAATTGCTCCATACCCTATGCTTACACTGCGTATGCAATGCTCGTTGGCAGATCATATCAGAGACGTAGGGTCACTTGGTATTTCAAGCTTATCCATCACTTGGAAGTGAAGTGTAAATATCATGTTTGAAACGCAGGGTTGACTTGCATCTTGCGACTTTAACATAACAGCAGGTCTATGGGTCCTGAAGCGGTAACTGATTACCGAAGTGGCCCACAGGTATGGAGACAAAATAACACACTAATGTTGGGTCACCGCCACACTGGTAGCCTTGTTAGTTGGAACACTGGCTACAGATCCAATGATGCTCTTACCTACCCAGCGAACCTGACCTTGGTATACAATTCGCCGACTACATCAGCAGTACGTAGCTACACTATTCACATGAGTGTACGGCCAACTGAAACAACACAGCACGAGAACTTTGTAGCTGTAAAGGCTGTAAAATTTCTATTTGCAAACAAGTCCTAGATTTATCTCCTTCATACGAAGTACCGCATACTTTCCGATTACCTCACACTGTCTTAACAATCACACGCATTTCCTAAACGAAATGGTAGACGGATCGATTCTCCAGATTGCTCGCAGTGGCACGATTACACCGCATACCGGATCACGTGTGGCCAGATTGGCAAGTGAGCAAGGAAGGCAACCGTGCAGTCTCCCCGTAAGCCTTCAAAGCTTTTCTTCCAACAGCCTGCAAGGATTGCAGCCTCAACGAAAACTACCAATCCGCTTCTAATCACCACTCACTTAGATGTCATCTCGCTCGCGTGGTAGTGAAACCTCCTTATGCCAGATTGGCAGCATGACCAATCACGTATTGTCTCCGATTGACTGATCACCCTCGATACGACAACGACACCGCTGGTGAACCAGTACTATCGATCGCTTCAGTAGGTAGTTTACCGGTTCCTTTGCACTCATAGACGAGTGGGCTTCTCGTGTGCACTGAACCACATTGGTCCACTGCGTATCACGCGATGCACTTTGGGGTCGAGTCTGCGGCCACATCAAAGGGAAGACTAACAAGTGTTAGGCACGTGCAGTCGTATGGACGCTTTCGGTCATGTCGATTGGACGATCTGACTTCAGAGAGAACGCCTCGCCTCGACGTGCATTTTTGCGGCACAAAATGTGCTGGTCGTTGTAAATAAGAGCATATTTTCGAAGTATTGTCTTGTTTTAAATAACCTGCAGGCTGGTAGTAGGCTAGCAGGTTCGCTGTACAATTGACTTCGTTTGTCGATCGCTTATCTGTTGATCGCAATCAGTGTACCAGCACACTTCTGTGGTGTCGAGGGTGATCAGTCAATCGGAGACAATACGTGATTGGTCATGCTGCCAATGTGGCATAAGGAGGTTTCACTACCACGCGAGCGAGATGACATCTAAGTGAGTGGTGATTAGAAGCGGATTGGTAGTTTTCGTTGAGGCTGCAATCCTTGCAGGCTGTTGGAAGAAAACCTTTGAAGGCTTACGGGGAGACTGCACGGTTGCCTTCGTTGCTCATTTGCCAATCTGGCCACACGTGATACGGTATGCAGTGTAATCGTGCCACTGCGTGCAACCTGGAGAATCGTTCCGTCTATCATTTCGTTTAGGAAATGCGTGTGATTGTTAAGACAGTGTGCGGTAATCGGAAAGTATGCGGTACTTCGTATGAAGGAGATAAATCTAGAACTAAAGCAGAGCGTATGTGCTGACAAGGAAGCCTGGTGGACCAGTCGGGCTCAAGAAATGAAGAAAGCGCGAAGAGTATGGAACTATCGCAAACTCTTCCAGATGATCCGCGCCACTGGTCCCAGGAATCTAGGCGGTAGGGGGATGATCAGAGACGGCGCGGGTACTCTCATTCAAAATAAGGAGCGTTGTATCGCTCGTTGGGCGGAACACTTTCAAGAGCAGTTCAGTTGGCTTCGTGCGTCCGGACTTCTTCGTACTTAGATGATACAGAGTGAGCCGTGGACAGTTAGTTTAGCGGCTTCATCGGAGTTTGAGGTCCGATAGGCGATCACAGCCCTCAATTGTTTTCGTGCCGCTGTCCCCGATTCTCTCCCCTACACTATTTAAGGATGGTGTTTAGGTCCCCTGCAAAGCACAGACCTCACCGCTCGAACATGAATGGAAGGAGGAAACCGTCTCGGCTAACTGGAGTGAATCCATTATAGTGGCTACATACAAGAAGGGCAGTCGAAACGACTGTGCTAACTATAGGGATATTATCTTAACGCCAATTGTGACAAAATTACTTGCCTCGGTTCTCGTTCGTCGCCTCACTGCCGAACGGGAATCCCGAATTAGGGAAGAGCAGGCATGTTTCCGCCCAGGCCGGAGATGTATAGACCACATACTCACTTTGCAGCAGGTATTAGAACTGCACCATACATATTGCAAGCCGCTAATTTCTGTGTTGTTTGGCTTCAAGGGTGCGTTCGATCCAGTTGATCTATGCATTCTGCTCAAAATACTTGCGCGAAACGGAGTTCCAATGCAATATGTGAACGTTTTAAGTGCTCTGTACTCGAATACTACAGGCAGCTTCACGGCCTATGACGACCAGTCGGATAGTCTTTCGACAACAAGTGGCGTTCATCGGGGTTGTCTAATTTTCCCATGTTTGTTCAACTTCGTCTTGGGCCGCATCATGGAGTGTTTTCTTGCGGAATCTCATGATACAGGCCTTGAGGTGCTTCCTGATGACAGGCTAGTTGATCTTGTTTATGCGGACGGTATTCACTTGTTTTTTAACGATGATGGGGCGGCGCAGTCATCCCTGGATAACCTGTGTGGAGTGGTTCCATTATTTGGTATGCGCTTCGCATCTTCAAAGTGCAGTGTTTCTGCAGGACCACTAGGAAATTAATTATCTCTTGACCCTAGATAGGGAAGAACTCGAGGTAGTTGATCGATTCACTTACCTTGGTAGCTGGATCAGCAACGATGTGTGTTCAGCTACTGAGGTCAGTTCACCTATAGCAAAAGCCAGAACTGGCTTTTTGAACCTGCGACATCTTTGGCGACAGAGAAAGGTTTCCCTCCGTTTGAAAGGCCGTGGTTACAAGGCCACAGTGAGGGCTGTCCTACTGTATGGCAGTGAGAGTTGGCCTCTTCGGTCTGAAGATCTGAGGCGGCTTCCAGTTTTTGATCATCGTTGTCTGCGGAGAATTGCTGGTGTCGGTTGGTACCAACATGTCCGGAACCATTATGTTTGTAGGCGAGTACTGGGCAATGATGCTCAAGGTAGTTTCTTAGAACAACAGTTAGCACTGAGTAAGTTGCGTTGGTCTGGGCACGTACTACTTATGCCCGGTCACTGTTTACCTACAAGGGTCTTGTTCTGTTTGCCAGATGTAGAGTGGACAAGGCTAGAGGTCGACAATGGTTGATTTGGTAGCGAGAAATGAAGTCACTGAGGACCAAACTTGATGCCGTCGGTCCTTCTAGCCTTGCAGGCTAAAGCCCTCCTGACTAGCCTTGTGTTTGGTTGGAGACTTTACAGGATGTGGCTCGCAAGCGACACCAGTGACTTGTCTGCTACCGTCTCCTAATCGGATTGTTTGTTTAAAGTGTTTTTGGTGTTATCTGCAGGGTAATAGCTGATTATGACGCTTGGCAGTAAAAGCCGCAAGGAAGCTGTCTCGCCGATGCCGCCTTGTCTTTGCATAATAGCCAGATGTTTTTGGATGCATGTTTTTACCAACAGGTAGTAGTCTTGACGCTGAATGTTTGCTTAGGGCATTAAGGTATTTCGGTAAGTCGCCCTCCTCTCCCTTTCATTGTTCTTCGTTCCGTAGGTCGTTATGGTTGTATGGCAGCGAAGCATCAGTTCAAATGGCTGATGTACTGCTGTTGATGATGATGCTTTCCTGCGTAACATGTTGCAACAGCAGCTCTCCCAGGCGATAGTTTCTAGCACACAGGCGGTGTATGCTCAGAGCTTTTCATGTCACCAGATTAAACTGGATCCGATTTTCGGAGGACCGGTTATAGGCCTAGTCGAGATATCTTTGCATTGCCGCACGATCGCCATCTGTCTTGATGCCATGCTAGATCCTGAAATCATCTGCAAATAGTAAGAAGTCTGACTGGGGAGTCCTGTCGATATCGTTAACGAATAATATGAGCAGACGTGATTCCAGCACCAATGCGTGGGGCACACCACACTGGACTTCAAGTAGGTCGAAAATAAAGTTGCGGAACCTCACGTTCAGCTGACGTTGGATGAGGAAGCTACTTGTCCAACCGTGAACAAGGTCACCGATTCCATAACTTCGAAGTTTGGCATAAGATTATGGTCGTCCAGACAACTGAGTGCTTTAAAGAAGCCCAGCTATACGATGTCAACTTCTTGTCTGACCTCGGCTGGCTTCGTTCAGCTTGCTCTGGTATGTAAGACGTTTGAGGTCAAGGACAGATTGCGGCTGGATCTGTGATGCTATGGCATTATGACGTTGTTGGTTTCAAGGTATCCTATGAACGCCCCTGCGCTTATTCCTCCCACAACTGGATAAAATTAGGAGGAGGTTAATTGGACGGCAATTGGAAAGTTCCGCCAGATCCCAACTTTTGCAAATAGGAGTAACGATCATATGTTTCCACATGATCAGAACCTGTATTTCCTTAGGACTCCTTTGGAAAAACCGGGCTAACGGTTCGGCAATGTCCACAGCCAATTTTTTTAATGCCTTCTGTCTGATATTGTGCACACCAGGAGGACTGTGCACACGCAATGACAGTAGCCTTCTCATCACGTTTGCAACAGTGAAGAATACGTAGCATACTCCTGGAGGCGGAGTGTGGTGTGTCATGAACGGGTTAGGTGACGATTCACTTTAGACAGTGCGAGTAAACTGTTGCCGAAAATTGTTCGCCTCATCTTGTGCAGTGGTTGACAGCCTATCTACTGCATGTAGAACTCTTGTCCTCCGCTGCATTCTCCGGAGCTTCTTTACGTTCCTGTAGTGCGTCTTGGGATTAGTTGTGCATTTCGTCGCTAAGTCCTGTTGGTGGTTAAGTTTATCGTCGCGGACAAATTTGACACAATGATATCGCTGAGTTATGTATGCATTCCATGCCTGCGCGTCCCGACAAGCTTTAGAATCGCTCTAGGCTGAATCCATGCATTTTCGTGTCTTACTTCTCAGGAAGGATCTTCTTTGCTTCTGTAGAAAGACTTTAGTTTCCGAAGCGGTTAACACTTGCTAACTGAACAGCGCGCCAAATTCCTTCCATACGACGTCGGGACGCTGCTAAGCTAGGGACGACCAATTAGTGTCATGCATGAGGGCTGAGAGTGTACCATGATGGGTAACAACGTGAGCTTGTGGTTTTCGCAAGTGCATTCCGCATAGTGCATGTAGCGGAAGAGAATCGTCGCGAGATCGCTATGGCCTAGCAGTATACTTCTCCTTATTGCATCAGTCGTTTTCCTTCTTTGCTGAACACAAGATCCGTGACGGATGTCTCGTTCGAAAGGTGACGTGATTATATAGCGGTGTGTCGGTGATTATTTCTGGCAAGCCCGCTTTGAATTGTTCGCAGAGCGATGCTTAGATTTCGAATACGTGCCGTTTGCAGTCCTCCACCTGATGAACGTGACTGTTTGACCGTGCCAAGATTCTCCACATAGCAGACGCCTGACCTTTAGTATCAAGGCGGCTAACACAGGGCTTTTGCTGTCATGTTCGACTTATCTACAGTCTTCTATCTTTGAGTTCGATTTTGAGCATAGAATTCGAAACACTGATGTTTCTGGTTCCTTTGGGAAAGCTCTCAAGGGGCTGCTAGCTCTTTGTTGGTCTGTCGCATTCCTGTGTCAACAGAGCTCTACATCTGACAAGTGGAATAGCCGTACACTCACTGTAGCACCAGAGGAAAGCAATCGTATCAGCAAATATCTCTATTTCGCTGAGGCTAGGGCGTGCACATTTAAGACAGAATTTTTAAAGCAGTTTGTGCACTCTATCCAAATCTTGCGTGTTTAACACATGACGCTTGAACTGTTTGCGGAGCTTGACAATTTTGTTATATTTTGTCACCAATCAAGGCGACATCCTCAGTGCGTAGTTGAGTGGTATGCAGTAGTGTAGAGTAGCGTAGACGAGCCTCGGTGAGAGTTTAACGTAGGTTTCTGTGCCACAGGTAACGCTCAATTCTGAAACCGCACGCCCAGCTTACTATCAGCATCGGCTGAGTACTACTAATCTACTGGTTGTGTGGCAGTTGGACCAAAATAGTTGATAGTGGGTCAGGCACTCATATCATCCACCTCGAATTTTATAAAGTCTTCAACCGCTAAGATCAAGACAAACTTCTCCAAAAGCTGCCGGTGTATGTACTTGGGAACCCTGTTCATGGATGGATCGGAAATATCCTCCTTCAGCAGCAGCTTCAAGTTTGGGTTAGGGGCTCATTTTCTGATCCGGTTGAAGTGGAAGGCGGTGTTCCACAAGGGTCGATATTGGGGCCGCACTTGTTCTTAGTCTTCATTAACGACCTTGCGCGTGTCATGGAGTCAGATTTCCTGCTTTTTGCTGATGACATCAAGATATCGTGGAAAATTGATTATCAGAATGAGTACGATATGCTGTAAAGAACACTCATCAAGGTGAGCGCTCAGATAGGCCTTTGTGCAAACGATAAGAGGATGACTACCATTCCAATGGTTCAGCGTCGTCAATGTTGCGCAGACAATTGTAGTAAAGTCCTTAAGATTGGTGTACTATACGCAATGTGTAGGTAACTCCGTCCAAGAAGTGAGACGGACAAGCAAAGTTGCTGGCACAAGTTGGTTTTGCCCAACATGTCAAGTCATGCCAGTTGTCAACTGTTTATCTTTGCTCATGAAAAAGTGCGATAGGATGACTGAGATAATGGCTTATTTTGTGAGTACTAAAATCGATCTCACGGAGGTAAATATGGCCAAGGTAATACCTCACCCAGCCAACGTAAACTCTGAATATAAGCCAAAGAAGAATGTTAGACGCTCCAACCGCACAACAGGGACTGTGACTCTAAATCCACTGGCTTGCCTCCCTCCCATAAGTGGTCAAGCCTCAAGCATGCCTGCTTCCACTTCTCCAACCATAGACGCTTCACTTGGAGATTCAGTCATGACACCGACAGCTCAGAGCCGAAGGCAATCCGGTGCAGATAACAAGCAGGTAACGTACGCATCGACTTCCTCGACAAACACACCGGGAGCGACACACATACGTCCATCTTCTGTACCGAGCACGCGTGGCGCAAAGCAGCTTTCACCGTTAACTCCAGTGGTGCCTTCTAAAAAACCCAAATTGCCGGCAAGAACTATGAAACTAACACTCGCTAGACAAAACCACGCTGCGTTAACTCTCGTGTACACCAATGTTCCCGAGTCCACATCTGTCACAATAAAAGGCAAGTTGCGAGACGATCGCAACCAGTGGAGTTCCATCTGCGAGGCAATTAACATTCGGGTTGAGCCTGCAATGCTGTAATGCGTAGACCGTCACACGACCTCAGTGCACTCTGGTGAACCTCGAATTCTTCGAGTAACACTAGACTCAGCAGATGAGACAGAGGCTGTCCTGCTCTCGGCAGTTCGTCTTCACAACTCACCGAGCGGAGTGCGCATGTTACCCGAACTACCTTGGGAAGATCGCCCAAAAGAAGCAGTTGACCAACGCGGCATTCTTAATAGGGATAGCAAGAAAACTATATTTGTTCACGGTGTTCCCGATCTTATGCATTCTTCTGATCACGATGCGCAAACACATGACCGAGAGCAGTGGTGCTACATCCGCGAAGCGCTCTCTGTTGACAATGTTATTGCCAAATCCCTGACAGGAGTTCCGTCATCACCAAGAATAATGAAAGTAATATTACACTCCGACGGAATGACGCAAGTTCTGTTGGATAGCTGATTAAAGAATCGAGCACGGTTGCCAACAGAGATCCGGCTAAAGGCAGCAGGCGAACGGCCAATAGTTGAACAATGAACAATGAACAATGATTTATCACGGGATAAAAGCAAGTGCTTGACACGTCCCCTAGGATGGTTGAGGTGAATACGATAAAATCAAAATATGTCTGGGTCATCTGTCGAACGTCTGCCGATATGAATAGTTTGATAAGCAACATCAGTGTAAAATTTAAAATAAATTATTGGGCGGAAACATGCAGAAAGACACTGGGGTGCAGTGATCATTGAGGTAAAGAGTGAGAAAAGTAAAATATGGTCGCTCACTTAGGTCCATTTGATACATAAAGCCTGTAGAAATGCGTCCTTGGCGTAATCCACAGTAGGGGAATTTAGGTAACAAAATGTTGGGAGCTAAGAGCGACATCTAATCGTTTTTTGAAAACATCCAGGGTAGGAGAGGATACAACTGAGTCAGGAAGTGCGTTCCAAGGTTTGCAAACCCGGAGGGAAAAGTAATTCCGTCGACACTCTAGACGGCTGTATTGTTCCTTCAACTTTAGGCAGTTACCCCTGAGCTGCGTGTTGTGGCTACGTTTCAGCAAATGGCTGCATACGTGATTAGGGTCACTCAATATTTGATAGGCTAATATGAGATCACCGCGCAGTCTTCGATAGCGCCCGCTGAAAATTCCCAACAACTTCAGCCTTCGGTGATAAGAGTGGTAGCGCAGACCCTGCACATTCTTTGTTGCTCTCCGTTGCGGTGCCTCTATCGCTTCTAGGTCACGCTTCAACCAAGGTTGCCAAGCTTGGAAAGCGTATTCAACATGCGGGCGCAGGTAGGAATTGTGCATCATTGGGAAGATTGATGGGTCAAATCTCCCGAATGCTCTTCGCAGCATGCCGACATGCTGGTTGCCTCTTTTTGCAGCTACCTCAGCCTGTTTTGAACAGTTGAGGTCGCTCTGTATAATCACACCCAGGTCACGTTCCTGGGAGCTATTCTGCAGTCCGTTGGTCCCAAGTGAATAGGTGTAGTTGTGACAATGGCGTAATTGTACGACGCGATGGAACTTGCAAACGCTGCAAATTCTTTCTCTGCGCAGTCTTGCGGAGAGACCGATACAAGAGCACCCACGGCACACAACAGGGCAGAGCACAGCACAAGTGAAACGTCTGTCCAAGAAGGCTCAATAATGCCATGCAGCTTGACAGAAATTCATAAACCGAAAAACGATTAATGGCCGGCCACCTAACGGCCGGCTTAAAAACTAACACAAAGTTGACTTCCATCAACACACTCCTGACAACAAAAGCCATATCTTGCATGTACACAAACGCCTACTAGTCCTTCTAAGTAAGTTGGCCGAACTTAGAGAACTCCATGTCTCACAACCGTGGGACCTCTTCATGATTACAGACCTGGTTACACCTTGAGATAACCCATTCTGAGATCAATTTACCCGGTATGTCGCTGCTTCGGACCGATAGAACCGGAACGGATGGCGGTGTGATTCTTTATTATAGTACAAACCTAAGATGTGAAGTTATCGATCATCTGGAAATTCGAGCTCCTGATTCACTTTGGTGCAGCCTATGGTTGCGAAACAAGGACACATGTCTACTTGCCGTGATTTACCGCCCACCAAACTCAACGTCGGAAATGGACTCCAAACTTAACCACGTCTTTCGGTGTGCATTGCACAAGTCCTACACCCACATTCTTATCGCTGGAGACTTTAACGTGTACGACGTAGAACCTCTAGCAACCGACGGTACGCAGTTTAAAGCCTGCTTGCAAGAGGTAATTGCTAGCCACCCTCTGTACAACCACATAACCTCTCCCACCAGATTTCTAACTGCTAACAAGCCGTCGATACTGAATCTTGTGCTCACTAACGGAGAACTCATGGTTGACGGGATAGTTACAAGCACACCACTGGGTTGTAGTGATCCTGGTACTCTACTCTTTGACTACATGTGCTGTGCAGTACCCTGAAAAGGAGGATGATAAAGTGCATACTGTCACGCACTATTATGTGTTATCTGGGCTTGTTAAGGATACATCTTGGACTTCTTTAACCGAATACCCCCAGCTGTTGTCTGGGAAACCTTTACAAGGACGTTTAGCACACTGGTAGCGCACACATCGGAACAGAAGTCCTTCCAACCAAAAAGAGACATAAGTCATTTCTGAGGAGCAGAACACGTAAATGTATGTCTCGGAGGGATTTGGCATGGCGAGATCACAAGGACTGCTCGAATGCCAAAACCTATACTGCATACGTGACACATCGTAACTTCGGTGTGAAACTGATCCGTGAAGACAAGGTCACGCATCAGCAGGAGTTAATGAAGCGATTCTGCACGAACCGCAAACTTCTGTACAAGCATGTTAATGGCCTTGGAAAGGTGAAGTGGGGATTCCAGCACTAGTCACGGCTGATGGATGCACGCGATCAGCAATGGAAACAGCTGATCTCCCACAGCTTCATTACTCCCAAACGTTCTAGCAGGTAAAGGGATCACATATTCTCCTCGTTCCTGTTACTCCACCCACGGATTTAGACAACATCACCTTCAATGCGGAAGCTGCGTTGTAGAAGTTGTTATCCTCGCATATCAACAGTTCTCCTGGAGTCGACAACACCCGACCAAAGGCTCTGCAAGCGGCAGCTAGTGATCTAGTAGAACCACTGGTTGTTTTCTATCAGCGATGTTTAGAAGAGAACCATATTCCACCAGTATGAAAACGAGGAGTCGTCACTGTTATCCATAAAGGAGGTAGCCGCACTGACCCAACCAAAGACCGTCCAATAACACTAGTTCCTGTACTATCCAAATTGGTGGAATTAATCATCGCAGATGCGCTGATGCAGTAGCTGGAGAGCCACAAGTTAATAGCTCCAGAGCAACGTGGCGTTCATCAGAAGCGTTCATGTAATACTAACCTATTAATTACACGTAATAGCTAGACTGAAGCTGTTGATGTTGGGGCAGGTGTCGCTGTCATCTGCCTGAACTTTTCAAAAGTGTTTGATCGCTTAGACCATCGATTTCTCCTTCAGAAGCTTCGGAACTACGGCGTGGGCAACCCAATCCTGAGTTTGATTAGCAATTTTCTACACGAATATCGGCTAGATGTGAGAGTCCGAGGTTCACTGTCCGATGCAATCGATGTTGTGTGTGTTGTATCACAAGGCTCGGTGCTTGGACTTCGTCTATTCTTGCTGTTCATTAACGATTTGGCGAGATCAATTGCTTCCGATTTCCTATTTTTCGCTGATGATATCAAGATATGGCGAAGGATCAGAGGACCGGACGACCACGAACGGCTCCAGTGCGATCTTATCACAGTGTAGAACTGGTCAGTCCAAAACACCCTACCATTTAACCTAGACAAATGTCGAGTTGTACAATTACGCCATAGACATAAGTACACCTATTTGCTTGAAACAAATGGGTTGCAGACTAGCTCTCAGGAACGTGACCTTGTTATAATCGTACACAGCGACCTAAGAGGTTCAAAACAGGCTGAGGTAGCTGCGAAAAGAGGTAACCAGGACGTCGGCGTGCTACGAAGGGCATTCGGGCGATTTGACCCATCAATCCACTCAGTGATGTACCATTCCTACGTGTGCCCGCATGTTGAATACGCTATCCAAGCTTGGCAACCTTGGTTGAAGCTCGACCTAGAGGCGCCACAACGAAGAGCAACAAAAAATCTAAAGAGCCTGCACTATCACCCTTACCACCGAAGGCTGAAGTTGCTGGGAATTTTCAACGGATGCTATCGAAGGCTGCGTGGAGATCTCATATTAGCGCATCTGATACTAAGTGAACCCAACCACGTATGCCGCCATTCGCTGAAATTTCGGCAAAAAAGGCAGCTCACGGGTAACTGCTTAAAAGTGAAGGAACAATATGGCCGTCTAGAGTGTCAACGGAATTACATTTTCCTTCGGGTTTGCCAACCCTGGAACGCACTCCCAGACCCAGTTGTATGCTCCCCTACCTTGGACGTGTTTAAAAAACGATTAGATATTGCTCTTAGCTCCCAACACTTTGTTATCTAAAAGCTTTTATTGTGGATTATGCCAAGCATACTATCTACAGGATTTATGTATCAAATGGTCCCAAGTGAGCGACGATATTTTACTTTTTTCACGCCTTATATCAACGACAACTTCACCCCGGTGTATTTGTGAACACTTACGCTCGATTTTTAAATTGTACACTGATGTAATTTATCAAGGTATGCTTCTCGGCAGACATTCGGTAGATGACCCACATATATTTTAATTTTATCGTATTCACGCCAACCATCCTACGGGACGTGTCAAACACTTGCTTTTATCCCGTGATAAATCATTGTTCCTTGTTCAAAGAGACTTAGCTCGTGCCTTTGAATGGTCACATACAGACCTACTTCGTTTAGGGCGAACAAGTACAAAACGGTACATGTACTCCACAAAGCCACTTATGCATACAAACTTGGGGACAATATGTTGGAAATCGCCTCACAGGTGCTCGACCTTGGGGTCGTGATGTAAGACAACCTGGGCTGTTCGGTGCGGTCCTTAAAGGCCTGCAAAACCGCGAACAAACATGTTTATCCCTTGAGACGGTCATCAGAATTCTTCGACCCCTCCACCTTCCCCCAGATGCTCAATTCTTATGTGAGACCCATGCAGATTACGCGATTCAGACTAGGCAACTCTGGTTAGAAATCGACCTGGCTGCATTGGAGACAGTACAGCCAACCGCAACCATAAAGGTGAAGGGATGGTATCACCTGTGTTACCATCCGCTACCGAATGCCCTGAGAGTGTACAGCGGAAGACATCGCCTTCTACGGCGCGAACTCATTATGGTATACCAGAAGTTGAAGAAATCCGATTGCGCTTGCCACCATCTCCAGAAAATTGGCCGCAACACAAAATTGAAGAGTCAATAGCTGATACCTACCACCCAATAGAGTTCACTGGAATTCTGCCGGAATTATTTTTCCTTCGAATTTGCCAAACGTGGGGCGCTTTTTCAATCCTTGTCATTCCTACACTTTTGCTACCTATTTAAAAAAACCGACAAAACGACGCATTACACCACGTGCATTACTTATGTTCTCATCTGTTCCTTGCGGGATGACAAGAGGCAGACAAACATTGTGCTCACTTGCCCCCACGAAATCGGGGTATACGTATATCGATTTTTGCTAGAGTGGGTGCGAAAAAAGATGCGCGTTTCCCTTTAGTGTAACCATTTTTTGAAATTACGCAATGCACACAATAGATCTAATAGAACATCTCTGGCCTTGACATTTTTATCCTCATTATACCATTATTCCATTGGAAATGCCATGTAATGTATGCGATGCAGACCTAACAGCCTTGGCTAAAACGCGATCTGGCTGTACTGAAGACCTCGTAGCGAACGGTAACCAAAAGCGTTAAGTGTTTGTTCCATCTCTCATACCAATTGGGACTGGAAGTCATAGCAGTGTAGAGCGGAAGTTATCCTCATTTAAGTGGTGAACTCATCCTGATGTATCAGATTTTGATTGAATCCAGTCAGGTTTGCAGCCACCTCCCGAAACTCTGTCGATACACAAAACTATGGGACCATCAGCTATAACTAGCCACCCAAAACGGTCTGCCGGCATGTCACCAGAATTCCTCCCTTGGATTTGTCAGTCATGGAATACTTTTCCTTTTTTGTCAGTTATACACCTACGTTATCCAATGAAAAACGACTAGACGATGCCTGACATCAACTGTCTAGCGTGGCATGAATTCCGCTCACCGAGTGGTGAGAGGATGCAAACAAACACTTCGCTCACTAACCCCCACAAAATCGGGGGAGAAGAATTAAAAACTGTGTTGGAGAATTCAAAGGTGGACATGGAGATTCCGCCCAGCTCAGGCTATCTCCACCTGATGACTCCAAACCAGGACGAAACCGGTCGAGCGTGTGTGTTGGCTCCAGGGCCGCAGAATATCCTGTGATTCGATCCCCCAACAGAAGGCTGAGCAACACCATAATAATTCTATGTGTTAAGATGCAAGAGGATTCATTACTCTGTTAGACTATCTCCGTCTCGCGCGGTCAGCTACCGCGGCTATTATATTCAGTCCACACTATTCCGTTATCACTCATACTGTGCTGACATTCGTAGAAGCGCACAGCAACATACAAGTGCACAGCTAGAGTCCAGCATGCATCTTCAGTCACCTAGTCTCCAGAGCGAGCGAGAGCGCAGAGAGATTCTCTGCGCGTGAGTTTCATAGCCATATCTTCGAAAACGGAATATCAGTGCGCGAACGTTTCGAGCAGATTCTTGCGCCTATCGTGGAACATACAAACACAGACACGACATGTCTCACCTCAAGCGATAATCTCGAGAGCTAGTCGAGCTCTCTGATTGACTCTGAGTCATACTTGAAGATTCAAAGACAGCAGAGTAGTAGATAATGGAGCGATTCCGTTGTACAGGATCTGCTTTACCTCACACACTATCATCAGGAGTAACACACGATTCCGAGTCATCGCTAACAGTTTTCAGCGCGAGTCAACATACTATACAGCTTACAGCGTATTCATGTCTTCACTAGCACAACTAGGGCGCCTATAGATAGACCAGTGAGCATAAAAACACGTATCTCTATCAAACAGGAGTTGACCAACACTAGTCGATCCCTGTCAAATGCGGGCACACACGGGGAAGAATGTGTAACACGGGGGGACGGATGGTGCCGTTTACATATCTGCACCGGTCGTCTAGCGGATCTCGCTTTAGAGACGATGAAAGCGCGGGTGAGGTGACGGCACACAACACACTACAGTCATGAGCACCATATCCCATCAGAAAGTACGAAGAGCGAATCGTCAGATGACACTAATCAGTTCGTCGAGAGTATGCACCGTGCATTGCACAAAGTCCGTACGACATAAACACAGACTCTTACATGCTAGGGTGTGGTCAGAAATGACTGTGAAGACAGCCATATAGACAGAAGCTGAGTCGATGCTTCTCTCAGCCTCAAGTCAATACAGTCTACTAGCTCACTGGTGTGAGGGAGGTGTGTTTAAAATGTGTTTGATATACGTGTGTGATACTTGATGAGGAGCGATCTAGCTTCAATACGCTTCCTACTTGATATATGCACGTCATTATATTATACGGACATTTGTTGGCGGGGACCCACGTTTTCTTCAGTAATATTTCAGTATATCAGAAAAGACTCACACGAATCTATTTGTACATCATGTTGTATGGGTATGCGGAGCATATGGGTATACACACGATAAAGCGATATAAAGTTCAGATGAGAATAATTGTAAGAACAGATATGGTGGTGAGAGATTACGCAGTAGGAATGACGACAGCGTGATATTGGTCATTGTCTACAACATTCTTGAACAATAAATAGTCATAAAGGGGTGGATGTATCATTGCTGCATATGGGAGAAGTATGAACATTCAGATAGACAATAGAGAGTGTTAATTGTTAAGAGACAAGACACAGAACAGTAGGAGAACTAATTATAAAGTTTATATCGGAAGATAAATTTGAAAGGATGAAGAAACGAATAGTATGTTTAATTTTTTATATTAAGGTAGAATGTTGGTATTTGGAAGTGTATATAAAGGAGAAATAATTATAAGAGTGAGGATTAGATGAGTGATTATATTGGTGAGAATATATGAAATATGGGATTTAACAACGTGATCTCTACAGCATATACAATCGTATAGTACTAGTAGCAATAGGCATTGAGAGAAAGGTAGACACTGGTGGACAAGAACTAACGTTGCGTGTCAGGCGACACGCGTAATATGTTTGTGAGTGTCACGAGAGAGTGAAGTTTGTGGGGACAGAGCGAGCGTGAGAGAGATCTTCAAAGGATGAAGTAGTTTATATGTGACAGTATTTGATCATGGATGGAGAGTTGGCTGGGTGAATGTCTGTGGGTCGATATAAAGAGAATACACTATAGAGAGTGCACAGAGACTGATGGAGAGTTATTAGATTATATTAGAAAGACAACTGGATACACAACGAAAACTTGTGTGATGATAGACTCATGGTGTCAACATGTTTTTTCTGCGTGAGTGCGAGAAAAAGATGTCGGGTATCATATTAACATTGGTGGGTGGTTAGGCGGATGGGAGATTCAAGAATGATAGTGGTATATACATTGTTGTTGTGTATGAAGAAGTAAGTATTAAATGATACTTTGTACTAATTTCATACTGAGGTGATATATCAGGTAGAGTATGAGACTTGATGCTGTGCGTGTAACATTCTTAGAGCTTATAGAGTGAGACAGTTGAGCGAGAGCGAAATACATAGAACGTGTAACGAGCTGTGTAGGTATGTCGCGGATAAGCGTGTCATTTGCGGTGAGACAAGATTAGTAGCTGCACATGGAGAGTATAGAGAAAGTAGAATGTGCGCGGACGAGGCTACATATAAGGCGTTATTGCAGTACATTCATCTGACGTGTAGGATGATGAAATGGAGGAGTAGTAGTAGTGTGTCAGTCATAGTGTGATTGTACTAGAGATAGAGTGTACTAAATTATTGTCAATTGACTATAAGTTGTATAAATGATAGAAATTGGGGGATGGGAGGAATTACAGCGAGTAGAGCTGATAGAAAAGTATTATGTTGGAAGTAAGATAAGACAGAGAGCGCTACAAGATGACGACAACGTATATCGGGGTAGAGATGAGTACTGAGATGATACACGATTAGCGAGACACAACTTCGTTAGAGTTAACGTGAGTGCGGTACGTCTCGTCTAGTCCGTGAGATAATTGATGGTGTGATGGCTCATAGCGTATCTATCGTACATGTACAGGCTTAGACTATAAGACATCTCGCGTCTAGGTACGGCATAGACTAATGTAGAAGAGAATCGGGAATATCATTCAACGAAAACAAACATATCGGACAGTAAATTAGTCAGAAGAGAGAAGGAGTATGAGATTAGGGGATGTAGAGTCATTGTTATGGATAAAACACAGACACATAAATACAATATTCAGGAGACAGTAGACAATTAACAGTGACAAGTAGATATATATGACAATTGATACAAGAGAAGGAGATACTGAAGTGAAAAACAATGAGAGCTGTGTTTAGAAATGAAAATAGATGCTGAGTGTACAGACTACACAAGTGATATATAGGAGTAGGTTGGGATTAGGGGGGGGGATGGAGGGGGGGGGGGGGGGGGGGGATGAGGGTGTATAGTAAAGAGTGGGGAGATGGGTGGGGTGGGGGGGATATATACCTTATTCACAGAGTGCAAGGGTCACACAGGATCTCTATGGTTGATATTTTCTCTATATCTCAGATAGGGGGTCTCACTAACAGGCATCTGTCGCTGCAGAAGGAATGCATTGGAGGTATAGTGAGAGTAGTGGACAGAAGTGCACAGTACATAGTGTGTCACAAGAGTTACAAGACGTAGAGGCATCAAATAGTGTCACAGCGAGGGTGATATCATAGTGGTGGGGGGGGGGGGGAGTGGATAGGGGGTTGGTATTAGGGGAGTGGCAGGGGGTGGGGGGGTGTTCTGTCAATTATAAGAGTGGGGGAGAGTGTACTAAGATAGGAGCGAGGGGTAGGAGGTGAATTTATTATGTGAGTGAGGAAGAGTTGTTATGATAAGGGAGAGATGGATATTATTTTTGGGAGGGGTGTTGGGAATAGTGTATAATTGGAATTGGTTTGTGATTTGATTTGTGTATGAGTAGGAGGGGTAGAATGGTGTGAGTTTGGTTGGAGGGGTTTGATGAGGTGGGTGATGGGTGTATTTTAGGGGTGATTTGGTGAAAGGATGGGGGATTAGGTTAGAGTGAGAATGAATGGTGGGAGGGGAAGGGGATTGAGGGAGGGAGGAGGGGGTATTGGGTTGATTAGAATAGAGTTGGGGGGGGATGGTAGTAATTTTTGAAAATTTAATTTTTTTTTATTTAATTTTTTGGGAAAAGGAGGATGTTTAAGTGGTGGGGGGGGGTTTGTGGGTGGGGTGGAGGGTTATTGTAGGAATGAGTGAAGTGGGGGTGGGTGTAGGATAAGGATGGTTGGATGGGTAAGTAGGGGTGTATGTTGATAGGGGGAGAGTTGATAGTTATGGTGATTATTAAGAGATTTTGTGGGGAAATGTTGGGATATGAGGTAGGAGGTGTGGTTTTGAAGGATGGTGATTGGTTTGTAGGGGGAGATATAGGTTTTGTAGTGGAGTAGGGGTGATACACAGATGGGTTAGTTTAGGTGTAATGTGGATGTGATGGTGGATTGGAAGTTGTGAAGGTTAATTTATTGGTTGGGTTTGGAGGTTGTTGAGTTGATGTTAAAGGAAAGTTGGTTAGTTGAAGAGGGGTAGGATAAATTAAAAATTATGTATAGGATATGGATGAGGAATGTAGTTAATTCTTGATAATTAAGGATAAAGTAGAATATTTAGGTTGGGTTAGATGAAGTACTGAATTAATATGTATTTAAAAGAATAAAAGGTAAATTATTATTAAGTAATAGTGGAAAATTAATGGTGTAGGATGTAGACGTAGTGTTAAGTAACAAAGTGTAAGTGTTACTTATGAATGGATGGATTTTGGTGAGTATTTTTGTTCGTCGCAATCAGCCGACAATTCAGATATGTCGACCAGCTGTCCGGAAAAGCACCAGACGGCCTTTTCGCCCTATTGGGGCTCATCAGTGGTGCGCATCCTTCGGTCCTCTGCGGAGGATCGAACCCATGACTGCTAGTGGCTCTTGCCAACTAGCCCGCAGCTTATGCAACTGCGCCATGGAGGACGGTATCTGACTATCATGAATTGTTAGCTAAATGCGATATAGCCCGACGCATCCTCCACTGCCATGCAGGCACCTGCCATGCAGATGACAGCGATCGGCCTTCTGGCGTCAGGACTTCCCGGTTACGGCAGCTATGAATCGACATAGCATTTTGTGGAATCCGTACGGGCGAATTAGTATCACTTATGAATGGAAGGATTTTGGCGAGTATTTTTGTTCGTCGCAATCAGCCGACGCGTCGGGCTATATCGCATTTAGCTAACAATTCATGATAGTCAGATACCGTCCTCCATGGCGCAACTGCATAAGCTGCGGGCTAGTTGGCAAGAGCCACTAGCAGTCATGGGTTCGATCCTCCGCAGAGGACCGAAGGATGCGCACCACTGATGAGCCCCAATAGGGCGAAAAGGCCGTCTGGTGCTTTTCCGGACAGCTGGTCGACATATTTGAATTGTCGGCTGATTGCGACCAACAAAGTGTAAGTGGATGAGTGCATCGTCCAACCGTCTTTTAAATACTGTTAGTGTCGGTGAAGAGACGACCGATTCTGGGAGAGCATTCCATGGGCGACGGACACGAATGGAAAAGAAATTTCTGCGGCACTCCAGACGACTGTATTGTTCTGCGAGTTTTAATGAGTGGCCCCTCAGGTTTGTATTGCTGCTGAGTTGCAGTTAAGGGCGGCACACATGATGTGGGTCTCGCAGAATCAAGTATGCCATAATCAGGTCGCCTCGTAGTCTGCAATAGCTTACACTGAACAATTCTAGTCGTCGCAGCCTCTTCTGATAGGAACGATTGCGCATTCCAGTTACGTTCTTAGATGCCCGGCGTTGTGGCTGCTCCAGTGCATTAAGGTCGTGTTTCAGCCACGGATGCCAGGCTTGAATTGCATATTCGACATGGGGGCGAACATACGCACTGAGCATTTGTCGAAATATGGAGCTGTTTATTTGTCCAAACGGCCGCCTTAACAGCCCGACGTGTTGGTTCCCGGTCTTCGAGGCCTTTTCGGATTGCTTGGAGCAACCCAAGTCATCTTGAACCAGGACACCCAAGTCAAGTTCGAGAGTTGATTGTTGCAGTACATACGTTCCGAGTCGGTATGAGTAGCTGCTTTGATGTCGGATGGAAAGCACCTTGATATCGTCGGCAAACATTAGGAAGTTTGAAGCGATTCCCTGTGCAAGGTCATTAATAAACACCAAAAACAAACGTGGACCTAGAACCGCGCATTGCGACACACCACACTCGACTTGTATGGGGTCCGATAAAGAGCTCCCCACTCTGACCACTAATTGCCGTTGAAATAGAAAGTTGGCGATCCAGCTTAAAAGAGGGTCTCCGATCCCCTAAGGCTGCAGCTTGGATAGAAGTATCCGAGGGTATAGACGATCGAAAGCCTTGGAAAAATCCAGGTAGATCACATCAACACCTTCTCCAGCTTCGGCTGCCTCGGTCCAACTACTTCGTGCAATTAGTAAATTAGTTGTACATGACCGCTGTTGACGGAAACCGTGCTGTTCAGGAGTGATGAGGTTGCAGTTTTCCAGATAGCACACCAGTGCATCGGCAACTATGGATTCCATGACCTTGGAGAGTATAGGACGAAGCGATACTGGGCGGTAGTTGAAGGGATCAGTTCTGCTTCCACCTTTGTGAACCGGGCTTATAATTTCAAGCTTCCACATGGCGGGAACTTGGTTCTGGTCTAAGCGGTGCTGGAAAAACTGAGCTAAATGTCCTGCCAGTTGGTTTGCTGCTGCTCCCAATGCCTCTGGACGAATGGTGTCGACACCCGGCTAGCTGTGTTTGCGCAGAAGTCAGCTTTTGCAAGACAGCCTCTGCGGTAAAATTAGTGTGATTTAGTCCTGGTGAGCAGAATACGAAGCTTGGTAGGTCGCTTGGTGGCAATACTCCTTGAAACGTGGGGGCGTATTGCATCTGCAGCGAGTTTGCAGCTTCCATAGACGTTCTTGTTGGGCCATCAGCCGTGTTGAGTAGAGGAAATCCTTGCCTCACCTTTCGTAGGCTATTAACGTGCTTGTACAGCAGTTTGTGGTTAGCACTGAAGGTTTTTGCGATGTTCTGCTGATAGGCGGCTTTGTCTTCTCTTAACAGTTGAGTGCAGTGGTTACGTTGGGCTACGTAGTTGTCCCAAGTTTCTGGTGCTGGAGCTTCTCTGTACACTCGCCATGCTGCGTCGCGTACTGTCATCCATATTCGGGTTCTGCTCCTAACGAAAGAAACGGATTTGCACTTATTGCAAGCTTTTATCTCTGAAGCCTGTGCAATCAGCTGAATGAAGGTGTTGACGAACTCGAGCCGGGCGACTTCCTGTGGTTCTTCTTCGAGGAAAGACCAAGTTGTGGCGCTGACTAGCTGGGTGAGTCGGTCGTACCATCTGCTGGTTTGCACAGTCGCATCGTTATCATTCAGATATTCTGCATAGCAGACAAAGTTGAAACTGATGACTGCGTGATCACTGCGACCCAACGGGCAGTCTAAAACCAACACATCAATCATATGCTCCTCGTTGATAAGCACAAGATCCAGCACAGATGGCCTGTTACCTGTTCTGAACCGAGTGGGCAAAGTGATGTGGTTGTAAAGAGGAACAGTAGTTACTAGATCTTGTAAATCGGTTTTGAATTGTTCTCCGATCGTGGCAGGGGCTTCTAAACAATGTACGTTGAAATCACCCATGATAAAGAATGTGAGTGTACTTTTTTGTAAACTGCACCTTAAAGCAGCCGTTGGGTGGTAGTCGGTTTCGGGTGTTGAGTTAGGGGCGCGGTACACCAAGACAATAAGGCAAGCGTCCCTGCCTTTTAACTGCAACCGGCACCAAAGGGAGTCGGGGAACTGCGAATCTGAATCTTCCACGGCTTCGCATTGTAAGTCGTTTCGGTAGTACAGGATTATCCCTCCTCCTTTTGTGAGCCTGTCGTTCCGGATCAGCGACATGCCGGGTAGCGACACTTCAGTGTCGGTCATTCCCGTGTGCAACCATGTCTCGGTGATACCAATGACATCATACGAGCCGGAAGCTTGGCGATCGTTCAGTTCAGCCAGTTTGTTAGAAAGTCCCTGAGCATTTGCCTACAAGCAGGTCAGTTTCTCGGTCTCTAGGAGCCCGCAGAGAGGTGAAGCTGTCAAGTGTGTGAGAATGCCGATCGATGGGAGGTCGGCAGTTACTCGTTTTTTGATGGGTCAATGATACCTCGTTTGCAACTTGATTCGGCCAAGGTGCGTCCCAACCTTCGTTTAGACCTACGTCAGAGTCAATTAAAGCGGCAGTCAAGTTACACTTCTGTACATTCGTCGGTATGCTTGCTGCTTCAGTTGCTTTAATATTTGAGCTGTGCAAAGTGTTTGCGACCTTTAACCGAATTTCAGAAGGAAGATGTTTCCGATTTCTCCGCCATCGATCCAAAATATCCTTTGCTTGTTGCTCTGACTGAACCACAAGTTTTAGAATTCTAGGGCCACATCTTCTATAATTTAGTGAGAGAGGTATCCTGGTGAGCGATAGAGCCACAACATCATCCAAAGAAAGTGTTTCACGAATGAACCGCCACTGTTCTAAATCGTGCTTTCCGGTATCTTGAACATGGTTAGAAGGACGTTCTGGCACGCCATGTATGAAGATTGTGTTTAGGCGGTCTTGCTTGCTGTGCCCCTCTTCGGTGTTTCTTTTTTGATTGTCGCGCGCTCCAAGGGACATCAGGATAGATACGTATCGCACAGGATTCGTGTTTTAGCGCGCTTGCGGATAGCAAAACATTTTCCACGTCGGTGGAGGATTCTATGATTTGATACAGTATTTTGACACTGCTTGTGTCGTTCCACCCTGGACGTACTGTTTAACAATAACTTTTACTGATCTACTGTGCAAACATCTCAAATTAATCTCCAGGTCGTTAAAACACTAGGCACAATGAAGCGATGGGTCAAAACCAAATTTTCTTGGTATATTCGTGTCCACTCATGCTAGTTCATGCAAGTGGCTAGCGTCAAAGTTACTTACCGACACACGTTACCGGCTTCATTGTGCATTATCGGAATGTGTGTCGACCTCGTCAACCAGACAGATGTCCAAGTTTATAAATTAGCCAACCAGTTTACGTAAAGAATGAACTGTGATTCCCACTTATCAAGTCACTTTTTGAATTTGTTTTTCCTCCTTCGGCATCGGTGAAAACATGTATGTTGCAGTTGAATATTCACTCATCCTGCTTGCGTAATGTACTTTCTTGACTTGAATTGCATCCCGCACAGGTTGGCTGGTGTTGGCAGATTACAACATTAAACAGCCCACATTAACGCAGTCTCGTACTATCCCTTAACCCTTTTAGGTCGTTGACATCTCTTTTCGAAGACGCTAAGCTGAGAATATGGTCTGCAAGGATCTCGCTCCCGCACGCTATCAAATTAGGTTCCGAAATTAGTTCTTGAATACTGGCTCTCCTCGTTGTTCTAACAGACCTTATTCAGCATTTTTTTATTTAATATAAGATTTCGTTCGTGTATTGTCTATGGAGGATTTTTTCTTCGTTTTGCTTGTCGCTAGATTTCGAGGCACCAAAGTTGGCTGAGGTACTTGTACCATTGTACCTAAATAGGACAGGCATGTTTACAATAGTTTAAGCTTCTACACTGCACTCTGACATCAATGTCAACCTTCGATAGCATGAACAGCTGGCCGGGTTCGTCACTTATAGTCCCCAGAGTAAGTGTACCGACTGATGCGTCGCACAAGTCTAAGTGTAGGAGATGAACTGGTTGCACCATTCTCATCGCCATATAGGCCACTACTACTTCGTGCTCATTGCTAAAGGTCTTATCGAGCACGCCTGAAATTGAATACGGTATACCATGAGCGAAAGATAACTCAAGTGAAGCATGTGTCTTAGTGGGAACAAGCACATGCTGAATCTACTCGTGGACAGTAATAATGCTAATGAAGCCCTGAATTTAAATACAAGCGTATATTGGAGTTAGTGTACCGCTGTGAGCTAAATCTTGATCTCGTCGACCACCCGCAGGTCCAGATTATCGACGCGCTTTGGTTCCGTCTTCCCCTAAGACGTGGTGACATGTTTTAGTGGGCATCGTGTACCGCCCACCGTCGTCCACTCCGGAAATGGATAATCGCCTATTCTCCATTACGAAAATTATCCCTGCAGTCACGCAGTCACATTCTGCTGGTTGGTGACTTCATTATGCCCACCCTAGAAACCATAGCCTGTCTCGATGTAAACTACAAAATGGAATTGCAGCTAGTCATTGGTGTACCGCCGAAGTCGCCTGGTGGGAGTTTGTTCATCAGTTCAAATTTCAGTAACCAGTGCTTCAAGAAGCATGCTCCTGCGCTCAGTGACAGTAAAGACTAATCATTCGTAGCATGACGCGTAAGTGTATGGTTACAAGCGATTCGCTCACGCGAAACTAAAAATAGTCACCGAGTGCCAAAACATGAGAAGCCTATACTATCCGGCGAAATCATTGCGTGTTCTGGGTACGCGAGGATGAACTGAAGCATCAGCAGAATCTGGCTGAGAAATTCCCAAACCCAAGCTCATTTACAGACATAGTAACAAACTCCGTGAAACGCGGCGAAGGATTCCTGCCCTCCACCCGCCATGTGGACCAGCACAGCCTACAACAGAAGCCGACAACGTCCGGGTCAGCAATCCTCCCCAAACTTACGGGACACGACTTCGTCACCCACACTGTTCACGCAATTTATACCACCGCCAGGACATAGCCACAGCTAGTTTACGGTTGCAGTTGTATTAGACAGGCGGATTCCCTGACGCGAGCATACCTCTCTTAACGTTGATAGTTTCCGCTCAAAGGCGTTGTAGTTATCTACAATAAATTTGGCAGATTCTCTGTAAATTTTGCAACGATGTCCCGATAATATACGAGTTCCAATAATGTGGAAGCACGGAATCGTTACAGGGGGAAGAACGCGAAGATCCGACCAAATATTGCTCGATAACAGGAGTTCTGATGATAGCCAAAGTCACCTAAGTTTATTATTGCCGAAGCACACATACTTTACTTAGAAGGACACAAAATCATTGTGTATCGAAAACGACGCGCGAGTGGCCGAGCGTGTATTGACACAAGAAAATGCCAATGACAACTACTCACAAACCCGTACAGCTTTGGACTGTGTTTCCTTCCCACTATGCAACGCTGATGGGGATTTTTGTGACCGGCCATACCAAGTGCCTACGACGTTGGCTTTGAGGCAACTCCTCCAACTTTCCATTCCGTATCTCCGCTTCGCTAAATCCGATTCTGGCCGGCCATTAGTCGTTCGAAAGCCTGCGATTTGCTCTTCCGTGGCTGCATCACTCGACCTGCGTTCGCTCCTGTGGGCTTCTCTAGCGCCGTATTTGTCTGATTCATTGTCTTCTCCACAAATACCTCCTCCATTGTTCTGGGCCCAGGCTCGTTACCAAATGCCACCTGTGATCCGCTGGCGGCTCGATCCGCAACGCTTGTAGAGCTTTGTCTCGTCTCATCCATTGCGCTTCTTGTTACTTCTCTACAATCCTGTTTTGTTGTCGTTCCGGTCCACGTGTAGTCACAGGCTTCCGACTCCTTTCACCCGAGGCTCCTCGAAGTTCTTCTTCCCTCTCGTACCATGGTCGCAAAAGGGCGGCGTTCACCCAGGGTTTCTTTCCTCCGCTGTCGATTTGGAACTTTGCTCCTTTTCGATTGAGTACGGTGTAGGGGCCTTTCCAGTGTTAACTGAACTTGCTCGCACATGGCCCGTCATTATTTGGCCGATTGTTGTTTCGTATCTTGACTTGTTCACCAATCCTAAACGGCGTCCACTTGTGAGCCGCATGCCTGGCTTCATAGGTTCTCATTCCTTTCGCATCCATCTCTACTACATGTTTTGTATATCCATCAGCGTATTCTGTGGTATTCTTCTGAAGACCGGCTTACACCGCCCTCCAGGCAATAGTGGTATTCGATATTCCACCCAGCTGCAGAATCCATAAGCATCATCTGTGTTCATGTAGAGGTGGGGATACTTGCTCAGTACACTCCGGATTTCAGGGTGCTGGCAGTCAGGCAGGACCTTGACGACACCTACTCGATCGGCTCTCCCAGTGTTCGCCTCAATCGTCTCTTTGCTTACAATTATCAATGCTTCTCTCAAATCAATTGTGACACCGAGCTGTTTGAGGATGTCGTTACCGATGATTGTTTCGGTAGTCTCCTCCACGATGAACATAGTATGGCTGATGCGCGTTTTTCCCATCCTCTTTCGCAACTGCTGTGTGCCCGTTACCGTCAAACGATGTCCACCGACGGTCTACATCACGATCGAGGACTGATTACTGGAACTCCTTCGAACCTTTTCGTACTGGACACTCCCGCCTCCATGTCCACTATAGCCCGGACCGACACACCTTCAATAGTCACACGGACGACCGGTACCCTCCACCTATTCGACTAGGATAGAGAAAAACAATGATACAAATTGCCGTCGGTGCATGATCTAGCCACGTGACCCACCTGATTGCATCGGAAGCAGCGGCCACCGTTCCGGCTTCTATGTTCATTGCGTTGTCTTCCTGGACAACAGCTTCTCCACTATTCCGGTTTATTCTGTATTCCAACTATGAATTCTGTACTCTCCTCACAGTAACTCGCCCCGAAAAATGCTGGACATCCGTCACCAGATCATGCGCTCTGCTCTCTCCAAGCATCGCTGCCAACTTTACCTTTTCATGAAGTGGGTTCGGCAGACTTCGCACCAATTGTTGTTTGAGTAACCGTTCTCTTGTGTTACCCTCCAATTCGGGGAGCCCAATCGCCAAACATCTGTCCACCTGCTAGAAAAATACCATCAAATCCTTCTGTTCGTCCCATCTGGCTGAGTAAAATTGCTCCACTGCTCGCTCTCTGTCGTCTTCCTTCCCAAATTCTGCACACAATGCCACCCTCATCTCAGTGGAAAACAGCCGGTATTGGTCTTCCGAGCGAGCAAATACACCGCCTTCGCCCTTTCATCCAACAGCGTGCCCAAAGTAGTTAGCAAATTGGCGTCATCAAGAACAAGGGACCAAAGGTATTTGTTCAAACAAAAGGGTTAGTAGCAAAGTCTTATGAGGACCTGGAATGTTTCAACTGTTCTCTGCTGAGCAATTGCTACCAGTATCGTAAGTGCCATGTCCACATTCATGGTCCACTGACACGCAAGCACTTTGATGTACTGTAGGATTTAAGGTGGAATGATAAGATCGTCCTGAGCAAACTAGGCAAAGGCTCCGGGGTCGTTCTATTGGACAAGGATGACTACGTAAACAAGCCGCACGGAATTTTGATTGATGAAACAAAATTTTCTCGAACAATTGGAGAAAAGGACCAAACGGAGCGAACCGAAAAGCAGATTACCAAAAGCTTGCAAGAGCTTCGGAATAGCGGATACATCTCAACTACTTTTACGATAGCCTTAAGTCGAGGGGCACGAATGTTCCGAGGCTTTACGGTAGTTAAAATTTATAAGAATGATGTCCCACTTCGTCTAATTTTATCAATGGTTAACTCGCCCTACCATTCTGTTGCTCAATGGCTTGTGAAAATTCTGGAGCCACTAAGACAGCGACTTACACAATACAGACTTCGTGACACTTTTCATTTCATCGAATGCTTCAGGGACCGCAACATCGGTAAGAAAATAATGTTTTCCTTGGATGTTGTCTCGCTCTTCACCAACGTCCCACTTCTCGAGACAATTGATTACATTTGCACCTACATCAAAGAAACACAAACAACGATAGGCATACTATCGCGTGATTTGAAAAGCCTCCTTTTGCGTTTCATCTGGAACACACAGTTCCTATTCAACGGCAATTACTACCGTCAAAAAGATGGTGTAGTCATGGAATCGCCACTAGGTCCGTTGATATCTTCATGGCAAAATTGGAGAATACCAAACTACATGCGGAGATCACCATCGGAGATCATCATCGCTATATGGATGACATATTTCTTGTGGCCGATCATTCCACTGACCTCGACGCTGTTATTTAGTGCTTTAATCAAGCCCAAGTAGCATAGCAGTTTACCTGCGAGAAGGAAGCGAAAAACCGGTTGCCGTTCCTTGATGTATTGTTAACTCGTAGGGTCGGTGGCTCGGTCCAACTGCAAGTCTAGAGGAAAAAAATCCTGGTGTGGCCAGTATACGAACTTACACAGTTTCGTTCCTTTGCGATACAAGCGAAACCTAATTCGCTGTCTAACCCCAAGGGCCCGCAAGATTTGTTCTGAAGACACCTTGGATACTGAGTTGGGGTTCAAACAAAATGTGCTGCGCGCAAACGGGTATCCTGGTCGATTCACTCTTAAGGACATGCAAGACAAACCCGACTGTGCAGGTTCCAACAGTTGAGAAGAAAGAACATTTTATAAGATTACCTATCAAAGGAGACGCAGCCGCTGAACGTGTAGCCAGAAGCCTTTCAACAGCCGTTAAATAAACTTTTTCAGTTGTTAAACGTAAGCTCACTTTCTCGACGGAACCCCTTCTTCGTATTCGCAGCGAGGACAACTTGCCGATGCTGACCGCTTCCATATTTAGTTATACTTTCGAGTGCGTCTGTGGCGCTACTTTCATCGGTCGAACGGCGCGGCATTTATCAAAGCGCACTAATGAGCACCTTCCCCGCTGGTTGTGTCGAGACGGTACCGTAGCTATAACAAGTACTGTTATGGCTCATCTGGTTGATAGTGGGCATGAACTAGATCCAGTGCGCGCCTTTCGAATACTATACAAGGTTTCGCCACTCCAATCGAAAGACCTGCGGCTCCGCACCCACGCTACAGCCGAGACAATCAGTATCCAGTTGTGGCAACCGCTTTTGTGTTCACAAAAGAAACCGATCGAAGCTCTTAAACTACCCTGGCTAGATAAAATGGACGATTCGGAGGCCAGGAGCAATCGTTTGACTACATCATTGCCCTAGTTTGCGCTTGTCGTTTACGTTTCTTGCTGGTTTATGCTCCCGGTTGACACCTGATCTAATTTAATTTGAACTGATCGAAACCATTGTTACACCCATTGCGATTGTATCCATATGATTGTAAAGGTCTGACGATGAATTCATGGAAAACCTATTTTTATCTTCGGCTGCTTGCTGTTGACGATGAAACGGGAATTTTTCAGTTGCTGAAATTGGCGTCACCTTCGACCCCGTTGCATGCACTGATAGCCACAAATTCATCGAGCCAGGACTCCACGTCTCCCTGCGCGAATTGCGTTGGTCAGTTAGCTTCATCCTGATTGGTCACGGCACCAGTGAATCGAAAACGACGCGGGAATGGCCTAGCGTGTATTGCCACAAGAAAGTGCCACTGACAACTACTCACAGACCCGTACAGATTTGGACCGTGTTTCCTTCCCACGATTTAACGCGGATGAGGATTTGTGTGACCGGCCATACCAGACGCCTACGAGGTTGGCCTTCGTGATAACCCCTCCACCTTTCCATATCTGATTGCCTCCATGGCCAGCTCGTGGGTGAACCAACTGACATCAGCGCGCGACTGATGACTGCTCGCCTCCGACTCGGAAGAGGTAAGTTTGCCACTTTTATAAGCGCGTACGGTCCGACCACATGTTATCATGATGACATGCGCCGTCAATTCTACACTGAGCTATCCTCCGTGATACGGTCTGTGCCGAGGAGCGACCGACTATTTCTGCTGGGTGATTTCAACGCGCGCGTTGTGTGTGATGCATGCCTGTGGACAGGTGTAATCGGTCCGCATGGCATCGGTTCAGCCAACGCAAACGGTGACGGGCTGCTCTCACTGTGTGCCACTCACGGCCTGACGAGCACGAACACTCGGTTTGCACTGAGTGCGAGTGATATAGCAACTTAGACGCCCCCACATAGTAGTCACGCTCATCTCTCGACTATGTGCTATGCGTGCTATACGTGAAGTGCGCATGACACGTGTACTGCGTGGAGCTGAGTGTGGCCCTGATCACAAATTGGTGTGAACCAAACGGTAAATATATTTTCGCAAACCTATGTATTGTGCTCCCGCCGTGCATCAGCATAAATATAGCGTTCTCTCTCACGGTACTGTGGGGAAACGGATTGAGCTCGAGAAGGCGATGGCTGCACGCCTGTGTGATGTGAACTGCATAGCCACAGTGGGTGACCTGTGGCATCACATTCGCAACTAGGTGACAGCTGCTGCCCAGGAGACCATCGGACGCGCAAACTGTAAGCGGCCTGACTGGTTTGATGAGAATAATGCGACTATTGGCGCATTGGTGTCGGAGAAAAATGCAGCATTTGCTGCACATGTGGAAGACCCCAGTGACTTGGGGAAGAGTAGTCAGTTTCGCAAAATACGTCGGCGACTGACCCGAGAGCTCCGTCGCATTAAAATTTCATGGTGGACAGAGAGGGCAAAGCAAATGAAATGCTACGCCGAACGCCGCCAACACAAAGAATTCTTTGACTCCTTAAAGGCGGTGTATGGACCGAGATTGGAGCCGTTGAGGACGCTGATCGATGATTGTTCAGGCGCCACCTACAAACAGCCTGCAGACATAAAGCAGATCTGGCGAAAACACTTCGACTGTCTCTTGAACAAGCGTTCAGAGATCGACTGGCCTACATTTAACGGCCTG
Source organism: Dicrocoelium dendriticum (assembly GCA_944474145.2). Lineage (NCBI taxonomy): Eukaryota > Metazoa > Platyhelminthes > Trematoda > Plagiorchiida > Dicrocoeliidae > Dicrocoelium > Dicrocoelium dendriticum. The sequence goes on along the minus strand of OX104068.1, from coordinate 51,221,250 downwards.
AAACAGTACAATGTGTAGGCGAGTCTGGCGGACACGCCGACACTTGATGAGACGCGGAGATCACTTGCTCAGCTGCGAAACGGCAAGTGTGCCGGGGTCGACGGAATCCCGCCTAAAGTGTTGATGTACGGCGGACCCGCTTTTGTGACTGCGCTGCATCACTTGGTGCAACGCGTATGGATTGAAGAGGAGGTGTCTCCTGAGCTGAAGGATGCCCTTGTGCTACCACTGTACAAGGGCAAGTGAACACGCAATGTTGTACGAATCATAGTGGCATCAACTTGCTGAATTGTGTGGGCAAGGTGATTAGCCTAATCCTGCTCAACCATCTCGTCAGTCAGGTTTTGGAACCTAAGGTGGCGGAAACGCAGTGTGGATTCCGTTCGGGTCGCAGCACTATAGATATAGTATTTGCGGCTCGTCAGTTGCAGGACAAGTGCAGAGAACGACACCAGACTTTGTACTCGTATTTTGTTTGTTTCACCAAGGCATTTGATACAGCGAACCGCGAGTCATTAGGGCTGGTAATGGGTAAATTTGGTTGTCCGCGAAAGTTTGCAAGTTTAATTGAATGTCTGCACAGGGGTATGCGAGCGACGGTGCAGCTGAGTGGACAGACCTCGGATGCCCTTGCGGTTGTCACTGCTGTGAAGCAAGGCTGTGTCTTAGCTCCTGCCCTGTTTAATAGCTTTATGCAATGATGTCTTGTGCTTTTGATGCGGTTTATGCCTACGGTGTTCGTGTAGAGCACCGTATTGTTGATGGATTGCTCAAGATCCGTCGTTTCGGTGCCAGTACCCTAGTCTGTGAGACAACTACCGGTATGTTGCTGTTTGCTGACGACTCTGCGTTGTTTTCACACAGCGCGGATGAGCTGCAGCATATGACTTGTGCTCTGGCTTCGACAGCGGCCAAATTCAGGCTCACCATCAACACAAGCAAAACTGTCTGTCTCTTTCAGCCTTCTCCGGAGGTGCAATCTTCAATATTGCCGCGAATCAACATTGGTGCTGAAGTATAGAAAACCACCTCCCGCTTTTGCTACCTTGGGAGTGTGATGTCGACTTATCAGCAGCTACACAATGAGTTGCGTATCCGCGTGTCGAAGGTAGCGGTGGCATTCGGGAAGCTAGAATACCGAGTGTGGAACAACCAACAGCTTGCCGTTAGCACCAAGCTGATTGTGTACAAATCCATGGTGCTGTCCGTTCTTCTATACGGCAGTAAAACGTTGACGATGTACCGGCGAAATGTACGATATCTTTAGCGGTTCCATCAGTTGTGTTTGCGACGGATTTTGTGCATCAGTTGAGGCGATAGAGTTGCGGACACTGAAGCGTTGCGACAAACTGGCATGTATCCAGTAAACTGCATACTTTTGCTGAGACACCTGAGGTGGCCCGGTCATGTGAGCCATATGGATTCGACGCGGATGCCGAAACAACTCTTATATGGTCAGCTGAGTATATGGAAACGGCATCCGGGGAACCAAAAGTACATTCCCAGGGCATGCTCAAAGAGAGCCTCCCAGTTTCTAGCTTGATTGCAGAGCATACGAATCGAAGGCGATTGATCGGCGTGCATAGCGCCTTGTTTATGGCACAGGAAAAGGAAATGAACCGCTCAGCACCGTTATTTCACGCACCAGGCTCCGATGGCTCGGCCACGTGTTACACATCCCAGCACACCAACTTCCGCGACGTGTGTTGTTTGCGCGCCGGGGTTGTGGATGGAAGAAGAGGAGAGGTGGCCAAGCGATGACTTGGTCGAGAGAAATGAAGGCCCTCACTTCTGAGCTGGCCTCGGTTGGAGCGTCTCGGCTCCCTGGTTGGGGTCCGAAAGACGATGAACACGTTTGGTTGGACACACTTGTTGATATGGCTAGGAGCCGACCTCAGTGGCGTTCGTGCTGGGAGTTTCTTTGTCCCACCCCATCCTTCTTAGCCTCCCCCTCCAACCACGATCTCATTATTTAGCCTTATATAATTTTGCATAGTAATTTTTTTTGGTGCACAGCAGCCGGCTGGTAGCTTACCGGAAAGTTGCCCATCCGTTACCGGTAGCTCAGCTAGCTTGCACCAGTAGCTTTTTTTCTCCTTTTTTCTATGTATTGCGGCACAGTAGCTGAGGTGTTCCCCACCTCTAGCTAACGTGTATGATGATGATGATGATGGCGCGATCTAATCATGCAGGCAGTTCTCGAAGTGCGGGAGAAAATCCTCATACATGCAGAGAAGAAGCGGCATTTGCGGAAGCGACAGGCGCCGATGGGTTGTGCTCTATCGACATCGAGCGCATGGTGCTGTAGCGCATGCGGTCGCGAGTGACTCAGTCAGTCAGACCTAGTTCGCGATGATCGAAGTCCCTCGGGGCCACCATCGACACGATGACGGGTCCTGCAAAGAACGTAGGCAGAACCGGCGCAGCGTTTGTAAGTACGCTGCGTTCGATTTACTAATCAAGTGTTTGCAAGCTAAGTCTCTTTAATTCAGGTAGTGGGTTCGCAATTTTGTCGTAATGCTTTTCTTCTTGCAATAAAAGTCTACCAGTACTCTCTACTATAAACTTACACACGTCGCTAAGGCCCATTGTAATAATTTCGATAACATTTTCTTTTCTGTGGCATTTTCTTAACATATGTTTTCTGACATCGCGGAATTATCTCGAATTCGTTTGCAAAAAACTTGTTTCAAATACTCATTAATTTAATGTTTGTGTCACCGTTTCCTTATGCATTACTCGATTTCTTTTATTTATTATATTTCTCTCAAGTGATTGGCTGTTGCTTGATATCCCGGGTATGGCTGCGCTTGATTTGCATGCTTACAAGGTGCCTACCTGTCTATTACCCATTACCTCGTCATACTGGCTCCAGGCGTTAGTCGGTCGTTGCTGGAGCGGACAGGGTGCACGGCACTTGTGGCCGTGTTAGGAACAACGAGTAGTTGCGCGCACTCAGGGTGGAGTGGAGTACGATCCAGCCACCGCCTTGTGTGCGCTTGATTCCCCAATGTTCGAAAGCAGCAAGTGTGGCGAACTTGAACTTGAGACTTTTGAGGCGAGCTCTCGGCACTTTTGAGCGACGGCTAATACCATTGTTGCTTAACTCCTACATTCGTCCTCATGTTGAATATGCAATTCAGGTCTGGTGTCCTGATACTGATACTGTATTTAAGAGCAAGTAGAAAGGTTTCTGTACAACTATTGAATTACGAAAAATCAAAATTTACTTTTGAATTATCAGCAGTTGTGTCTGTTCCGTTAATCGTTTATCCGTGTTCGGTTAGAAATTTGTACTAACGTCATTATTTCCGGACATACAATGTCTTCTTTTGGCACTGTATATGCATCGTCTCACAAAAGCATAGGTTTCCAAAATAATCGTCGATACGGGTTTTAAAACACTTCACAGAATCGGCCTCTATTAATCCTTCAGGTAGTGTATTCTATAAATTTACGATTCTTCTTTCGATACAAAGCTGATGTGATACTTTGTTCATGCTGCGGACACTGAGTTTGTAACGATGTCCTCGGGTGTTACAGGGTTCCCGCAGGTGAAATATTGGCCGCAGTATGGGGAAGTGATTCAAGTGTAGTACCCGATGGGTCATAATAAGGTCAATTCTTACTCGGCGATAGGATACTGTGAACAGTCTGAGCCTTTCACAACATTTTTCGTACGGAAGCTTTTGTAGGGTCGGTATCATTTTAGTTGCGCTATGCTGTATTTTCTCCATTTTCCAGTTTCCCACTGGGTTATCGGATGGTAAGCTGGGGCACCGTATTCAAGGATTGGTCTAATGAGCGAGGTGAATAGACAAGGGACGGTTTCTTCGGACCATGTGGAGAAACTACGTCTTAATGCCCAGAGCATACGAAGTCCAGCACGGTACAATTTTCTGTATTTTCTAGTGATCGCAAATCAAGTCGTGAGAGAAATCCTAAGTCTCTAACAGATGTGTTGGGATGGAGCAACTGGCCGTCCAAGGTGTATGATCGAGTGGTTGGACGTTTGGTGATACTGATAAACTCCGGCTTGCTTGCGTTAAGAGGGAGTTGCGTTTCAGTGGACCACGTTGACAGTCGATCTAAGTCATTCTGGAGGTGAACGCAGTCGTCCTGGTTCTCAGTGATCCTCCAGATTTTCAAATCATCTGCAAACAGGGCACATGGTGACTGAAGCTGCTGCGGAAGATCGTTGATATGCATAAGAAATAATACTGGCCCAAGTACAGTTCATTGAGGCACGCCACTGGTCAATGGGAACCATTCTGTCAGATAGTCATTGACCTGTACTCTAAACCTTCGTCCCACAATAAACTCTTGTATCCACTGAAGTAACGTGCCACCGATTCCGTATGTCCTCAGTTTACGAAGGAGTACCTCGTGGTTCACTCTGTCAAACGCCTTACTAAAGTCGATGTACACCACGTCAACATCCTTCTGTTCATTGAGAGCTCGAACCCACTGGTGGTTTGCGTACATCAAGTTGGTGATACAGGATCGCCCTTTCGTAAAGCCGTGTTGCGCTGGCGTCAATATGTCCATCGATTCGAAGAACGACAGCAGACGCCTTTTCATAACATTCTCGAGAACTTTGGATAATACCGAAGTCAAACAGATCGGTCTATAGTTCTCTATTTTACTCGGATCACCACCCTTGGGAAGCGGTTTCACTATCGAGCAGTTCCAGTCGTTCGGGACGGATCCTTCAGAGAGCGGTTTATTGAAAAGATTTCTCACAGCTGGTGAGGTGATAATCGATAGGGACTTGAGTATTAGTAGGTGAAGTCCGTCTGGTCCGGGGGCTTTGCACCATCGAAGTTGACGAGTAGCTGATGTACTTCGACTGCATCACATTGTAGGCTGTCGAGCAAGACTTGCGCAATCTGTGCCGGTACTGAAACCGCCACCGGTTTACTGGAAACTACAGTGAGGAAGTGCGTAGCCAAGGCGTCCGCGCGCTCTGCGCTTGAAATGAGTGTCTTCCCGTCTAAGCTTTCTAAGACCGGTAGGTCATCTCCAGGTTTCAGTTGGCGTTTCAAGTAGGCAAATATTCTTTTGGGTGCAGTTGTGGCCGAGGATGCTAGCTCCTCTTTGAACTCTCGGCGTTTCTTGATCTTTGCGGCGTTACAAAAGTTACGCTGTTTCTTGTACACCGTGTAATCTTCATCACAACCCAAGCTGATGAATCTATCCCAAAGTTTGCGACGTCATCGCTCTAACTGTCTATATTCCGTATCAATCCAATGCGGTTTGACAGGTCCACTTTCTGAACACATAGGGAATGAACCGAGTACAGAGCGAGTTAAGCTTCCCCTTTATTAATGACCACCAGGCCTCAAGTGACGCATCCTGTGGTAGTGTCCAATCAGTCTGACTTGCGGCTTGGACGAGTCCGTTGAAGTCCGTCTTCCAATAGTTGAATGTCGGCTTCTGTTGATTGTAATATGGTAACGACAGTTCTAAGCTTGCTACAATAGAGCAGTGGTCACTGTTCGCCAGGGGTTCGATGACTCTGATCTATTTTCGCTTCTGTTCGCAGCTCGTAAACATTAGGTCCAGACAAGATGCCGAGTACGGAGTTACGCGCGTCGGTTGGATGACGTGTTGCCTCGCCCCGCTTTCAATAGTCATTTTGGCGAATTGAGCCTCAACGTTGCCATGATCGGGAAGAAGTCGAACATCCGGCCAAATTATCTTAGGTAAATTTAGATCTCCCATCAGTAAGAACTGAGGGCGGCTCATGTACTTCTGTATATGTGGTATCCAATCGCAGCAACGGTTTAATGGGCTCCGATAGATAACCCCCACTATTAGTTCTTCGCGCCTGAGGCGGACTGTGCACCACAATTGTTCGCATAAACTATCCTCGCTCCGATAGGTTAAAACGAGACATCCGCCTATTGGAACAGCCCCAAAGAAGAGCCACAAAGGCACCACGTGGATTATCCGGTATAAGTTACGAACTGCGTCTTCGTGTACTCGGTGTGTTCTCATTAGAATACCGATGGCTTCGCAGAGATCTTACTCTCACATACCGGATACTAACCGAAAGCGAGCATCCATGTACATCACTATTGACTCTAGCCCCTTACAAACAAAACCGAGGCAACCACCTGAAACTAATGACGCAACACTCTCGTTTGAATTGTAGAAAGTATTTTTTCTCACTTAAAATCTGTTCTCATTGGAATGCATTACCAAACTATGTGGTGAACGCACCAGACATGACGACATTTGAAAGACTCTTAGATTTTCATCTTAGGGATAAACGATACACAACACTTTGCTAAAGTGCAATGATTTAACCATTGATAATTTACGTTCCACGTTGGCACATTTTGGTTTTAATTTTCTTTTGCATATCCATCCTGTGGGTCTTGTAAAGTTATGCTTTTTATCCCATCATACAACATTGAACCATTTAAATACAGCGTGCGTGTGAAGGAGTGTGCGTCGGCTCCGTTGATGAAACGTGGCTCCCATCCACAGGCCCTCCGGTCTTATTCCTTCGGTTTTACACTGGATATGAAGTGTGTGGTTGGAGCTGTGGGTAGGGCAGCGCAACCCACCCATGGTCCCTCTGTAGGCGCAGGCGTCCTGTGGCTGGCCATAGTGACACGCAAATCCGAAACCGGATGCTGCCATATATATATATATATATATATATATATATATATATATATATATATATATAAGAACCCAATAAAATGGCTTTATTAAAATATTCCACAGTGTCACTATTTAGTAATTATACGAACAATCAGCAAGATCTACTTGTTTTTATGGCAACCCGGTGTAGGGGAGGAAACTACTGAGTTTGGGACTGAGCTATATGCTTGATAAACCCGACGAGAAAATTAATTCCGTCTATAAAAATTTGTAGTGCGCACAGATTTTCACCTGCCTACCTTTTGGCTCCCTATTGCTACTGAACCTCATTAAACTCCAGTCTACCTCGTTGAAGTCGCACAATATTTGATTCACCAATACGAGATCTCCGCGTAGCTGCCGGTAACACCATTCTAAACTCACAGGTAAGGTTGCGTAGACCTTTGACCTTCTTCGTTTCCTTACACTATGGTGGGTCTAACATATCAACGTCGATGTTTAACGATGGTTGCCAAGCTTGGATAGTGCATTCGACTTGGGAGTACATGTAAGCGCTCCGTATCACGTGGAAGGTTGTTGGGGCAAACCTCCAAAATCCCCTCCGCAACAGGCTGACCTGCTGGTTGCTTCCTTCGGTAGCTAATCCAGACTGTTTTGGAGCTTTAATTTAATTTGGTATGAGCACATCAATTTTGCGTTTCTGCGAACTGCTCTGCAAGCTTTGTCGCGCTACTCTGTAAATGTAAGTGTGCCTATAGAGCGTTTGATCGTGCCGAAGTTAATCGAGGTGGTCCGGTCCTTTGATGGCTCTGCATCTGTTTTCCTATCTGGGAGGTGTTGAAATTTGGGTACAGTGTCTCTTACTAAATCTTGCGTGTAAATCAACACAAATTGTGGTACGCCTCACTCGACTTCCGAAATTCGCTTTTAAATTGGCTTACCTCCAACCTCAACAGTCGGTTTCACAGCCACCTTAGGTGACCACCGCTCTTCTCCTCACGCAATTGTCATCAGCGTCATCCAAAGAAATGTACTTGGCCCTTTGCTTTTTCTCCTCTACATCCATGTTATTATTATGTTCAATTAAAAATTACCAACTTATTCTATTTATTGAAGATATCAAGAATTTTTATAAACTCCGCGTGATGCGATTCAGAGCATGCTAATTTTAATTCAAAACTCCAGTCTCTTGCTGAATGGTCTGAAAATTCACTGATAAATTTCTCGACCGACAGATCAAACATTCTGTCAGATGGTTGCTCGATCTCCATTGGGTCAGTTAAACTTAAAAAATTAGCATGTCCATACGGCAATCTACCCGTGAGCTTGGGATCTGACATTCTTCCGACCTCCGATTTGCTAAACAAGCCCAATAACAACTAGCTCGAGCCACGTATTCGGTGCCTAATATATATCATAAACTCCATGCAATCCCTGTCAAGTTGGAATAATTTAAAACCCTTACTTGTCCTGTTGTTGCATACTGCAACTGCATCTATGACAGTATGCGGAAGTTAGACCGGAAAGCTGTGGAAAATTTGTATGGGTCATTCAGCAAACGTTTGATCAGTATCACATCCACTTAACTATCGCGAACTTTGCAAGCAGCTTTCCATTGAACCTCTCTGGCTGCGACATCTAAAGCATAATTTGATGCTCCGTCACAGTTTGTTGCACCAAGAAATACATTGCTACCGTCCTTACCTAGAGATAATACACGATCAGCATCTCAGTCTCCGCAACACTAAATTAACGCTACCGAAATAATGGGTTAGGACAACCATGAGCTCCATCTTTTCCTCATCAGATACGCCGTCTTGTGTAACAGCCCGCCAACCGCAAGCAGAACATGTGAAAAATCTGCATCGTTCCACACGAAACTCGATAGATTCTTAGACCCACTAGTGTTATTATCCACGTACTCATTCAACAACTTCCCGGTTGGTATATTCCAGGATGACCTAGAAAATATCTAACAAGCTATAAGTTAGCTTCAGTATTTGCTCATTCAGGAGCCTTATCATTTATGTACATGCTGCTCTATTACCCATTTAGGAACTGTACCTCAAACTCAAAAATTCCCGGACTCGTACCTCCAATAGCTTTTCATGCCAATCGAACCTTGGTTTGGATTGCTAAGGTTGCATTTCTTAAGTCAATGGGAAGAATTGGAGGATTTTAGCGAGTAAAGGCTTTTGAGTCATCCAGACAGATGACATCAACTCCAACTCAGCTATCAAATTCTTCCACTCAACTACCTATCGCATTTAATAGGTTAGTAGTACACGAGCTATGTTGGAGGAAATAGCCCAGCTCCGGTTCCGTTGTCCTGTCTTTTTATGCATTGGTGCATGTGCAGTGTATAATTTATCATCCTGCGCAGCTCGTGCGTGCATGTGGCGTACGACTGCACAGTTTGGGAGTTCATGTCTTGATAATATATCCCACGCTATAGTATCGCACACTAACCAGCCGACTCATTCGACTGGGATTTACTAGATCTATCCAACGGTTCGGTTAGCCCAAGTACCATTACGCCGCTTCAACAACTCACTGGTCTCACCAATTTTGAAAGAGTTACCGAAGAAACTAGCGCGCACAATCAAGTTACTTTCCGGGTATACATACGAATATTTGTCCAACCCGGGCAGACACTCATGCAACTCTATCAGGCTCTTTAGCATCAATATATAGCGTTCTGCGCAGCAGTTTCAGCGACTTTTGCACCTGCTAGTTGTTCGTCTGTGTCCACAGCACTAAGTAAAACATCAGCTTACCAAGCTCATCGGATGACGGAATGGGACATCTTACACACTTGCGTTTTTACGACAAGCACTCTCTCATGTATCTAAGCTTTTGACGGTCAGATACCTGACCTCCTGTTCTCGTTTTTATGTGCGAACAACCTAGCGTTGACAAGTGCAGCGATGTCAAACAGCACTCTTACTAACTACGTGTATACCTCATCATCAACTTGATCCACAACATTTGGGATTAGACTTTTTGGATAGACGATGCAGTAAATGAGATTCACAGCAACGTAACGTAATTGGTGATCACTTGCGCACGCGCTGATTACCATGTGGATACCTGTGTTAATGGTGTGCGAATTAGAAAAGCATGCTTTGACTCGTAAACTTCCACCCCAATTGAGCTTACATAACCCTTAGCAACCTGGAGACATGCAATAGTGCGATCGATTTCGTGTGCTTCTATACAGAGCGTACGGCTATTCCAGTAGTAAAGTGTACAACTGTGTAACCGTAGAAGTGTAACAGCCTGGTGAAAATTGTAGTGCATGAGACTTCGAGAAGAGTTGACCCACGGGACTCAGACGAATCACTGTCTCCTACTCTGTGCTTAACATGGAACTCCAATTCAGAACTGAGCTGTCAGGTTAAACCCATGAGCATTAGTTTTGAGTTGGGCACCACAGACCTCAGGGAATTCTACCTCGGATACGAGGGACTGCGATTAATGACGAGTTGTTAGTACATACATTAAAGCCACGCTGTGTGCCCAATACTGTTAAAGGACCGACAACAGTCATGTCCATTTTTGTCACCCACATGGCGGAGGCACTGTTCATTCTAGTTTCGACCGCTGCCAAACTAGTTGCGGTCAGTGTTGCGAATGCTATCGCGGGACCAGGGACGACATATTTTGTCCGACCGAAGCATGTAGTGACATATCCGTTTAAATATGAGTGGACAAGACAACATCAGAATCCGCTGACTATTATATACTCTCAGGAGCCCGAATCTAAGACAAACTGGACAAAAAACAAACAGTTCCATGACCAACAACAGTGGTTCACCATATGTCAAATGGTGGGGGTGGTAACTAAGCAGCAAGTAGGATGCAGCTCTTCCTTCCTCCAAACTCCGTACTCTACGGTGAACCTCGGTTACTCCAAGTAACTTGTCATGCAGGAGAGGACGCGGAAGCAGTTCTTTTGTCAACCATTCCCTTCCGTACCCATTCATGCACTGTTCGTATTATTCCAGACGTTTCTTGGAGCAAACGTGACAGACGCAAACAACATGCATATGATTTCCATAAACGAAGAAACATAAAATCCATCTTTGTTTACGGTGTCCCCTAGCTCCAGACATCAAAGCAGCTAGAGTTCAAAGCGTATGATTGGGACGAATGGCTCTTCGTCCATGAATTGTTCTCGCTCGAAAAGGTGGTCACCAATTTGATATGAAGATAACCATTGTCACCCAAGTACAAAGGAAGTTGTCCCCAAGTGTTAAAAACAAATTGTACACCAACCTGATGGCAGGAATGACTATCAAAATGTGGTACTAATAGCGCAAAACCTTGTTATCCGAACTACTTATGATGAGTGATTGGCAGCTGGTTACATATAGACAAGAAAACACTGAACGCGCTGGACTCGTGCATGACCTCGTGAAAGTGCAGAGCTTAACCGGTAAACTGTCAAACCCCCCTGGAAAACTGAAGGATGTCCCTTACTGAAACTAAGCACAACCCAAAAGCCCGAAACAACCCTGGGTCATGTGCCAGCAGTTCACGAAAAAAAGCCACTGGCAGTCAATCCCAAAATTGTCGGCATAAAATGGCTTGAGTTCCGGGTCCACAAGTTTGCTTTATACCTCGGTGGCCCTTTTCTGCTTGCATATCAACGCGCAGTCTTCTCAGTAAGTTAATAGATCTTTGCACCCATTATGTCTCAAGGCTTTGTGGTATGGTCATAGTGACCTAAGTGGGGTTGAATACTGAGGTCACGGGAACTGAGATGGCTCTACACGGTATGATTCTCCTAAGAAAAATTGACCAAGCAGCGGTGGCGGAGTAATCTTGTACCATCGATCTGATCTGCTTATTAATATTATCGACCATCGAAGAACTCACGTCGTCGATTCTGTTTGGTGCAGTCTGCTTCTGAGACGTGGTGATGTGTGTTTACTAGCAATAGTTTATCGCCCTCCAAGCTCCATCTTAGACATGGATCATCGCTTAGCTTCTACTATGAAGCTTGTCCTGGCACGAACAAATGCACATCCTTCAGTTGGGTGACTTCAACTTGCACGTAATCGAAAGCCCATTTTAGATCAACGAAGAAATCAAATCTGAATTGTAACAAGTGCTCATCGATGAACCTCTGCATAATGATGCACCTTCCGACGGTATTCAGGACAGGTGATGAACCATTGCTTATATACCTTTTGCTTATAAACTGGGGACCGATTGTCGATACCGAAAATATGGGTACATCGCTTGGTCATAGATATCATCCGACAGTGCTCTTCCACTTCGTCTGCTACGCGAAACATACCGGTGGGAACATCGAGAAAGTCCACGTCGCAACATATTGCGACATCAAGTTGAACATTGCTGAAGCATTCAACTGGTTTTTCCTTGCTGAGCATCCTCCCGAGGTTAGCTGGAACGAGTTTGTCACTGAGTTCACCAGGCTAGTGGCAAATGCGTTAGAACTCGAAGTACGCCTCCTGAGGAACCGCATTCAAAAAAGCCTGACCATATGAGACTCATATGTAGAGCACTACCAAAACCTGTCCAAATGTGCAGATCTGTAGTGCCTACATAACAACAAAACCACTGTGTCAAGTTGGTCCATGAAAACAAATTGCAGCATCAACAAACCTTTGCAAACAGATTCGCTCCAGAGGAACCGGACGCAAATATTCATGGGTGTAGTGATTCAGCCTGGCACACTTATACAGCCTGTGCTTGTATATACACTTGAGGAGTTTTCATACTTCAACTTTATCCGCATTTTTCAGAGTGCGGGCTAAATCCTAGTATTCTTCACGGAAACGAGCTTTACGGAAGAGTTATAGTACTTGCGCGCACAGTTATCCTGGCTTGACCTACATACGCACGAAAGCATTAAGGGCAACCGCTACCAAGATCCAACGGTCGTTTCTGTTTGCACGACGATGATGAGATGAAGTGCGGGTTTCCTTAATTTGGGAACGAGATTTACTCACTGCACTTTGCAAGTATGTCAATCATTTGTAGCCCTTGAATTGCCGCCGAGTAAATCGTCTCGCGGTGGTGTCCTTAGTTTGGAACTGTTATCGCAGAGGCGCTCATGGGGTATCTTGGGAATGACAACATCATAGTGTCATATCAGCACGGATTCCTCCGATATCGTCCAAGCACCACAAACTTGCTGCTAGCCTAAACAAGCCGGACGGAATCAGTCGATGCCATGGTACGAATTTATATCGCCAAATGAAACTTTTCGAAAACGTTCGAGTGTCTGAATTGCCACATTTTCCTTCACAAGCTTTAAAGCTGTGAAATCGGGGACAATGTGCATGGTTGGATAAGTAACTTCTTCATCCAACAGCTGAAGGTGAGACGCCGCAACAATATTTTCGACCCAATTGAAGTCCAGCGCGGGGGGGCCAAAGGATAGATACTGGATTCCATATTTGTTCCTAGCCTTTATCAACGACCTTGCCTCTGTGCCCCAATCAGACATCTTAGTATTTGCCGACGATGTCAGGAACAAGCGTGACATGAAGCCGGTGGGCGATCAGGCGGTAGCGCAAAGGGATATTTACATGGTCTCTATATGTTAATCCGAATACCGGCTCCTGTTCGACGTGACAAAATACAATGTCCTAAGCATATGCTACTTGCATACCTGTAAAAAGTACTCGGGGAACAACTGCAACAGCATGCTGTAAGGAAATGTAACTCGCAGTGCCTGTTCCATATGAGTTTCGTTGCTGGAAACAGACTGAAAAGGCTTAGCGAATAGTCAGTTAGCTCCTTTGTCTCCTATGGCGGACGTTCAATAAGTACGAGCCCTCTATCTCACCACTAATGCTTACTCCTACATGAGGCCTTCTGTGATATATACGCCATCTAGGCCTTGTGTCCCGGACGCGAACGCGATACGAATGCGCTTAAAACCCCATAACTATGATCGACCAAATACTTACATGATTGTTTCAGCTCCCCTACCGACACAAACAGTAAGACCTGGGGTTGTATGGAGACGAAAGCGTCAACGTAGAGACCTGACGAGCGCAAAATACACCTGTCTCGATCTGTTGCAACTCACCCACATTTATAAGTTGAAAGGTTACCAGCTCAAACTGGCCAAACGGCGTAATAGATTTGGTTGCTTGGAACATCCGTCCTCCTTCGGATGTCCTGTAGGTGGAACAATTTTCTAGCTCATGTGATTTTGCCCATATATTAACACTTTTCAGAAGATGCCTTAAAGACACGCTATCCCACTTGTCTTAAGCAATATATTCTGTTTCAATTGAAAGATAACGTGAATCAAAAAGCATGACTTTTCTGTTCGATAGCGGTGAGGAAATCTACATCACCGTTTATGTGATTAAGTTGGCGAGTTGCCTAAAGCGTTGTTTTACCCTTTCTCTAATTTTTACCTTGCTTTTGTAACCGCTGTTATGATTCCCTCTTGGTTACAGCACTCTCTGACAATCTGCTATTAACTTCCCTAGTTGGACGACGGAATATGACTCGGAATTATATGCACACAAGACAAGATAACCGACCAAATCCGAAGTTTGTACAACCGGTCAGACTTAGGCGTAGCATGATTACTAGGCGCAAGTTGAACGGGCTCCTAGACGGAATGCAAATTCACACGCGACTACCCAAACCCGAGAGAGACAAGACAAAAGACAAACCTTTCACTACAGACACTTTTACCAGCCAGGCTCAATGCGATTACAACGCATTCCAGTTTTGATTGCGTACCGCGATTATGAAACATGTGAATATTTCACCTAGATTAGTTTGCGTAAGCAGACGCTGAAAGCAAGACATGAACAAGTGGATTGGCACTATGTGAACATGCCAACGCGACATACCGAAAAGTGAATTTTGATGAATGCAGAGGTTGGACTGGAAAATGAAATTTTCTTAGGTAAAACAGGCTGAATGTTTTATGATTTCGGTGGTTGGTAGGAAACAGGTATGTTCCTTAGGCAGAAAAGTTGATAGAAACGTGAATATCTCACAAATTTCAAGGTTGCTCGAGACATGTGCACTGGTCTGAATGCGTGTCTCATTGCTTCCGTGGTTTCAGCTTGTGATCTTTTGGGGACGTTGGGTAACCACAACAACCTCCGATCCGGTCATGCTACTGGAGTTGTCAAAAGCTGGCATTTTTACCCGTTCCGAATCATCGTTCATTGTTCACAATTTTATAAAGCACATACAACCACATCGGGTCATAAGTTGAATTGTCATGTGACCATCTCCTTGTGAAGTGAGGATCCCTCGCCTCTACGTTAGTGGAAAGTTGTCCTTCTCTACGCAGTGTTGCTATGACACGGACAGTGTTTCGGCTAGAGCAGTGCTGTTGCCTACACAAGCTTAAACCTAGTTTTACCAAATCCAGGAAATTGAGGGTAAGCAGGGATAACAGCTTCTTCAAAAAGGCTTCTGCAATGAAGGGGATATGGAATGAATCTGACCGTGGGACAGCCGATAAGGGAATATTTGAGTTCGTTGTCCTCCGGAACGTATGACATTGATGCTGCAGAACATCGGAAATTTCCTTTGTTGATTGCGAGTGCACATCAGTCTCAACGAGTGGCGTAGACCCACGCAACAGGTCCTGAAAGTCATTAAGGTACTTGCGTTTCCTGCAGAACCGCTTCATTAGTCCCTACCACTATGTCACTGTCCTCGCGGATCAATTTTGTGAATATTTGCGCTGTTGCACATAAATTGTCTATCTTTCAACCCTAGGAGCTAACTTGTGAGCTGGATATGCAAGCTCATTAAGGGGGAACTCGGTTTTGTTTGACGATTGCTGCTCTGATACGTGCGCAACCATTGTCCAAAAATATAATTTCTCCCAAGCGATATCTGGGACGTGTTCAGTTAAGTACCACAAATTCGTCTCCTTAACGATCACGACAACAGGTCGAAGTGCTCTGCAGCATATAATTTGCATGGTGTTTTCCAGGACATTGGCATAACCTACATAGTTTAATGGCAGTGGTCCCTGCGAACAAAGGAAATGCTCATAGCTATCTCGTCTACCATAGGTTTTTTAGTGGTGAGCACAAGATCAAGCATTGTTGGTGTGTTCGCGGTTCGAAATCTGTTCGCAGAAGTGACGTTACCGTACAAAGATAGCTGAAGACAGGCTCTTACAAACAGCTTTTAAGCTGTGTTTCATCGGGGGTTGGCAATTCCTGGCAGTGCACAAGCTAATATCCCGCGAAGATAATGACAGTGACTGTTTCAGCACAAACTTCTAAACGCAGTTCAGTTTGTCGTCCATTTCCGACTTAATTTGGTGGACGAGATATTAAAGCTACTGGATATGTCTATGATCCGTAGCAATAGCGGCACCAAAGAAAATCAAAGTGTGAGTTTCCGAATGATATGTTAGTTCACATCGGAGTTTGGTTTCATGATATAGAATTGCTCCACCTTCCCTTCCAACTCTATCCTTCTTAAGCAGCGATATCCAGGGTAAAAAGTATTCTAAATCGATTGCATCATAGTTTAACCTGGTTTTTGTAAGCATGCTGTGATTTCGCAGTTATGTGTTCTGACGCTCTCCAAGCTCGGCCAGTAGTTTAAGACCTTTGTTTTTAAGTACAGACAGCATGGTGTTTTGTAGGTTAGGGGTACGTTGGTGAATGTATAATTCAAACTGGGTTTACTGTCAACCGCCAAGCGGTCGGCCGGCAATCGCTTTTTCGACAGGTTGTTACAGTCGGGTTACGTGGCCTCATAAAGCGCTCTAGTTCTCGATGTTCTTTCGTAGTTCACTGTGTCCTGTCGGATGCCGCTGGTGCTTTCTTTCGGTCTCTTCACAGGAACGTTTTGTTAAAGTTACGAGTTCCAAAGGATAAGTACTTATTCGTGAATGTTTACCTGCTGCTCTCCACTGAAATCCTGTTGGCAGCCTGGCGTGAAACTTCAACCAGTTGTCCATTGGATTATAGCACCAACTTTACTAATTTGCGTGTGCAGTCGTTGTAATTAAGTGGTAAAAGAGATCTCGTAAACGATTTAGAACAAACATTATCTAAAGAGGGTATTTCGAGGATTCAAAACCACTACTTTCGATCATGTGTTTTCGCTTTGTAATCAAAATAATCTTGAAAATCAGGAACATCTGAGTAATTGTGTTCATTTCGCAGTCAGTCATTGAAAGTTTGCCTTAGTTTTCAGCTTCCTTTTGCCACATGTTGCAAGGGTGTTTAGATAGTATACGCACTGCACTCGATGCGTTGCGAAGACGTACTGCTGATAGAAGGACCATCTTTATCTGCTGGATTCCATATTACTCGAGGTAGTCAAGACTCGATTTAGCGCACTGAATCGGGTTGTCGCGTTACGCTTTTCAGTTTGGTGAGTTCAACCCGAAAAAAGCACCCATCGCAGACAGAATTCTCCCAGTCACGACCGTCTACAAACTTCCGTACTGATTATGAATAAATTAATAACAATTTTACTCTCCTAAAATTCGTGGCACACCACTCCAGGTTTGACCAAGGGATTGGACGACAATGAGCTCCTGCAGCGCGATCTTGATGATGCGCGGAGTTGGTCTGTGAGTAACATACTGCTATTCAAGGTGGACTAGTGCCGAGTTTGACCACATTCGCTATCGCCACGCCTACACCTAATAGCTTGGGACGCACGATCTGCAGACCACCATTCAGGAACTTGACCACGCTGTGCTGGTGCAGACGGGCTCGGTTGTTCCAGGCAGCCAGAGTCAGCATCAGAAAGAGGTAACCAGCATTTTTGTCTCATGAGGAAGGCACTCGGGAGTTTGGATTCATCCATCTCGCTGAAAACCAATGAATACGTACATCAGGTCGAATAAGCTATTCAGGTTTGGCAAATACGGCTAAGACCTGACCTGGAACGTCGAGTAACGAAAGTTGTCAAGACTGTGTGCGGCCTTCCGTTCCACGAAGGACTGAAGAAACTCACATTGTCTAACGAATACTAGAAGGGGCTACGTGGATACCACATTTTTGTTTACTAACTACTGAGCGAGGCCAGTCATGTATGTCGCCACCTTGGAAAACTCAGTCCGAACACCAGCCTCAGAGACAATAAGCTGAAACGGTGTCAAAGAGTCGTCTAACTTATCGACGAACTTATTTCTCTCTCCTGGTCTGCTAGCCGTAGAAGGCACTTCAATACTCAGTTGTTTGTATCCCCAGCATATGGATATCTCACTGAGCTCCCTAACTTTTATTACTTCATCAAATATTCTGGATATATTTCGGCCAACTATCTTCTTTTGCATTACATCACACGGTGACTTTGGCAATTCTGTGCAGATGGGTGAACAAGCCGATTGTTGTTTTCTAAGTGCATTAACCATAACAACTTGTCAATCCGTTTTACATAGTACCATCTCACCCCCAGAACCCTATTATTTTTTGTACCGTTATTCTCTCTATTCACTGATGCGCATGTTATTTGGCCTACTAAGTATTGTTCGAATTGGTAATATATTCCATTAGCAACCTACCGGACGTGGTAAGCTTGTGCATTTTTACACATCATGAACTATTGTTCCGTTGTACTAGCATTTAGGTACAGTCGAATCCAAAAATTAGGAATCAGTAAATGGTTTGCAGAGGCTGCACAATATGCACAAAAATTTTGTCGAATACATTACAATGCACAGCTGAGTTCTAGTACGTATCACATTGGTGCAAAATGGGACTCTGCAGCGGCAGAGGCGCAGTAATGACCCAGTCAGAGGCGGGCAGATTTCTCATGAAAGTTCCCTGGTACATTCAATTCTCCAGTCTGCTGTGTGGGCTCGTTGAGTAAAACAAAGAAATGTTTTGTTGAACTGCTAACTTGGGCGCGATTCCCTGAATTCACTCCGCTGCGTTGCAGGCAGGCTATTCAGCCAAAGGCTCGGGGTGGTGTCCCCTAAGTCAACACTCTACTTCGGCTTGGGTAACCGGGTAGTATCTCGCTCTCTGATGAAACCATGGATTTTAATGTGTTGTGTTGTGTTTTCTTTTACTATTTCTGTACCTTGTTTTGAGTTCCATGGTTTCCGATGGCTCAATGTCTATTCATAGACTGTTGCAATATATATATATATATATATATTGTACACATAGAAGAGAATGGTCAGTTGAGGGGTCCGGATCATGCAGATGAACAGATAACTATACTAGACAGATGCATCAACATAGTGATGATGATTGCCTAACAAGTACATAGTCTGTACAACACAGTTGTGTGAATTGATTTTATTACGCTGAGATCATACATTTGAATCATTAGTGGGAATAAAGGTCCGGACGGATAGTGGTGCTAAATATACTACGGGTACTGGATAAGCTGCGGAAATCTTTTGCTAATTTTCTTGAAGATAGCAAGAATAAGTGCCATAAGGTACAAGTAAGGAAAAAGAACGAGCTTTTTCGGAGAAACGACCCAAAACGTAGGAGTGCTCCTGCGAAGGAGACGGACGGTCCAAAATGACTGACGAAACATCTCATGGAGTGCACCTGCAGTATTATGTGTAAAAACCCGGACGGACATTTGCATGCAACTCTATTCAAAACGCGAGAATATTCCAGGATAGGAGACAGAACCAGTCCAGTAAAATGATCCACAACGAAAATTGGCAGTTTTTATTGGAGCAGCGCAGTGGCATAATTATGAAGAATAAAGTGGATATCAGTAAACGAACCCTCTATTTTTCTTTTATTGTATCTTCCAGAGCGGAGCGGGACAGACCCACAGCAGAAAGCCTCAGCGAAGGTGGACAAAACTGTCCATGAAATATTCCCTTTTTCTTATCCCGTGAGATAATGGCGACATGTAGGTTAGTAAATCCTCTTTTCGTAACTTAAATATTTTCTAGCAATTTTGCAGTAGCATATATCAGACCATGATCAGTGACCATAGTTGCCTGCGGTTTTGAATATAAAGTTTTCGTGCTGCGCCGAGGAATGGTCCAGGTGACTAATAATTGGTCATTTATTGTAGACCTTGTGGAACATGTTAACCAAGAAACACCAGGCAAACAGAAGTGCATCGGACACGTAAGAGAAAAGCTAAATGACTCATATACACGTGGTAGTGCTACCATTTAATTTAAAACGTGTGTACACAGTCAGTATATGTGTCAGATAGCAGCATTCCTAATTATACTATAATAAGCGATACGTTAAGTATGACGTTTATAGTCGACTAAGAGGAAAATGCACCTGAGGCACGGAAGTGAATGCGAAAAAGAAGAAGTGGGGGCCAACTGCCAGTCAGTCAAGTCAAGAATGTGCTCTATCCACTCATCAAGGGCGAATATTCAACTCTAATACACTCCACAGACAGGGATAACTAATGAAAGCGAATAGTACAATGCAGAGAAATATAAAATCACAATCGTAAAAAGCCTGAAGGACAACTATCACTGAAGTAATTAACCAACCATTACTTGCAAGGCTGAATTTATCCTTCGAAAAGGTGACAGACGTACCATAGACACTTGTGCGGGCGCATATAGTCTTGTTGCTCTGCCTGGTCGAGGAGGTTAGTACGCATTGGGACGACGATCTTTGGAGTGGATGGCTAACATCAGTGAGTATTGTAGAAGCAAGTTTCTCGAATGAGTTGACATAGCATGACTGCAGTGATGTTGACAAGTTTCAGCCTTGAAATGCCACTACACTAAGAGATATGCTTCACTAGTCTGACGATTACTTTGTGGTCCTTATTCAGGAGAGCAGGGAAGATCACAGAAGAGCAATAGATCCAGTAGGGTAACGCACAAGCAGTGACAAAAAGCTGGATCGAAAAACGGGGTACGGAAGACGATCAGAGACGTGTAACACGGGATGAAAGTCTGCTAACTTTATTGAATGTTTCGTTCGCATGATGAGATCACGTAAGCCCACTGCTCATCGTCACTCCCAGTTATTTTACTGAAGTGAAACTGGTCTAACATGCGCCGTCAATGCAATGTTGTGGACACTGCGTTATGATTTACTGGCATCGATTTTTTTTGTACAGTACAAAAGAACACCCTAGCATTTTGAGTTGTTTAACTATTGGCGACAGGATTTGGACCCAGCTGTGAGGTTTTCCAGGAGGATTTGTCGTTTGGTCGATTAATCTATGGTTGGATGATGGATGCCATGTATGACTTTGTTCGCATAGTTCAGGAAGATGACTTCTTCAGGGACAGGGACTCAGGTAATGTAAGTGGAAAATAAGTATGGGAACAAATGGCTCCCTGAGGAAAACCAGAGTTTGTGGTGATTGAAGAAGAGTTTTTGTCATTGACTTGGTTTACTGAGTGCGCCTGGTGAACTCATCGTTCAACTGAAGATCAACAGAATTTTGGACTCTAGAATTCAATAATTGCGCGACAGCAGTTCACAGTCCATACAACCGAAAGCGTTGCTAAACTCTAGGTAGCAGAAGCATAAACAGATAGGTGCAAATGATGTCCAAACAAATGCCTGGCAGGTCTGTTCTAGAGAATAATACGGTGAACACATTCTGATAGGAATTATAATAGCAATAAAGAGTCCATGGTGGCGCAGCGTAGCGCAACGTGACTCGCTTATCCTGGATATTTGTGGCACCAATCATGTACGGGCAAGCAAAGTAAACGGCAGTTAAACTCATAGCAAATGAGTCAGGTGGTGAGTGAATGAGGTCGCTAATTTTAGGCCACGGTGTTAGATTTGGTCAGGTCAATTTGATCTGTTTCAAACGAGGACATGTTCTTCTCTTGCGTTCGCAGGGCATTTCTCACCCGCGAAGACAGAAGTGACGTTGGTGTGTATAATTTGTACAGGAGTGGGAGATAGCCATGATTTCGTGAGCACAGTTTTTGAACGTGGACTAGTCCTGAAGAAATACAAGTAAGAGTTAGGGAGCGGGGTAGACCAGTGGTCACTAAGACATGGCACCGGTCGATTATTGGTGGTTAGGTATCCCCGGAGCAGCGAAAAGTGTAGTGCGCCCAGAATTTGAATTCGGGCCCCAAGGATGACAGGCCATAATGCAAATAACTTGCTTACGGGTGGTTTGGGTGCTAAAACTTAAGCTTGGTTGAGCACGGTGTGATGGAGCAGAGGACATAAGAATATGTTGTGATGTAAGCCTCTGGTGTGGACTCTGGGAAAGCCTATTCTCTGGGATTTGCTTAAGTGTAGGACCTCAAGTTGCTATTGCAATGCATACTACTAATATGGATGAGTTCATGAGCCGCGGTGCATAGGTATACGATTACGACGAAACAAGGCCGTGTGATGTTTTCGTGACATCTACACGTAAAAGTAAGGTAGGGCTAGGCAATATTATGATACACGGTATTTCGGTTGGTCATGACGTTAATTCAGAAAAAGGCAACAGGATTTGCTAAACTTGGACTCAGAGACGTCAGTACACAGGTGAACCAATGCACTGCGGTTCCGTCTATCAAATGACGGTTTGAGTTTTACTTAATGCTTAGAGCTGTTTGGAATACATTATTGTAGATAACAGTGAAAGAGTTGTGCCCAGTAAAGAAGCTGAACGGACGTGTCTCCATGCATGGTTATCAAGATGACCGACAGGTACGTCACTGGCACGCCTACAGTTGATTGCTGATCGCGAACACAGTCGCTCAACTGATGGCCTCAACAATGACGTTGCCTCAACTTCCTTATCTCATTGGTTTTTCGTTCCGGCGTTTCTGTCCACTGTAACAAAGGAAGCTTTCATTAAACGGTTCCATACTACGCCTGCGCATTCTGTTCTGTCTAGCGGCTGCGGGCCATACTTAACAGTAACCCGCTTTTTCTCTGTAATCAAATATCTCCGGATCTGAGCGGATGGTGTCGTGAGTGACTAGTTAGGTGTAGTCGAGTGAAGTGGGGTGAAAGCGATCACCTCGAGTGAAACTTACTCGTTTAGAGGGTTTGGATGTATCGAAGTGGCACAGATACCGCGGTGCAGTTACGACGACTGACCTGCTTACTCGCTCGCACCTCCAAGCAATACATTTACAGACGAGTGAATGTGGTTATGAATACTGTAAATGAACTCCGAAACTGTCCGATCTCGTGAGGTCAGGGTTGAGGGATCCTCACTTTCGGTTGCGTAGTCGCGCCTTTATCCCACGGTGAAAGTGGGCGTACTTCCAGGGAAAGGATGCATGCGGACAAGCTTCTTGGCCACTTTATTGATTGACATGAGATCGTGCGGGGTTAAACCTGTTAAGTTGGTTTGTAGTTGGCAGGTGCCAGTGGTTGTTGGGGTTTGTTAGATGTAATCGGAAGTCACAAATTGAACCATAGCTTCTTTAGATATAATCAAGCAAGCGTATATTTGGGATCGTAGGATAGCGAGGAGGAGCCTCTAGTGAACGCTATAGAGCAGCGACGTTGCACACGTGAGTGGAAATACGAAATGTAAAAATACCAGTGGTTACAGAATTTACGGTCCGTGATGAATACTTTTTTAGAAAATGCTAAATTAATGAGATAAGTTTGTCCGATGCAAAAGAGAACACAATGACCGTACTGAGTGAAGATGACGAGGATTAAATCCGAGTGAAAGGAGAGGACAAAGACCATGTGAGCTTTCGTGTGCGTATTCGCCGATATGCCGTAAAAGTTCACTACCTCTGGATGGTTCGTCAGTTCATGACGATCTGTCCAACATGCACATAGATAGAGCCATCAGCTGCGACCGACAGGTACAATCTTCTCAATTTTCTGGGGTGTTTTTAACTGTTAATAAGTATTCCCGCCAACTTTTTCAGATAGGACATGTCTTTTTGGGCCAAAAAGCGGTTTTGCCTCAGCTGTGGTCCACAAATTAAAGAGCCTCATTTGCGCTAAATAGAGCCGATTTGCCGAATCATCTTTGTACTTGAGTGCTCTGTAGGTGCTTTGTGACTTCGGCTTTTACTCGCTATCGTCGCGTGTTGGCGTTTCCTCCAAACATCGTTCACCACAAATGTGATTTGGTGGTGGAATTTACCAATCCAAGCGTGAACAGTTTTGCCTTTGCCAAGTGGTCATTAAAATGTGCTTGAATTAATAAGCATCGAGCACTTTTATGTACACATGTCATAATTCTGAAAATGTGGACTACTTAGACAGCACACATATATCCTTTACTGTTCTGCCTACCTAAATAGAAGGCAGTTTCCTGAGCAGTTATTTTTTGACAGTTCCGATACAACAACATCTGACCCAGATGCAGCTATCGAAGGGGAGTATTTAACAAGTGAAACGGTACAGTACAGTGACTAAACTTCATATTGTGCTTGTCTCGGTTATTTTTAATCGATGATTGCTCGCTTGGTGCAATAAGTCTGTGCACCCAGCTGTAGGGGATCCATGTTCTTGCCATAGTAATGAAGCAAGAGTAGCGTTCTTTAATACTGAATAATGGAAATAGACAGGGAGAAGATAAAATGCTGTGCTACTTCATCATAGGAGGGTCGGGCACATGCGTGGAACCACGTCGCTGATTCCTGCGCAGTGGCAGCATATTGCAGCTGCACTACATCTTATCCGAGTGCGATACGCCCGCTGTACTTGGAGTTCGAAAAGTGAGCGTCAAGGTATCTTAAATACCAACACCGATTTCGCCTCCATTAGCGGCTCCGGCAATTAGTTCCAATATTTCACCACGACGCTTGAAGCACAGAGGGTGAGCTATGTGATTTAAATCCGAAGCCAATAGTTCGCACCAGTGGCCGCGTGTGCTGCTTGGCGCGCGACCTGCAGCAGCGGCTTCAATATAGGAAAGTGACCCAGGTGCAGTATCCGGTGCGTCATAAGGAGATCAACTGAAAGCCGACGATATGACAGGATATACATCCCTAGTCTCTTACATCAGTCCTCGTACGACATACCGGGTAAACTGAGGATGAGCCGGCTAGCTACATGCTGCACCCGTTCCAGTCTCTGCACTTCACGCATCGTAAGAGTACAAAGGGCGAGTCAGCCGTACTCAAGCACCCGTTTTATCATGGAAGAGAACAGACGGGTGGCAATCTCTTCAGATCAATTGCAGAAGCTGCATCTAAGTGCCCAAAGCAGGCGCAGTCCGTTTGCTTAATCTTCGTTCGTGTTGTCGACAGACTTCAGACCACAGTGTGAGGATACGCCTAGATCCTTTACGGAACTGGTGGGATGAAGCGGATGGCTGGCCACGGTGTACTCACACCCATTACTACCCCTTCTCAGGCTCATAAACGGCACTTTGCCGTGTTGACCGGTAGGTCAACTTCTTCAGACCACAGGGATATGCGGTCGGGGTCTTGCCGAAGGACTTCACAGCCGCCGAGAGAATTAATAATCTTCCAAATATTCTGGTTATCCGCAAATAATTCGCGACGATCCAAGAAGCTGAGGTACTTCCTTGATGTGGATCAGGAATAAAATATGCTCCAGTACTATGCCCTGGGTTATGCCGCTAGTGGACGGGTATGATTTCGTTAGGTGGTCGTTTGACTGAACCCGCCATCTTCTCCCAGTAAGCAAGTAACTGATCCACTGGTGCAGTGCGCAAATAACGCCATACCTCTTCAGCTTGTGGAACAGGACCTCATGGTTCATTTTTTGAAAGCCGTACTGTAATCAATGTAGTTAAGGTCTACTTACTTCCCGCGATTCAACGCTTGCAACCAATCCTGCCGCGTGAACGGCATATTAGTGTTGCACGAGCGGCACTTCATGAAGCCATGCAGTGCCGTGGTTAGAAGATCTTTTGACTCCAGCTGTAGAAAACCCATTCTTACAATTTTATTGAGAGCCTTCGCAAAAACAGAGGTGAGGCAAATCGGCCAGCAATTGTTCACATTGCCTGCGTCATCATCTTTTGGAATCGGCCTTACTACCGAGCATTTCCAGTCGCTCGGCATTGCACCCTCAGATAGGGATCTGTTAAAAAGATCCGTCACGGCAGGCGAGATGATGGTCGATAAAGACTTCAATTTAGCGGCAGAAATCCATTGGGTCCGGCAGTTTTTGTGTCACCAAGACTGACTAGTAAACTGCGGACATCTTCTACACTGCAATCAAGTCCCTCGAGTTAAATAGGCGCTGTACACGTCGAGCTTGGCCTGGGCGCATGCCTAATTGTAACTACGGAAGCGAAGTTCTTCGCCAATGCGGACGCACGTTCAGTGCTGGAGATCAGAGGTTGTCCGTCAGTGTCCTCTAACACAGCTACGTCACTTGGTGACCTCAAGCGCCGCTTGACGTAAGCAAAATCTTTTTGGGGGCCGTCTTCGTTGAGGTTGCAAACTCCTCTATGAACTGCAGACGCTTCCGGAATATTGCGCTGTTACACTGGCTCCGCTGTCTTTTGTACCCCTTTTAATCTTCGGCACAGCCAGAGACGAGGAAGTTATTTCACAATTCGCGTTGTCGTCGAGTCCAATGATTATACTCTGTCCAACTAATGTGGCTTCACTGGTCCAGATTTCCGACAATTGTGGGGTACAAAACGAGCGCACAACTATTACGTACTCTCTTTTATAACAGACCAACAAGCTTCAACAGATGAATCCTGCAGTATCGATTGGCCTACTTAACTGGAGGCTCGATTTAGACCCTAGAAGTCGGTCTTCCAGTAATTCTAGGAGAGCTCCGGCAGACGCGAGTAGGGCAGCGGCAACTCTAGGCTGGCCAGCAACATCTAGTGGTCACTATCTGCCAGCGGCTCCATGGCCAGTATTTCATGTACATGTTGCTCGCAACTCTTTAGTAGTAGGCCCAGGCAGGATGGAGCGGAACGCGTTGTAACGCTCGTTAGTTGGCAGACATGTTGTGTTGCTTTAGTTTCAAAGACCATCCCCGCAAACTGCGCCTAGACTTCACAGTGTCCAGGGTGAAGTTGTACCCCAGGCCATCGTGTTCGAGGAAGTTAAACTCACTCGTAAGCAGGAAGCTGGGTAGACTCATGCAATTTCTAGCATGCGGTAACCAATCCGTACATCGACTTCCCGGGCTGCGATAAGCAACAGCCACAAACAGTTCACTCTGTCTCAGGTAGATCGAGCACCATAACTATTCGCACAAGCTATTTTTGCTACGGTAGTTGTGCACCAATCTCCCGCACAGTGAGGACCGAATGTATAACAGCACGCTGCCTCTATCGTTTGACAGTCTGTCGCACCGGAACCATGAGTAGCCACTGATCTGGACTTCTTGGTTAGTGGCCTCAGGATTTAACGAGGTTTCGGCCAGTCATAGTACAATCGGAAAATGTGAAGTGACGATGAAGTGAAATACATCATCAAGTTTGTTCATTCAACTACAAACATTTGTGAAAGCTATGCGCAGGCCGCAGTAGGAACCGACAGACGCGCATGAAGCTCCAGTAATCTGTTGCTCCGGGTTCGGCGGACCCGGGTAACTACCCGAAAATTTACGGTGTGGAGATTGGTTTCTCCACTATCAGTCCGCCACTTCAACTCCACAATAGCAGACTTTAGTATTTCTCCGTCCGCTGGATTCAAATCGAGACGAATATGGAACTTTAGAACTCTTAGCTTACCGAGGCGGCATAGCATCAGCCTCGGACTGGTTGCAGCAACAAACGTGACTCACAGAGGCCAGGATTTCTCCTCCTCTCTCTTTCCAAGACGGGTGCTTTGCTTCATTCACAACCCCTGTTCCTTCACGTCGTGCAGCCTATCAACCAAGCACTGCAGAAAATCCAGGACGTGGTCATAAGGAGCCTGAGGACTAGCATCTGTCGACTCAGGTGCGTGAAATATCATAAGGTTACAACGCCGCAGATTGCTGACAGCTGTCTTCTCCTTTTCGCTTCGTTGCATTCTCCATTGGTCTTCAACCCTTACACTATCGCACATCTGAATGTTGGTGTCCGTAGGACGCAACACAGGCAGGCCAGCTGAGTTTCCAGCAACGGATGGACATCGCGCTGGAGAGGCTGCAGACGGTGTGTAGGTGGGCTCGTTCGGACATACAGATCCTATGAAATGTTTTGCCCGTCTTGTAGGCTCGAGCGGCTTCTCGGCTGTTTTTGACCACACAGTGGCTTAACATTTCTTGCACAATAGTTGGACAAAGTAATGCTGGATTGCAAGCAGTAGTTTTAAATCATCTAAATACAAACCAATACATGAAATGTGGAAATTCACATCACGCATGAGGCATGTAACAGCATTGGCTCTATGCCCAACTATTTTGTGACAAGTGCCAGAGGAATCAACTTTTTTAATACTGATAGCTTAGCAGATGTGACGGTAAAGGTGATAAAGTGAATGATAAGTACATGTTAAAAGTACTCGACTAAAATATACGGACACGAATCTATTGCGCAATAAACAAATTCAGCATCGCAAAAGAAACTGAATTTGACATAAATAAACACGAAAATGCTACTCTGCACAAAGTAATGAACGACGCAAACTGGCCTGTCAAATAGAGCGAGTAAACTGTCCGGCGATCGCTATTCGCAGTCGGATGATATCAATTTGTGTGCTAATACTAAACTGGGACTTGAACTTACCCCCTGGCTACAATTGGACTACCGTCGGTTCCAAAAAGAAGATCTGCTCATGGACAAGCGATCTCACAGTGTGCTACATTCACATCTGTTCTGCTGGAGATCAGATGGTTCCCTTGTATCGTATTAGGTGTTCACTGCAGTTTATTCATGGACAGACAAGCTACGACACATGCAGTAAAGCACTACATGACTGCTTTTGTCTTATTAGGAATTGACAGTAATCAGTACCCTTGGATCAACTAGGAGCAATACGCATAGACTGTCGACACTACCGGTTTATGCATATAGCTGTGGATGGCGATAGTAGACCTCTAAGGCTTATAACCTAACTGAGTTGTTGTGTGTCCATCCTTCACTCCTTCTCAAGTTGCGAAATTTGCAGCTGACAAGCCTGGCCTCTAGAGCCACTACCTCTAGTACAGTGGTTGTATACAACATGGCAATTAGAAGCTGTGTGAGTTGCAGTAGGGATAAACGACGGTCTAGTTTCCTTAGAGTCGTGTGATGGAATGCCTGTCCGGGAGCTAAATGTGATGAATCACCAATAAATTCTATCAGTACTCCGTACTCACAACTCATCCTGAGTATAATTAATTAGCATACAACTCAAATACCGTCCAAATTTATTTCCCTTGTATTGCGGTTCTCATGATCTATTAGCGCGCCAACAGTAATCATACTAATCTAAGTAATCTTCCGTGAGCTGCATTCCGGCTTTAGCGCAATCTCTGTGGTTCCTGCACATTTATTAACACAGTCTGAATTCTTTGGGTACCTCTTTCTTCACAAGGCTACATTAATATCTGCGATAATGTAGTCTCTATACCTTTTCCTCCATCTGTCATAGTGGTAATAGCAAATTACGAATTACAATTTGTAAAGACTCAATGCTCTCAAGGGCACCACCAGTGGCAGACCGACTTTTAATTCAAAAAAATTACTCAATGAATGTCGCCGCTAAGTACAATCTGGATGCTGTGTGCGATGTCTGCCTTTATGACGACATGTCGTAGTGAGAAGAACGGTATTCATATTACAAATGCAGCCAGCACCCCCTAACTTATGTTAGAAAAGCCACGATACACACAGTATTGGAAGCAGACAATCACAGCCAAAGCGCACGGTTCACGAGCCTCCAAATAAATACAGATTAAGTTCCACCGGTCTAGAAAGCAGAGCGTCGTACTTACAAAAACAGAAAAAAATGCGAAAATCGTCAAGCAGAAAACCAAGGACACAAAGCCGTTCCGACAACAGAAAATCACAAAATTCGAAACAAAAGCTATGTTGTCAGCGAAAACAGGACCAAGAGCAATCAACTTAAATTATTACATGATTAAAGGCGTTGGCAAAAAGTAGTTTGTTTTCGCCGTTTTATATGCGTCTTCACTCATGAATGCCTAAACAACGTGTCAGACAACTGGTTTTCAAGAACGCATTGATACCGAATGAGATAGGGCGGCGTCTGAGATGAAGATTGGGACGATGGATTTAGTGTTTTGTAGATGTGCACAACAGGATACTTGGCTGCTTAGTCAGAACCGGGGCAGAACGCACGGCTGATGCGGAGCCCAGTGTGTGAATCAATGAAATGGAGAATGTTGGTTATTTATAGAGATGAAAGCAGTGCAACGAGCCGCTGTGAATCGGAGGATAACAGATGGGCGTAGTGCACAGTATGGTGAAGAATGAGAATGACGAAGAGACAAATCCGATGAATCGGCAAGTGGAAACGAACAAACAATATTTACACAGTTAACCTTGGTTAGGCAAGAAAAACCATACGGTTGACTACTCCGGAGGAGTTTAGTCGGTGATTTAATGCAAGAAGCGCCATTAGTGTGACATGTTTGATATCCCCCTTTGATAAAACGTCGGCCCAGAAAGATCGTGTTTTTCCATCGACACCAGACTTGGAGTGCATATCAGAGATACGGATGAATAAAAGCATGTAATGCTTGAAGAAAATAAGCAAGTTCTAATTGTCCCGAAGTCCAATACGCTGGTTACCTGATTTCGATGCATTTTCTGGTCAGTTAGAAGAAAAGTCACTACGAACACGTTTGCCAAGATCATATATGTTAGAACAGTTATGCGCCGGATACTCATCAAGCTATGGAAGCACAAGCTCTGATGTCGTACAGAGAGTAGTATATGTGTGTCTACGCCGAACCGAAGCAGTTTGCTGACGAGCAGTATCCAGGTTATAATAGCGTAGTTGCGGCGCAAAAATCATACTACTCTTTACAATGTCTTAACAACGCCAGAAAATTGGAAGCCTGCTGAAACGGGGACTCGTCCATTTTTTCAAGTTAAGTAAATATTACGGAAGGATGTCGCTTCAAGACTATGCATTGCGGTGCAATCCATTCGACTTGTGTGAGACCGCACAGAGATCCAAGCCAACAAACTAAGTGCCACTGGAGTACGAAATTACTGATTTGGCTCAAGGCATGTTTGCTGATATCTGTATTGATGTTTGGAAAGTAGCATTTGATGAACTTAGTGGCTGAATGCCTTAGCGAAATTAAAGTATATCACATGGACGTCACTCCCATCGTCAACTTGCTCAGTGCAATCGCCAAGTGCTATAATCCAATTCTTGGCGATAGGTCACTGTCTACGAAAGCATCGCTGTTTTGGAACAATAGTGCCTCGGTTTATCTATTAAATAATCACAGCGCAGCAATGACACCTTCCCCGACTTCGGAAAGTACTCAAGGATGAGTAACTTGACGACCCTTCAACGGTCTCGTTCCAGTTCTCTTATTGTGCTTTATAGTAACTGTTTCAAACAGCTAAACAATGGGGGCCTAGTACCGCTGCGAATATCACGGAGAGAAATGGGTTTAAAGACATAGTATAAATTTTCGACAATGCGAGAAACAGTCGGTGGTTTGAACAAATAGGTGCGGCGGGATCGCATAAAAAGAATGACTGCATATTTCCTAATGCGGCTCACAAATAAATTTGGAATAAACTAAAGTTGAATATATCAGCAGCATTGATAAATTAGTGAAAATAACAAAAGGAGACATGGCCAAGTGTTCGACTAAAGTAATACGGTCATCCGTGGAACGGTCTCCTGGGGACCTGTTTCACGCGCACTTCCATGCCCCACTGGGGGAATGCCGCTATGGCTTAATGGTATATATGCCACCTTCATTTTAATACATCTTTAGAAGCGTTTGCGTGTATAAGTTATGTATAACCAAGCCATCTAGTCTGTTCTATTACACGGCAATTTCGGGCATGGCACTTTATTTGTGTTATGCGCCATTGAGCCAGTGGCACTACGCCTTGTATGGGTATACTAAGTAACCAGAATGCTTAAATCTATTGCTTTAGGAGCTCAGGTAAAAATCTTGCTGCAACTCCTACTGCATCTAGATAAATAGTGTCCACTTCAATGAAGCGTAAGTGCGCAGAGAGATCAAAATGCGTGATGCGTATTTCAAAGTAAGGAAAAAAAACTAAGCCCCAGTGATGAGGTTGGAGAAGTGAGGACATCAAAAGGCGGTATAAGCCAGTGAAAAATGAGGACACGCTGTGCCAAAAGAGCGTTGACTTAACTAATACCGTTCGCTGTCGATTTATCCCTTTCGAGCTCCACTGCCTTATGCAATAATTGTCGCTAGTAATGGACGTCGTTATCGTTTTCTGGTGCTACACCGATCTGACTCTTCGGAGATACTGGGTACTGCAGCTAAATCGGGTTGCTTAGGTTTCCCAAGTCTGATGTCTGTGAATAATCTATACGCTGGTCATGCGACTGCGTGTATTGTCATAAATTTCCGTATACTTGTTCTGACGAAGGGACAAAGCATGAGATAGGACTGCAACCTTGGTTTAACAATTCCCTCCTTGAAGTCTGATTTAGTCGCGGTGTGTAACTTACCTCCGTTACCCATGGTTCGTAGTGTAGTAAGTGAGAAACTAAATTGGTTTGGTTTGTAACGGAAGGCAGCTAAAATTGTGCAGTTTATTTAATTTATAGTGTATAAAAGGTAGATGATCCTTTCACCGAGAGTTGAGATGCAAAAGATGAAAAAGATTTTATTGATTAAATCCTGTGGTTCACTGCTAGATGCAGATGCCTAGTAGGCAGCAGCTTTAGCCACTGAGCCAATGCTGACGTTGGCTGTCCTTAATGATTTGCAAAATAACTGGGACATCGCCAAGAATCGAATTAGAGCACTTGGCGGTTGCACTGAGCAAGTTGACGATGGGAGTGACGTCCATGTGATATACTTTAATTTCGCTAAGGCATTCAGCCACTAAGTTCATCAAATGCTACTTTCCAAACATCAATACAGATATCAGCAAACATGCCTTGAGCCAAATCAGTAATTTCGTACTCCAGTGGCACTTAGTTTGTTGGCTTGGATCTCTGTGCGGTCTCACACAAGTCGAATGGATTGCACCGCAATGCATAGTCTTGAAGCGACATCCTTCCGTAATATTTACTTAACTTGAAAAAATGGACGAGTCCCCGTTTCAGCAGGCTTCCAATTTTCTGGCGTTGTTAAGACATTGTAAAGAGTAGTATGATTTTTGCGCCGCAACTACGCTATTATAACCTGGATACTGCTCGTCAGCAAACTGCTTCGGTTCGGCGTAGACACACATATACTACTCTCTGTACGACATCAGAGCTTGTGCTTCCATAGCTTGATGAGTATCCGGCGCATAACTGTTCTAACATATATGATCTTGGCAAACGTGTTCGTAGTGACTTTTCTTCTAACTGACCAGAAAATGCATCGAAATCAGGTAACCAGCGTATTGGACTTCGGGACAATTAGAACTTGCTTATTTTCTTCAAGCATTACATGCTTTTATTCATCCGTATCTCTGATATGCACTCCAAGTCTGGTGTCGATGGAAAAACACGATCTTTCTGGGCCGACGTTTTATCAAAGGGGGATATCAAACATGTCACACTAATGGCGCTTCTTGCATTAAATCACCGACTAAACTCCTCCGGAGTAGTCAACCGTATGGTTTTTCTTGCCTAACCAAGGTTAACTGTGTAAATATTGTTTGTTCGTTTCCACTTGCCGATTCATCGGATTTGTCTCTTCGTCATTCTCATTCTTCACCATACTGTGCACTACGCCCATCTGTTATCCTCCGATTCACAGCGGCTCGTTGCACTGCTTTCATCTCTATAAATAACCAACATTCTCCATTTCATTGATTCACACACTGGGCTCCGCATCAGCCGTGCGTTCTGCCCCGGTTCTGACTAAGCAGCCAAGTATCCTGTTGTGCACATCTACAAAACACTAAATCCATCGTCCCAATCTTCATCTCAGACGCCGCCCTATCTCATTCGGTATCAATGCGTTCTTGAAAACCAGTTGTCTGACACGTTGTTTAGGCATTCATGAGTGAAGACGCATATAAAACGGCGAAAACAAACTACTTTTTGCCAACGCCTTTTGTCATATTTCTTTGGCTGCCGTTTCCTTTTTATTTACTTACCTCGGATAATTAAGCTGAATGCTAGCTGACCCAGTAAATTCCCCCACTTCCCTATCTCACAATTTGAGCTTCATGGGCATTTGTGTTACACCTGTCGTCGTTAACCTTGGATTATTCTATGCGTAATAGTCATGTATGCTTTCTCAGACCTCGCGGCATGCTTTTGAATGACTATGCGTCAGTTTACGCGTGGGGTAACCTTGAAATGTAAACGATGTAGTCGGAAACTTTTCAACCTAATACTCAGTTTTGTATGGGCATCCTTGTACGGGCTTACGAGCACTCCGATACCGCACTTTCCCACGCAAAATTTATGGTATGTAGGCATATCTCCTGAACTTCGTCTGGGGAGATCACTACTATACCCACCTTTGGCGCCTTTATATATGCCGCAGTACACGCTTTGAAGAGGGATCGACGCGGCCTTACACCAAGCATTAAATTATTTTCCTTTCAGCACCCTTAGCTGACAACGACGCTCAGAAAGCTTTTCCTTCCGTCTGCTTCATGAGTGCACCGGGGTACCGGAAGTGTCAAGATGGGCATGGTTCTTTCACCGCTCCCCCAGGCTAATCCATTCATCATTTCAACTATAAGCAGTTGTTTAGAGAAGAGTATTAGGGGGAGTTGAATGGTGTAGGTAGAATTCCGTCACATCTAGACTCACTCAGACAGTTGCCACGCGCCCGGAAAAGCACTGTACGCGCGTTTCATCCTTTCGGGAATCATCAGCATTGCGCATTCCATCGTGGTCTCTACCACGGACTGGCAACAGTCGAGTTGCGGGTTGGAGACCTACCAGGGGTCCGATGGAATGCGCACTGCTGATGATTCCCGAAAGGATGAAACGCGCGTACAGTGCTTTTCCGGGCATGTGGCGGCTGTCTGAGTGAGTCTAGATAAGCAGTTGCATTGACTATCAAGAAATTTACCGCACAAATATTGTGCTTGGTACTCGACTGCTCCCATAAGTTTACGCGGTGTGTTTGCGCGCGTTTTCTGATTTCTTGGGTTCATTTGTGCCGAAAACTATTGTGTAAATCACTCATAGTCGTGTTTCTAGCAAACTGCTTGAAAAACCTCCAGATTAAAGAGTTTATGAAGTAAAGTACACGTTTTAATATTCGCCATGAGGTTGATTTTCGCATGTATGATGACTCACCTATTTCATGGTCGCCTTAGGTCAAACACTTGTGAACCGTATCCCGAGGATTAGGGTGAGGATTTCGGCTTTCAGTAGGTAATCACCACTGGTTTCCATTTCCTTCCCAGGTTTATCATCAATACAGGTAGGCAGCTGTGACGCTCTTCTATGTGCACACTGCTGGTAGACGCTTACTGACCCAGTGATGCAAAATGTAGCCTAGTTAGCTCCATATCATGTGCTTGCCTGGGGGTATGAACAGTTTGTGATTCTCTTCCTGTTACCAACAAAAAGGTCTGATATTATTTTTGCGTGATCAGAAGGTGCGAATGTTTAAGTGAAACACACGCGAACTGTGTGTAAAAGTGAACGGTTAGGAATAATTACTAATAAAGCCCATCATGTTTAAACCAAGTTAGACAGTGCATATGGATGTGAAAAAGCATTGACGATCTCCCGTCCGTTTGAAGCTTGCAAGCATGTGTAATCCCGCAGGCCGATGAGAGATCCTCTCCGTTCGAGGTAGCGGTTGTAACATTTAGGCCACCAAGCCGGTGGATCGCACCGTGTTATAGTCTCGTTTAGAGTGTTAACGCGCGTGACATCGGATGAGATGTGGAGCAATGCCGCAGCTGGCTATTCCATCACAGTGAGCGACAACATTCCCGTGGTTAGTAGCCTCACTCATTATCTCGGACGAGGTTGGATGCGAGCTTCATTGCCTCCTCTGATGAAATGGACTGTAAGCACAGTGGTGCATATTATGACTTCGAAATGCAGCCTGTTGATTTTACTGGAATGCAATGATTGACAAGGTAAATGCGACGAAACTTCACCGAACTTATGTCGGAAGTTCTCTACGCCTTTGTCAAAATGATTGTAGATTATTAGTGTTTGTCGCCATCAGCCATTTTTCTCATTCTGCGAAGGAACACTAGACGTTTAATCTAAAAAAGGCTCAGGTTTGGAATTTCGAAGGAACAAAGAGTCCATTTCTTTAATACCATATTTCCTCTTCATGTTGGTAGTTACTGCAGGCCAAACTGCGTTCTCTTCTGCGAATTGGAGAACCTATACCGGCCCTGTTTGTTCCATTGACGCAGTTGTTCCTGGGGTCGGTGGAGTTGAGTGGCAGGAAAAGTTTTGCTATTCCTTCTGTCACACATTGTTTATTATTTGAGCCTCCGAAGTCCACCAGTCTTCGTTGTTGACTGGTAAGCTCCGTTGCATCTGGCGCCCACTAGCGTTTCTGGTCACAATGTACGAAGTTGTCGGGGTAGACAAGTCTGCTGCAATCCAGTATGTTCTTCTATTTATTCTGTGATGTGCACACTTTTCTGTCTGGTTTTACAAATAGCCACCATCTATACAACTGTGATTATACGAGCTTTTATGTCTTAAATCGATGTTGATGTCTTCTAATCTGACTTATCCAACGTTATATCAACTACAGGATTTCCAGCTTACTACCGTACCCTAAATCAAAATCAATGGAGATAATGCTCGTCAACCATGTAACTTCTTGCTACTGTATAGAACGTAGAGGTGCAGAAGGTGAGAGCACGATAGACAGAAGGCGAGTGCACGATATCCTTCGTATAGCCGGAATACCGTTATACGTTGGAATTAAAAGAGTACATCGTGTTGGTAGCTGGAGAGAAACAAGTATGCTTCGCCACCAAGGTTATGCAAGGCCTATCCTGGTTGAGTTTCGGAACCCTATGCACCGGGATCTTCTACTTAACAGGGCTGGGTTGGTTGGAAGTCAGACAAATGGTCGGTATCAAATAGCACCGGACACACTAAATTCGAAGACTAGAGCCCCTCGGCTGAGCCGTTTAGAATGTACTAATACCAGCTTGGCTAACGAATCTGCGGTCTCAGACGTTGGAATTCACGATAGTGAGCCTCATGTTACGCAGACACCTAAGCAAAACACTAGCGTCTGCTCTCCTGTGGCAAGGGCAGTCAGCTTGTTTGGACAACCCCCTTCACAAGACGCCAGCGAGAGAACTCCTGGCCTGCATTTGGTTGTGGAGAAACTTACTCTTGATGGAAATGTGAATCACACCTCTATGACGGAAGAGGGTAGTGAAGGTGTGGCAATGGGACTTCAGCCGGTGCGTTCAAAAACAATCGAAGCCTCATGCTCGATAGTAGTGGAACCAAAGTCCATGGGTGGTATGCCCTTTTCACAAAATGATAGGATAAATGAAAAACTTGCCACACCTAAATTGGACCGTACAGAAAATCCGAAGTGCAGTGTTGTTAGGTCGACTCAGGTAAATGGGAGGAAATCCGTCGGGAGTTTATACAGCAAGCCCAGGCGGGCGAAGCCAGGAAAGGGATTATCCCGTAATGCGTTACAGCAGCCCAGCGTCGATTCATCGACTCAGGCAGCTGATCGAAATAAAATGGAACAAAAAACGGGTTATCCCCTCGGGCTCTACGTCCGAGGGGAAACAACCGCGTTCGGAGAGACTAAGCGTGTGGTACACTAATTGTTGTAGTGTGCGTAACAAATGGGGGGAATTAGTGACGCGTTGTGAGCATGTTGATGTGGCCGCTGTGTCGGAGTCCTGGCTCTCTCCAGATGACCTTATTGGTGATCTGCTTATAGACTTTGCGTGCTACAGGGCTGACAGGCCCGGGTATCAGACTGGTGGAGGAGTACTCTTGCTTATAAAGTGCCAATATAAACACTGGGAGGCTCCATTTACCATGAGTTCTGCTAACGTTCAGGTGGTATCCTGCTATCTAAGAGCATGGGGTAGATTGGAGATTATAGTATGTGTTTATCGTAGCCCATCCTCCACGCGAGAAGAGGACAGGGATCTTGGTACGTTACTAAGACAGGCGGCAATGGCCGCACCTAATTTTCTGATCGTCGGTGACCTAAACCTTCCGCATGCTGATTGGCAGCATGCTGAAAACAGAGTGGGTACTTTAGAGAAGGAACTAGTAGATTGGATGCACGTAAATGCGTTCGAGCAATACGTCAATGTTCCGACTAGGAGTCGTACTGGGAGTACCCCTTCAACCCTTGATATCGTGATCGCCAGACATGGTCACTTGATTGACCTATGCGTGGAGCCACCCATAGGTAAGAGTGATCATTGTGTTTTGACCTTTTCTCTGGACACACCGAGGCTTGCAGAGAACCGTCGAATGGGAAGAGATTTAAATCGTATTGATTTTACGAAGCTGCGGGATCGAGCCCTTCAGATCACTTGGATCCCTGAGAAAGGCAAGGCCACTTTGGAACAGAGGTGGCTTCTACTTAAAAGTGGACTTGTACAGTTGCTGAACGAATTTGCTCCTCTTCGCCCCAGGAGACATCTTGGGAAACCCCGATGGTGGAGAAGAAAAATTGATAGAGCGATAAAGAGGCGCAATGCTGAGTGGAGAAAATATCAAGAAACTCGGGGCTTCCGACGTTGGCTGCAATACAAAGGTGTCGAAACATGGCTATTAAGTTACAGCGGCAGGCGAAGTACTCATATGAGCTTAGGTTGGCCAAATTTGCGAAAACTAATCCCAAGTGTTATTACAGTTATGTCCAGTCAAAGGCTTCTTTAAGAGAGGTGGTCGGCTGTCTAACCATGGAGGACGGTACCCAGGCTGTAGACGACGTTGATAAAGTAGAAGCGCTGCTACGTGTCTACCAAAACCTGCATCGGAAGGATAGTGGGTCAGCCTTGCCATCACAGCCGCACTGCTCAACTAGCTACACAATGCGGGAAATTATTCTCAATGTGTCAGAGGTCTTCACAGTGCTGGCCAGTTTGAACCCTTATAAATCAGCTGGTCCTGATAGCGTACATCCCGCCATAGTTAAGCCTCTGGCTGATATCCTTCAGTATCCCGTAGCGGAGTTATTCAACCAGTCTCTTCAGGAAGGCAAGCTGCCACGTGATTGGAAGGAGGCGACTATTGTTGCCATCCACAAGGGGGGTTCTAAGTCGGTGCCTCTTAACTATAGACCTGTTAGTTTGACCAGCATCATGCTGAAATGCTTGGAAAAGCTTATAAGGAACAGGATCTGTGAGCACTTGACTGAGCACAATCTAATTTGTACGAAACAGCATGGGTTTCTTAAAAAGAAGTCTTGTCTTACCAATTTATTGTGCTTTTTAGACGAGATTACCCGTTGTCTTGATGGTGGGATATCGGTAGAGGTGTGCTATTTGGACTTCAGTAAAGCCTTTGACTCCGTGAATCATCGATTTTTAATTGAGAAGCTGACATGGTTTGGATTGCATCCTCAACTATTACTATGGCTCTCTGAATTCTTACGTGGAAGGACATTCAGAGTCAGGGTTGGGGAAGCGAGTTCTAGTGTTGGCCATGCCTACAGCAGTGTCCCCCAAGGTTCGGTTCTGGGTCCATTGCTGTTTCTTATGTTTATAAATGACCTGGCTCCTCTTCTTGAGGATCCCTGCTACATCTTCGCAGATGACTTGAAGCTAGTCAGTAGGGGAAACCGAGCGACATTGGCTAAGGACATCATCACTGTGGTGAATTGGTCAAGCCAATGGGACCTACCTCTAAATGCCAACAAATGTCAACTATTGACTAGTAGTGGTAGCGGAATTGCAGTTCAGTCTCCTGTGGGATCTCTATCATTGCGGTGTACTGACGAAGCCCGTGATCTAGGTGTCATCGTAGCGAACAATTTTAAGCCTTCGGCACAGTGTCGCCATGCTGCCAATAAAGCACGACACGAGTTATTTCGTCTTAGGAGGGCGCTGAGTAACACTAAAGCAGAAGTATTCTTGCCCTTATATAAAGCAGTGGTTAGGCCACATCTGGAGTATTGTGTTCAGGCCTGGTCACCGTACCTCCGGAGTGACATCATTTGTATAGAAAAGATTCAGAAACTTGCGACCAGGATGATTGAAGGTCAACGAGGGAAGTCTTACGAAGATCGTCTAAGTAGCTTAGGATTATTTTCCTTGGAACGGCGTAGATTGACAGGGGATTTGATAGAGACGTTTAAGATCATCAAGGGACTTAGTGGTATTAGTTCCACCCATCTGTTTGAGTTGGCTATGTCAGACCATCTGCGCGGGCATCACCTGAAGCTCAAACATCACAGAGCTCGTTTGGACATCAGGGCAAAGTTTTTTACGAACCGAGTAGTTAACTTCTGGAATAAACTTCCTTCTGATTTAGTGGAGTCTGAGACCGTAGAAGCCTTCAAAAGGGGCTTAGACAATTGTTGGTCCATTCTTTTTCCAGAGATACTGTAGTTGTACTGGAATATGTAGTGTATTTTGATGCTGGCATGTGAAAGTGCAAAGATTGCTCGTGTTCTTGCTTCATTCCATTGCAGAAGCAAGAAGAGACAATCCAACGTCGAAGTGCCGGGGGCCGCTTCACTTACCGGCACAAGAACTGGACGCTCGTTAGGCGGAAGCCTCTATCGTCCGTCTGACCTGACCTGACCTGACCTGCAATTGTCTTGGTGTCGAAACACCTGTGGAATGTAAATTCGCCTAACCATCACATCTTCACTGTGGTTTGGCTATATTTGTGGGCATAATGATGTATTGTCTCATGCCTGCTTCTTATCCCCGCTTGATGGGCCATTGCTGGCTGCTAACACTGTCTTTGTTTGGTCAGATTCACCATCTCGAATATTGACTCAGAGAGATTGCCACTCGAAAAACGTGGATATGGTGTACAATATTCAAGACAGTACCAAGTCGAAAGCGTGGTCTCATCTTGAAAAGCCAAGGCTAGGTTACCTCCCTAAAGTTCACAGCACAAGTGTGTACGCTGGACGACAGCTTGCTGATCCGAACCACTGGTGATTTATACCTACAGGTCTCCCCGCTTTCGA
Organism: Dicrocoelium dendriticum; assembly: GCA_944474145.2. Taxonomy (NCBI): domain Eukaryota; kingdom Metazoa; phylum Platyhelminthes; class Trematoda; order Plagiorchiida; family Dicrocoeliidae; genus Dicrocoelium; species Dicrocoelium dendriticum. The sequence continues at coordinate 51,180,664 of OX104068.1, read as the reverse complement.
ATTTACACCAACTGCATGTAGTTGTGCTATGTGCGGTACATTGTAGCTGCCGATGATTCCAATATGGGTGCAGGCTTCCGTTAGCTACGCACGCTTGCGGCGATGCGCATGTTCAAAGCAGAACACCGTCAACCACTGCTATTACTTGAATAACCGGACGCACTTCATCTTGCTAGTTCCGTTCTAGGTAGCAAACTAGCAAGACCTGACAGAGTAAACCTTTTTCATTGTGCTTGTTAATTAAAGTCAAAATGTGTTCATTAAACCAGCATGCCACGGTGTGTAATGTCTGAGTACTGGTAGTATGGTAATTGCAAGGCTGCTCTCCTCAGGCCCTTTGTTCTGTAACTTAATTTTCACCAGCCTTACTTAAAAAGGCTCACAATCGAACTACTCAATGCTCTCCCTATATAGCGGTTAACCGACTCCACAAGTATGCAGCATCTCTGTGTTGCCTGACGATAAGCCATATTCACCTTGGCCCCGCAATACTCCATGGACTATAAACGTGTGCATTCTAAGGTAATTTTGTATTGTCACGAAGGAGTACTAATTGCAAGTTTCTTTTTCCGGTCAAGTGGAGTGACTTAGAAGAAGAGTGAGAGCTTTCTGGAGGTACTTCAAAAGTAATTGGAGGTCAAATGCAATAGGCTGTATGAAGCTGATTGGTTCACCTTCATAGAAACCAGAAACATAGGAGATGAGTGGCGTTAACGGAATATGCAATGACCAAGAATGTGAACATGAAACTTGCTATTTCGGATAAACCTACTCGCCTTGTCGTACCTGCTAGTTGCATCTACTAGATACCGTATGATCCCAGTAAAGGGATAAAAACCAATCGTTCTCCATATCCGCCCAAGAAGACTTGTGAAACCGATGTGATGTAAGGCAGACTGTGTTTATAGCTCACTCATCTAAGCACTGATCATAGTCCATCATCAGCTGTTCAATAACCGAATATGAGAACTTATTATTGAATGACCAAACATTGTATGTCTTCTCCGAAACAGTAATATTAACATTTATCCAAGCTGTTGCACAATCGACATTGGCAAAACTCGGTTCCTTCATCCCTCCACAGGAACTGGTGTTTGGTGCAGAAGTGGTGTGTCTACTTTTAATACTACTCGCGGAGTATTGAGCTGCCTATGAAGCAAATGCAACATCATTCCCATCTTATATACATGTTAAACTCGTTTACTTCAATTTGAAATGCCGACCCTGAAATTGAACATTTTCAACCATTTTTACTACAGCATACTCAGACTGTCTTCAAGCAGCATGTTTTGCAAGGTCGATCCTGCGCAACAAGCCAGCCTGACTTATTAAGTCACACACCGTCCGCAATAGGCAACGGAAACGGGATTATAGTCCTATTCCTGGACATGCAACGAGCCTTTGTTAGAGTGCTTCAATTGAGGTTACTTACCAAATTAGAGGCAATATGCACTAGATGTCCGATATTTTCTTGGTTCTTCTCGTCTGTACTTGGTAAGCCGCAGGTGGTGCGCATCAGTGATCATTTCTCTGATCCGAAAGCAGTCACCGGTGGAATAATGCAAGCGTTTTTGAGTACTTCCCTTTCTCATCTATGTGAACGATGTGTTCTAGAGAATAATGCATGGTGCATCATTTCGCTTTGTTTATACCATTAAAGTCATTTACTTACAAGAAAGAGCAAACATCTAAGGAGCCGTACACCTCCATTCAGGATGAACAACCTGCACTTGAATCTTGGTGTCAACTGTGCAGATTTCATTTGCCATGAACAAGTGCAATAACTTGTACAAATGCCAAGTACTGCACAACAGTCTATTACTGCAAGGGGCATACATTCCGAAATACAAGGTTGTTCGTGACTTGGGCGTGCGGCATTCTTTTACCTTTAACGTCTCTGAACATTGTGACTTTCAATTTGCGGATGCCATTAAGACCATCGGATATATATGCCATCATTTTATCACACTGAATCTCGCATCTGCCTTTACACAGCATATGCATTAGCTGGTACGGAATACTGATTGTTGGTCCAATTAAATTTGCGAAGCACTAACCAACATGCCCAAGAGAGGGTCCAGCAACGCTTCATTAAAAGCTATGCAATTATTCATCGGATATACTATTCAAAGTGCTGTGATGAGCTTGGACTTCACGCAGTCTGACTTCGTAGAATGGAGCTGAATGTATCTTGCGTACAGGATCATAAACCATCATGTGCACATTTATCATAACGGTATTCACATGTATTCAACACTGGACGTTTAATAGGCAAGAAATAAACAAAGGTCAGGATTCCAAAGTTTACTACAAGGATCAGAAACCGTTCCTTTCTAATCCACTACTGGACGATTCGGAAGAGACTTCCCAAGTGATACCAGTGGAAAGTGTACACTTCGTAAATTGGAAGTAATTGGTAGTTAACCGTTCAAAACCCGGTGAAGATGTTCGGGGCATCACAATCCCTGAATAACCCTTTCCAGAACGGGATCGATGGAGCCTAATAGGATTGTCAACAACACTTGAATCCAGGCTAACCTATAATCTGCAGAACTTTCTGTTTCCTAACTACTTTCTTTTCATTTTCTTTTTGGTGCGAACAGCTGTCATGTGTTTGTGTAGAACAAGGGTTCATGGATATTTCTAAAGACCAGTAAACAATTCGGACTACTTTGTGATAAACAAAGACAACATTTTTGCTCATAGTTTTAATGTATTATGCAATCATATAAAACTACTCTAAAGTTTTTGCTTTATTTTTCTAGGAGACAGCTTTTCGTATCATTTATTTGCTCATTTATTTACTTATGGACATCCCTTAGTAAGACGTCTATTCAATGCTTTAAACCTAATTGAGCCCAATACAAATTTAGAAACTGTCTAATCTCTATTTAGCTAAGCATTTTCTATTTCACAACTAGTTACTCACTGATATACGGTGAGGTGTCTGAATTTCATGTGCTCTCAGCACCTAGTGCAGAAAATGAAACTTGTTTATTAATTGCTGCCCTGACATGGTGACCGTTTGGAGATCAGCCGCTATAGGCTCGGCCATCAGTTGTCATGACTTTTGCCGCAGCACATAGCTACTTCGTTTGCACACAACCTATTTTTTAGCTGCAGACGCTATGGTTATTATGTGCAGGCTCATCTGGTTTTCGTTGTTACACCTCATCATTCTGGCTGGGAATATTTTACTAAAAACCTCATTAAGACAGGACATGACTATGTACCCCTCCATCCGTGATGATGGAGACGTGGATGATGGAGACGGATTTTATTAGCAAATCTGTGTTGTGCTAGATGTTAACAAGCCCCTGTTCCAGGGGCTGATCAGTTGATTAACCTATCTGATAAATGTTGACAGGAGCCAATTAACAGATGCGCAGGATACTTACTGAGAAAACCCACCTTAGGTGGACTGTTTTGTTCACGATGATGCGATCGCAGTGATTTCATAGGTCAGTACAAGGTGATATTACACTTAACCTCCAGACATTGTAATTGCAATGGTACAAGAACTTATCTGTGTTTTTAAACTATTTACCCGGCGTAGTTACTGGTCGCGCATCCTACAAAGTGAGCTCCCTGTTATGCGGCTGTGCGTCTAATACACCTCGAATCCAGCTTGCCTACATTTTGATGCTTTTTTTCCTAACGGAGACGGTTAATGTGTGCTGTTGTTACCACCAAGTGGCTGAACCGCTTTATTGCTTATTTACTAGTTAAGTACTACAAGTCCCAAGTTCTCATTGGAGTTCTGTACTCCCTAGAAAGAATTTGCTTCAGTCTGTACTCTTGCTCATCCATCATTTTGTTTAGCAGCTGTATCTTATTTTTTAACTGGCACTTCACTGCTGTACGTCCGACAGCTAGCAGTGTAAAGCACCTGGCTTTCCGTTTCTACCGGAAGCGATATCGATCGGAAGTTTATACATCGCCTTTCTCCCTTTGTGTGGCTAATGTGCGTCACGTTTCTTGCAAACTCGCCTACCCAGTTCAGAGGACCAATCCTGTGACGCTGTGTGTGTGCTTATGTGCAGACAACTACCTGATCCGCTTTATGGGCCTGGACGGAATTGCAAATTAAATAACGATAATCGCAAATATTATCACGCCAAGTGCGCTGAAGAAGCGCAAGAGCTGAACAGTATAACAGGCTCATTTTTGTTCTGCGCTGATTATATAGCTGTCCCACTTGTAGGCGCATAACTAACTTGAAAAAGAAGCGCGATAACCCGTCAGTGCTGGTCGAAGAATTTCGACTTAGGAAAATGTTCCTATTTGTAATCAACCCTAGCAGGACTCAAGACCCAAGACTTCACATCTGGACCCAGTGGCCGAGTAGGGGTAATGTTGAAAACGTAAAGCTAGGTACACGAAGAAATCCAGTCCGCAACCGGGCAAACGAATAACACTCCTGGCGACTCCCATCCTGGCTAAGGCGATAATTCACAAGAGTAAATCTGCGGAGCAAACTATACTTGCAAACCGGAACATACGTGCTATCGCTGAAGGCATGGTCGTTCATGCGTTCATTGCCGCTGCTAAGGACCAGCTGCAAAATCAGTGGTTACAATTGACACAATGACACAAGACGCCGAAGCTGCAGTACGTTCGTCAATCACACCGCAAAAATTACAGATTCTATTTGCTCTTAGACCGGTTACTTCCAGACAAGCCTACAGGTCGCCAACGATAGTAGGTTTCTGTTTTCCGGAACCTAGCGCAAACTTCATAAAAGATAAGCAGCTGCACGACCGGAAACAAGGGGACTCTATATACCTTGCCAAACAGCCTCCACGTGGTTCCAGCTGGGTGCTTCAGGTCAATCTCGTTCCAATGAATGTTTAGGCGACAGTGGTTCAGGACGAGGTGGGCTTTCGCCTGATGAGCATTCTCCCTATAAAAAGCCTCAAATATTCGTTTAATAACAATTCGACGTAGCGGATGTGACTCACTACTAAATAAAGTCACCTCCTCTTGTCTATCAAGATGATCCTAACTCGTCCACGGACGTCACTCCTCCTCTACGAAGGGTTTCCATGATCCTTCCTTGCACTAACAACCAGACCAAACACAATCCCACATACAGCGTTACATTTTCAACTTCATTCAACATGAAGACATACACACATACTTACATATGCACTTACTCACATAAACCCAGTTTGCGTCTGGTTAACTTATAACATACATGTACAATTACCGAGCATTTTTGTATTACAATGCTCATGTCCAAGCAGTCGGGTCTCGCACTGTCGAGAATCAACAGATTATTTATTTATTTATTTGGTAGGAGTCCATACTAGACCGGCTAAAATTGTTTGAATCGTACAATACCAAAACTCGGCCCAGTAATTGTAACCATGGTTGCTACTAGTGACGCTATAATCTGCAAATTCGAGGCGGTTCTTCTGTCAGCAACCTGTTTTCTAATTGACTTTGGGCGTTAGGATCTTTATCGACTTCTCTTGAAGCTTGCTTTCCCGAAGAAAATAGAACTCTGATGACTGCAATCATCTAAAGAACAAGCGATGTCTTTGATACTGATGACTGAGATCTGGTTGAACTGCGAAAACATTGACACCGAGATCGTTCTGCTCTCATGTCCTCTATACTTAAATGGCTACCATCGCTGTGACCTATATCTTCAAATGGTTGACGACCCAGCGACTGAACCTTTGGGCTAACTTTGGCGCCGACTGCAGCTAAGACTTAGCGATACGTGTGCATTTCCCCTCATGCATTGTCCTACGATGTCTACTATAAAAGTGGTCAGCCATCATACTTCAGCTCTGGAAAAAGTTCTGGCATAGCATAAAACACGTAATCGTTGTGGCCACCTCAACTTTCGCGCTTTAGAGGTTTCAGCCTCCCTTGATGAGCAGTTTAAGACCAAAATGTCGGCAAAAGTGCCGGCCAAACACTTCATAATTACCTAACTAACCATACGAGAATCAGGATAAGGAATAAAACTGACATTCTGGAACTCGTTTTTGCTAGTAATTAACTTGCGATAAACACACTAACAAATAATACCCCTTTGGGGTGCAGTGGTCAAGCAATAGAGCTTTTTCGCTAACTCTGTCATGCAGAAAACCTTGAGATTTATATTGCAATGAACTACAACATTCAATACGCTTTCAGCTAGGTAGCTCGTTTGTCGTCACTGAGGAATCTTCCTATGTGGCTTAGGAAAACTCCTTAAGCAGTTCAGCACGTTAGAAACCAACCCATCAAAGACTAAGATCAATAGGCGAATCGCTTTGGTAAGCATGCAAAGTCCATCTAAATGCTTAGGACCGGAAAGCCATATAACCGAGTAGAATCATTATGCCACACTGGTCCGTGAGGATGATTTCAAACACTAACAGGATTTAACGAAAACCTGCCCCAGGCATTTTACCACTCGCCGCAAAATACAGTGGATACTCCTCCTTTAAACACAGTCTGTGGGCCAGCGCAAACGGCCCAAGAAGCAGCTAACGCTCCTCGAGCACACCACCATTCGAAATCACAAAGATCATTTCACCATCGGCAATCAGCCGCAGGTCCTTCACTGCAGTGGATGCGCCGAAGGGACGGACGTCACTAGGTTAGTACAGTTCACCTGGTCTGGACAGCGTGTTCCTTAGTCACTGAAGGTAGCTTAAACAAGCTCAGATAGACCGCTGTCTCGGTTTTCCTGGCGCTGTCGCGGAGATATTAATTCAAACTGTTTTGAAGTATTGAAAAGTCGCTCCCATTTACATTGGAGGCAATTGTGCTGCGTCCGCAAACTATTGCCGGACTACTGTTTTTGATATTTCGTAAATTCGCGGAGAATGCAATATCATCGCGCATGGGTAGAACGGTTTCCGCCATGTCACGAACCTTTTATTAGTCGGTGCCAACTTGAACGAATATGTGGATACTAAGAAAGGAGATCGGCGCATTCTACTTTCATTCTTTCCTCATTCACTATACACATTAACTAAAGTGGGAAACACATATCGGCTTGCGTACCGCAATACCTAAGAAAAGTGGAAGAAAAAAATCTGCAGCTGAGGCACGCCAGTTGAGCCACCAGTAACGGGTGCGCAGCGTTTCGGAAAGATACCAGCCGGTATTGTGACGTAAAAAATTATATTATGCAAATTTATAGTATGCCAGGGACGGAGATCATGGTTCGAGAAGGAGACTAAGCGGGAGGGGGACCGACAAAGAAACGTTTAATACAAACGCCACTGCGGTTCGCTCCTAGCCAGGTCGGCAAGTGTATCAAGTCAAACGCGTTCACTGCCTCTCGGAATCCAACCAATGAGACAAGAGGCTCCATTCGAGGTCACATTCGAACTAACGGCCTTCATTTGACCAATGCCTCACTTTGCAACCTCCTATTTTCGATCCACTTGGTCTACCCAAAAACGACGCACGGTGTGGGAGTCGGTGCGCTGGTATGCGTAACACCTGGCCACCCACAGGAGCCTTGTGCACGCTATAACGGTGCTGAGCAGTTCAATCCCTCTTGCAGTGACATAGACAAGATGTCGAATACGCTCATTGCTCACACGGTGTTCCTACCAGATACCAACCAAACTGCGAACGCAGATTATGGTTGCCGAGCTAATATGCCAGGTTCCACAATCCTACAGTAGGGCCGAACGTACGACTGCATTTTACCGTCTACCCATCAAGGAGAGAGTGAAGTCGTACCTGCGCCGCAGGTGGCAAAGGTTAGTAAAGGCGTCACAATATTTACTATTCTGTTTGTGACCTCCTCTTCGAGTTCATAGGCGCTGAGAAACAGCCTTGGTGGTTGAATTTTGAACCACTTTTAGCTGATCCCCAACAAGTGTCTGCACTGGAATCGTCCCAAGCCAATCTTAGAGAAAATCTTTGCAGGTTGAGGGTGCAGTGCTAGGCCCGAAGTGACTGACAGCCAATGCTAGTCTGTTCAGTACCGCTTGGCACGTTTGGGAGCTGTCATAGTTGGGAGCGATATCGTCAGCATACTCCAAGTCGTGAAGTCATTCACTTAACGCAGCCCCAAACCCACTAAGTTGTGTCCTGCACAAGCGATCCCTATGACGTCGTGAAGAACGAAATTGAAGAGGAAAGGTTACAACGGGGATCTTGGTTTTACACCGTTGGAGATAGTGAAGGACGGTGACAGGTTGCCGCAAACCCTCACTCTGACCGAGGAGTGCTCGTAAAGCGTTCGTATAATTACTTATTCTCGGGCACAGCTTTTCTGAGTAGACAATCCCAAAAGGTACCTCGATCCACCGAATCGAAGGCACCTCCGGTTTGTAGTAACACCTCAATGTTGAGTAGCCAGCATGTGTGACGAAGCTCCAACAAATGACGTGAAGTGAAGATGTGATCGAGGCAGCCCCGACCTCGACGTAACCTGTCTTGCTCCTCACGTATCTGACCTTCACGAGTGCTAGTCAGCCTAAGAAGGATTACAGAAGCAAGAAACTTGGAGAGGATGTAGATCGGACTGATTCCTCTTTAACTGCCGCATTCCGAATGCGAGCCTTCCTTGTAGGTTGGGACAATAATAAAGCGGCTCAAGTTGGTTGGGACAGTTTGCTGCTCCAAACATTTCACTACTAATTCGTGTATATCAGCAATAAGATCAAGACCCCGAATCTGAAGTGGCCTGAATGTAAATCAACTGTTCTTGCGGCCTTATCCAACCTCAGGTGTCCAATCTCATATTCAACTTCTTAACAAGAGGGCGGATCCAAAGGGAAAGCTCAGAGAGCAGAGCGATCACTGAATAGCGAGAAATATAACAATTCCAGCCGAGTAGAATGCCTTCTACGAAACACGTTGCTCACAAACATCCTTCAAATAATCTACCATTGCCCTTTGGACTTCGGATGGACAGTTACTTCGGTCCACTGGGAAGTGAAGAGTGAGTGAGCCGATCTGCAAAACCAGGACAGTTACTGTTAGCTGATTGGCAATACGTCGCGCACCAAGCAGAAGTCACGTGTTAAATTCCGCACCTGATCGTCAGCCCTCGGTAGCTCAGGGGTAGAGCAGCGGACCGGAACTTCGTGGACCGGGGTTCGATTCCCCGTCGAGGCAGATTTTCGTGTGGAGTTTAATCGTGACTTCTGCCTTCTACGAAACTTACATTGCTCACAAACATCCTTCAAAAAATGCCTTTTGAAATGCTCACTTCAACACTCCAAATACTTTGAGAAGTTGTAGATGGGCTGTCCACTCTTGTCACATATAGTTTCACTGTCACCTGGTCTCCTGCTGCCCGTTTCCCGTATCAAAAAGAATAAATTCCAGTGGTTACCAAGGGCAGCGGCCACCCATCTCTGACGCATGGTGAGATCACCAGAATTCCCGGTCTCTCCTCAAGCTATCACGGATTTTTGCTCTGATGTCTTTGTGAGTCTCTTTGCGTTCGCTGCCAGTCGGAATGTGCCGGGGAACATTGATGAGTTGCGAAGAATGCGAAGCCACCCAGTATCCATGTTGGCTATTGGGTTTGCCACATGCGGATATGGCTGATGCTGGCAAGGTCTGGTGAACATGTGAACAGTGATCTTCAACTCTGTTCACTGAGTGCTTGTTCAATCTGAATGCCAACATACTTCGATTCGCGTTCAGAACGTCTGACCTAACCCAGATGCAGTACATCAGTGGACAAGCTTCCAACTTGAGTTTTCAGATTCCCAGCCAGAAGTACAGTGTCTATGCGTCTTCTGTGGTGAAAGATCTCGTTCAGCTGGCGATACACGTCGTCTTTGACCCAGTCATCATTACAGTTTGGGGGACCTAGACAGTGATGACAAACCGACACATATTAGTCGCGCGTGAGTTAGAAGATTTGAAGCAGCCAGCCATCCGAATCGCACCCATCTGGCTACTGACTGGGATGCAATCAACCGGAGCAGCTTCAACCTGAAATGGTGGTGTAACCGGAAGGTATTTTCTAATCGTGTATCCCAGCCGTAGGAGACATTATGTCGTCTCCGCCCTAAGGTTAGCAGAATTCAAAACCTTACTTGATAACATATTACACCACCTGTATTACTTGATGGAACCAATTAATGGGACACGAACAACATAACGAAATTTTGTGTACGTGTGTAAATTCCGTGAGTCCACTGTTACTTGTTGGCTTTGGTCTTACTCTGTACCCATGGAAGTTGTTAGGTTTTTACATTTTTACCCGTGATAAACCCATTGTGACATCCACTGATCCCGAGAGGCAACAGATAAGTGTTTAATCCCAATAGGATTCGTAAGCAATCAAAGATTCTCCCTACATTCTCGGAAGCTTACGTCGTGTATAGCTGTTAGACGGAAAACCCCAATTCTACCGTATCAAGTTCCTAAGCTGCATGGTTACTTGTCCGTCATGAGATCGGCCGTTGTAACTCATGGCGCGGTGGCATAAATCGCCGTTGTCGAGTGGCCAAGGGGGCTCGTTCCTGGAGCAGACGGCGAATGCGCACTTATGCGTAATCCTAATATGGTGAAACTGACTTCTCGATGCTTTTCGGGGACGAGTACAATTTAGTCTGAGCAAGCTTAACGGCAAAGTATCAGCAGTAATTTACATCATGAATACACTACACTTAAGAATTCATGCAGCTTCTATGCTAGCTAAGAGTGGATGTGTGTGTGAAATACTTTACCTGTGCATAATCCTCCTTTTAAATTGCTTAAATGCTATATATAAATATCAGGACGAATCGTCCACTTGCAACAGTTTTCGCTAGGATATACAGACGTGCTCCAGAATCCTTAGTGCGGCAGAACTTCATGTTAGGCACAGAGGAACTAAGTGTGTAACAAACCCAATCAACGTTTCATCCTGGTGTGAACCTTGCTTCCAAATTTTCATAGGGTCTTCGATAAGTAAAACAAATACTTGAAAATCAGTGGTGCTTCGAACAATCTTCAGATAAGTAACGGGAGTAGAGTGAGAATGTACTGAGGCTTTATCAATCAGAAGTGCCTGTCACCAGCAAAATTGGCATGATGCGAACACGCATAGAATTATGGTCCCGATTCACCTTTATGATTTATTGGTATCAGTTGTGTAAGCTACCACCCTCCACCCACGGGTAGGTTGCTTTTCGGGTACATGTAATACAGCTTCACTACCCAATTCGTTTTACTTAACTTAAAACAAAAGCTCATTATGGTTGTGATCATGTCAATGCACTGACCATCAAAACTCTTTAGATACTGTAACCTTAACTGACTTATTCCATGAGTTGTATCGCCACTAGATACTCAACAACGAAGCCTAGAGGTGCACACTTCAAAAATTAGCTTAGGGCCGTGAGCATACGCGTGCTATTCCAAACATTTTACGAATTTGCGTACTGGTTAAAAAGAAATACAGTTTAGATGCACGCCACACAAAACACCGCACCATGCTTTTTGAGTTAATCCATTATTGCAACTGATGTGTCCGTTTCTCTCCACTAACGTCAGCAACGCAGTGGACAGTTCAACGACCGGGTTCATGTTATTAACGCCCCATTTATCCTACAAGATAAACGTGTCGTTCTTGGCCAAAAGAATTAATCTGTGGCTTCGATCCTCTTGAAAACGAGGAGACTAATTACGCAATGAAGCAAGACTAAATTCTTCATTGTTATTACAATTACACGAGTCCATCACTCATGTTAAGCGTATACAATTGACGCGGCTTAAAAAGGAGGAGCAGAACGACTTACGGACGTCATACAAAGGAAAAGTGATAGCACCCTTACGTTGTCGTCGAACTAACTGGTGGGCTTCTTCCATCACTGGGCTAGTCAATGAGGAGATTCGTTCCCCTACTGACCCACCTGTCATCTGTAAAGCGTTTAGTTCCTTTTCTCATTCTTCCATGAGCCTAGAAATTGACTGCATGTCTTCGTGCTCGGAACTTACGACAGCAATGTCCTATACAATGTCGAGTTTTATCTTTCAAACCAACAACAGGTTATGAAGTCTAAGCTGTATTCCGATGGCATTCTCAAATCCATCATTGAATTCGGGGGACCTGACATACTGCTGTTTTAATGAACACTTTCACTGAATCGCCACAATCCACCACTTTCTGGGTATTGGGAATGCATCGTTTATTTTCCATCAACAAAAAGGTGGCCCCACACGGAATGTTAGTTATTACCTCACTTTCACACTGCCATAATTGTTAGACTTTTCAGAAAATTAATGAAAGTTGGAATAATATATTTCATGTGTAGTCCTGGACTATTTAACGAATATCGACATACGGTGTTCCACAAACATTATCACACAAGTTTTGTCAGTTGCACTATCTGAGTTACCTCACAGAATACTTTGAGTTCAGTTTTGCAATTATATTTTTATCCCTGCACATGTGAAAGATATTAGACTCGGTGTCTCACAAGCGGCCACTGAAAAAACTCGTGTCATTCGGGATCAGAGATCCACTACTGGATTAGTTGATCGCGTACCTGGGTGTTGCTAGATTATCACTTTCACTTCACTCAATCACCAGTTTAGTTATCCAAGTGAGCATACTTTGTTCTTCCCTCTCCACGTAACATATGTAAGATAACAGCCAGTCCATGAAACTTAGTAGATGAGTTTTGTTTGCAGATAGAACTACTGAACTAAGGTTTGCAGATGACATTAAGGGTGTTTAAAGCTTTCCATGAGACCAACTCCAAATCACAATGTTGCTCGTTCAACAAGACATGGATACAATCAGAAACTTGTAACATGTGGCTGAGGAACTCCTCAGCTAACAAATCTAGAATCATGTCCTACTGATGTTCGATTCCTGAAAATTTAGTTTAGCTGAATATTCAGCATCCTTATATGATAGACTAAATGTAATCTAAATAAATAATAATCTGCAAATTCAGCTTTTCCTGGCAGGCCGAATAGCACGGGCCAAACGGTCTGTAGATAACATATGACATAAAATGCGTATAGTCGCTGCGTCACCTTGACTACTGCAGCACCATTTAAAGGAATGTGTGTGTGGGTGATAAGAAAGCTCTGAAGTACTTGCAGTGATGGAAATTGGGTGTTGTTTGCAAGAAAATACTGCCTACCAGTACGAGTCTCCATCCTGTTTGCGGTGTTTTTGGGCAGGCAACACTCATATCGATCTGATTCACCGGTTACGATCTCAGTGATCGCATCGACCAAAGTTCATTTCATGACCAATCACGGTCCACATGAAGGTTGCGCATCGCAATCCAATGCCACAACGTTCACTTCAAACATGCAAAGATCATTCAACAAACGCTTGGTTAGTGAAGCATCTTTCTTGAGCTGTCAATATCGTTGCCAGTACCTTCACTTTGAGCCTATTTGGTCTCGTCGACTGAAGCACAACTTGATACTCATACACAATCTCGTCAGCCAGAATACAAACTCTGATCTGGGCACATTAGAACTGTAACATAATTTTACCGGGAGGCTTCGCAACAAGACCCTAAACTAATTTTGCAAAGAACCAGAACAGTTATCCGATCTAAATTCTTCCTCATCAGATATGCTGCCCTGTGGAATAGTAGCCTAGCAATTACTATCAATCTGTTTTGCAAATGCAAGAGCATTTCGCAATAACTTGATGTCATATCCTTTTAGCAGGATGGCAGCCAAATGAATTATTGGAAGATGGACCAGGAACAATAAGGATAATTGAAAAAAACGGTTAGAAAAATGCAACGAGCGACTTGCACCCACCGCTGATGATGGGTTTAAGTGAATACTCTTACACCATATGACTTCCACAAAAACCCGTAGTCATAATACCGGGCCGATTTTACTTGCTAACTTTCACTAGGACAGTGTTCTGCTGATTTTGAACGTGTTCACAGGCGTGTTAGTTTTATGAAACTTCTTCAGCTCGCCACACTTTTGATACACGTCTGGAGCTCAGCTGACTGCAACTGTCCTTCTTTTGCATGTTGTGCCAACGACTCACATTAATGATCCAGCGTGTCACCTCATTGTTGGCTGTTCTTTATTCATAGGCATCCAATAGTACTTACAAGTTGATAGTGACTACGTTGTGATTCAGTGAGCAGATTATTACAACCATGCGAAGTTGTCACCTACGAGATAAGTGTTATGCCACCGTTAAGTCACGTATGATCGGGACACTCATATTTGCAGGAACCGAGCGGTTGTTGTCCATAATTCATCAGATGACCAAGATAAGTCATATGGGACTTTAGCGAACACATCAATATTTATGCGGAATACTATTACGATTGCTCTTCAGAAGGCGTCCAACATGTTTTGCAAATGCACACGTTTCGTACCTACAACCTACAATTAACCGTCCAAAATTAAAGGTTTGTTCTCAAAGCAAACCTTTGATGTGCTGACACTTAATTCACCACGAAGCTTAAAATGACATGGCTAGCAATCTTTACCACCAGCTGCTTGTGTTGGCGTCCGAAAGCCACGAATTACAACAAACGGTGATCATGCAATACCTTTGGGATCGGTCGGTAGACCCATATCATGTGCCTTACAATCGGTTTTGTAGACGGAACACATCAGAGCGCAAGTTACGCCGAAATACTAAGCACATGTATCATATGACTGATGGCATTATTATACTGCTGGTTAAAAATAAAGAAACATATCTCAAATGCTAAGCACTATTGGGATAGAAATTCTGTCGTATTGCGCTCTCACTTGTGGTGCCTCTACAAGTAATCCCATTTATCAAACATCGTCAGTCTTCTTGAGTAATTTTTAAAACCGTGACATACATCTTTAGTCTTTACCCAAGAAGTGAGGGTGCTAGTGCTTTCAATAAAGTCATGGCTCCATAATGATGGTTCGATTTCATTTTATGTATTAGGTTGCTCCATTTTTCTATTGATGTTTTGAATCGCACGACTTTCGACTAATGGGCGCAGTGTATGATAGTTGGTTCCGCGGACTATTTATAATACACCTACATTGCTGCAATCCACTCTCCAGTTGCAGGTTTACCGGTTGACGTTAATTTCCAGGTGCGAAAGTTATTACTCTATTTAGTTGCTTATCTTTCATGCTTGTTGAAGGAATTCTGAGGAAAATAAAAATAAAAGCACCGAGGGATGCATCGTTAACAGTCGATTAAAGCAGTCCCCAATCATAGCAACGAAATATAGTTGAGTACGAACTGTTTGCCGTTAATTACAGATAAAGTGCTCGTTAGGATATAAATTGCTCCTTGGTTTCCTGGTACAGATCAACGAATCACAGAAAGTAAGGTGTAAGCAGGCAGTCATTGTGGAGCACACCAACAACAATTTTAGCAACCGTAACTATACGATTGCCCAAATACTACGAAGTAAGCCACGCGGTTCGACAGATTGCTTCAACCATGGATAGTGGGATTAATAAGCAGAACATGGCTTCTCAATGGATAGTTTTATGTCGTGCAACCGAACATGTCTTAGTGCCTCCTAAACCTCCCACCGAGTATTACTTGAGCATGACGTAATCTGGGATTTTGAGAAGGATAAACACGGTTTACAGAACGTGATGGTATTATGGCAAAGAGATCTGCTACATTCACGGGGTCCTACGTCTGATCCCTAAATCCAGTTATCCTCAACTAAAGATTATGATCAAATGAGAGAGTGGTAGTGCCATGCACTAGTACACAGGAGCAAATATAAAAAGGTATCCTCTCAGGCTAAAGGGTCCCCATATTCGAACGGATTCAGAGCTACTTTGATTTCACTGGCTGTGTAATCAACTTCCATAATGAACTATCGCGTTAGTGAATGTAAAACTCTAATATGGAAACCTGTTTGTGCACATTTTTGTGACAGGTAGGCTCAAGCATGATGCGCTGGACGTGCCAGAATACACTTAGCTCATGTTAGTCTCTGGTAAGGTGGTGAATTTGATTTCGTTCGCCTCGGTCTAACAACCAGCCGAATGAAATTCCCGAGACAAGGTTACGGAATAGTAGTCGGCTGACGAAGGTATGCCAATTCGACCGCACTCTAGTTGTTGCGCACCTAACATGCACAAGGCTACAAGATTTTCGTAAGATGAACACTGATCGGCAGTGATTATGCCGTGATGTTGTTTAGTGTTCCGATCAATCAGCAGAATACTTCCCATCAGACGTCATTAAATACTAAGCATATCGGGTGTACAAAAATAAAGTATAGGAGTAGCCTTGGGTGTTGTCATTTACCCTTGTTTAAATAGCTGTTCTACCTTCAGTTTCGAGAATGTAGAAAGATAAAAATTGCACCCATACAACAGAAATCAGGAAAATATCCAGCCGAGACTACCATTATACACAACAACCGGATGAGTACATAGACAAAGCATTGGTTTGAGATGCGCGCTAACGTTTCTATCTGTAAGCAGGATGCTGCGAACGGCGCCCGATAGAAGTTTGAATGCGAGTTATACTAAAATGATTAACATTATGCAGCCGTTACCCATGGCTTAGGGGCATAAGCTTCCGGCATTCGAAAGTCATGGGGTCAACATCCAGCCGGGGTCCGAGGAACACGCAAAACTGAAGAGATCCAGCAGGTCGCAATGGCCGGCTGGTGCTCTTCCAGACGTGTTGGAGCCTGCCTGACTGAAAGATGATTGCGATGAACTACGTTTAACTTATGCAATTTGCATAGCCCCAGTAGAATCATAATCTGGCGTGTTTGCATAGCAGTTACATTCCACCTTTTCGGAGCCAGCCACCATCAGTTATTAGAATCGTTACTTCCCACTAGCATAATCGCGTACATTAGTTTTGAACCCCGTGGTGTACAGAATTATTCGCTTTGAAATTTGATCAACGAATTTTTAATGCTTCATTTCTTCTGCCTACCATTCAATTCGCTCAGCATAGTTGTTTTTTGACTTCATTTGACTTAATGACACGGGATAAAGTTCAAGTTCCAGTTCGGAGGGGGGACTGAAACGATAGGAGAATCCCGTGAGTGTTCCATCTTGAATGGATCGTTGAGCCAGGAACTGATGAAGTGCTTAGTTATTGATGGATCTAAAACGGAACATCCGTATCGCACCCTGGCCAACCAGTTAATGCCCACGTTTCCTGCCCTAGCAGTCCCTGCTGTGGCAGTCACGTGAAGTAAGTAAAGGATAGGAAGCGAAATCGAAGGTACAGAATACACAAGTGCGCTTTAAATAAGGAAACAATACCAATGCATGAAAAAAGTAGAGAAGAAAAGCGAAGTATGAAGATGCAGGTTAGTCAGGAAAACGGAAAGGTTTCTTGTTGCCACCCAAGAGCATTAAGTTAACGCTCAAGCCCCTTAACCGTAGATTCCCTGATAACACTTTCCGGAAGCATGTTCCAGTGCTCGAAGACTCGGCGTCGCAGCCGGATTTCCGCCCTAATCCGATCGGACCGCGGTTGTCCAGCTTCAAGGAATGACCGCGTAGAACCGACAATCTAGCGGGACTAAATAGCCAAGATAAATCTGGACCAAACTTCCCAGTTATGATACGGTAGGTTGGGATTAGGTCTCCTCTAAGCCTTCGGTAGTGCATTGAATGCATTCCCAAACTAAGTAGACGCTCGGAATACGTCCGTCCTCGTAATCCCTCAACTAACCTAGTACCCACCCGTAAAACCCTCTGTAGCCTCAGTTTGTCCAGGATGAAGCAGGGCGGACAAGCTTGGACGCAGTATTCCAGATATGGCCGAAAGAAAACCAAAAACAGTCTCGTAAAGATGCCGCCCGTCAAGAATCCGAAAGGACATCGTATTAACCATAACATGCAGAAGCCTCTGCCTGCAGCCTTCTTGCAACCTCATTTTTGTGGTCGGCAGCCATCTGGACCGGTGACATAATGCTTGGTGCCACAAGTTGATCTCCAGTGTAAGCGATCAAATCTGCGTTGTTAGAGACCGGAAGCGTGGATTTTATTATGACAACTGAAAGTCTACCAGATGAAATCTCGTCGAATCCCTTTAACACAGCGACTGCATTGGGAATTGCTCTTCACGGTGCAGAAAGCGAAAAATGACACCTAAACATCTTGAAAAGCAGTTATAAATATCAGATGCCATAACAATCTGCTTATCGCTTAACACAAAATTATGCTCCTACTTCCAATAAGGGTGGCTAGGGATTAAGGGCTGACTCCGATGAAATAAAATGGAAGTAAGGTCATCCAAAGAACATACTGTAGCTAAGGAACCTATCTATACATCTCTACGTTGGGCTAACAAACTCATATGGTATATAAATGTACACAGCCAGGTGTTTTGTATGCAGTACACTGAGCCAATATATATATATATATATATATATATATATATATATAACAGAAGCAGGTGCTAGCTACTCGTTTTACTGGGTGGGCAACGCCACCTCAGCACCACGTGAACATGGGTCGGATTTGCAATATCCGATCGCTAAAATGGCGACCTGGTGGATGCACCACCAGGCATCAGCGCGCGACTGATGACTACTCACCTACGACACGAAAGTGGTAAGTTTGCCACTTTTGTAAGCATACGGTTCAACCATGTGTTCTCCTAATGACAAGTGTGATCAATTCTACACTCAACTATCCTCCGTGATACGGTCTGCGCCGAGGAGCGACCGACTATTTCTACCGGGTGATTACAAAGCGCGCGTTGGGTGTGATGCATCCCTGTGGACAGTTTTCAACGGTCCGCTTGGCATTGGTTCAGGGATTGTGAACGGTGACGGCCTGTTCTCACTGTGTGCCACTTACGGCCTGACGAGCACGAACACTCGGTTTGCACTGAGTGCGAGTGATATAGCAACTTAGACGCCCCCACGGAGTAGTCACGCTCACCTGCTCGACTACGTGAAATGCGTGATATCCCTGAAAAGCTTATGACACGTGTACTTCGTGGAGCTGAGTGTAACACTGATCACAAATTAGTGTGGACCAAACTGTACATATATTTCCGTAAACCTATGTATTATGCTCTCGTCGTGCATCGGCGTGAATGTAACGTTCTCTCAATGGACAACGGACAATGGACAATGGTTTATTACGGGTAAAAAAGCATCGCTTAACAAGTCCCGTGGGATGGAAATTATTGCGAAAATCAGTTGCATAATAAAGTGAAAAGCGTTGTGGTGGACTCACCATAGACTTATGTGAAATAGCGGAGATGTTCGCATATTAAATGTATAAATCCATAAATCCATTGGTTGGGCGTTTGGCAAGAAACCGTTTGATTGCGTTTTGTAGCCCCTGGCTAACAAGTCATAAAATGAAATGTAAGTGAGGCAATGCATCGTCAACACGTTTTTTAAACATCGCCAGATTGGGAGCAGAGATGACATAATTAGGGAGGGCGTTCCAAGGCTCACACACGCGGAGAGAGAAGAAATTTCTACGGCATTCAAGCCGGCTATAATGAATTGTCAGTTTCAGAGGGTGACCTCTTAGTTTAGTGTTGTGGTTCAATTCCAGCAGCGGACGGCAAATGTGGTTTGGGTTCTTCAGAATCTGGTAAACCATTATGAGATCCCCCCGCAAAAGTCGATATCGACTACTGTACATTCTTAGAGATTTCAGTCTAAGCTGATAGGGCAGATGAAAGAGGCCCCTGACGTTCTTGGTTGCCCGTCGTTGAGGAGTCTCGAGAGCAACGAGATCCTGTTTCTGCCACGGCTGCCACGCCTGAATAGCATATTCCACGTGAGGTCGCAAGTAGGCGTTAAGCATTTGGGGAAATATTGAGGGTTCAAACCGACCGAAGGCTCTGCGAAGAAGGCCGAAGTGTTGATTTCCGGTTCTCCTCGCCTTCTCTGCTTGTTTTGAACACCCGAGATCTTCCTGTACCAATACACCCAGGTCACGCTCCTGAGAAACCTTCGCCAAGGTGTGGTCTCCAATCTTGTAAGCGCTCACCGGCTGGTGACGCAGATGCATCACTTTCCACTTAGCCATGTTCAATTGAAGCTTGTTCCTCCTTGACCATTCGTAAATGCAATCTAGGTCATGTTGGAGCAGATCCTGATCTGTCTTGTTACTAATCGCCCGCCATATCTTGACGTCATCGGCGAAAAGCAGGAAGTTTGAGGAGATGACTCTTGCCAGGTCGTTGATAAACACCAGGAATAAGCGCGGGCCCAGCACTGAGCCTTGCGGGACACCACATTCCACCTCAATTGGGTTAGAAAGTGATCCCCTAACACGTACTTGGAGCTTTCGTTGGTAAAGGAAGTTGCCAATCCAACCAAGTACAGGATCTCCGATTCCGTAACTTTGTAGTCTTTGAAGTAGGATGCGGTGATCAAGGCGGTCGAAAGCTTTGGAGAAGTCCAGATAGATGACATCGACTCCGAACCCATCATCGGCCACTTCCGTCCAACTACCTCGTGCAATAAGTAGGTTGGTGGTGCATGACCGGTGTTGACGGAAGCCATGCTGTTCCGGTACCAAGATGTTGCATTTTTCCAGGTAGTCCATTAAAGCCTCAGCGACGACTGCTTCCATCACCTTCGCGAGCACAGGGAGGAGGGTCACTGGACGATAGTTAGCAGGATCGGAACGGCTACCGCCTTTAAAAATAAAGGTTATAATGCCACACTTCCACATAGTGGGGACTTGTTGTTCATCAAAGCACCTTTGAAAGAACTGTGACAGTGGTTCAGCTAGCTTGGTGGCCATAGCCTTCAGTGCCTTCGGGCGGATGTTGTCTGCTTCCGGAGAACTATGTTCACGCAGTGAGAGTAACTTCCTTAGCACAATTGATGGGTTGAAAATAACATTTGTAAACAAAGGTGTCGGTAATGAGCTTGATATTATGGGACAGGTAGATGTTGCGAGTTCAAAAATTGGGGCGTATTGCAGCTGCAGGGCATTAGCTGCTTCTTCGGCGCTTTGTACTCTACCGCCTGCCGTGAATAGTGGGGGTATTCCATGCTTCACTTTACGAAGCTTATTGACATGCTTATATAGCAGTTTGTTGTTTGCCATGAATTTTTTGGCTAGGCACTGTTGGTAAGTTATTTTGTCCTCACGGACAAGTGCGGTGCAATGGTTTCGATGGGCCAGGAAATTTCCCCATGTCTCTGAGTCGGGGTTAATCTTGTAGGCACGCCATGCTGCATCCCTTATCGCCAGGCATTTGCGAGTCCTACTCCTTATAATTGAAGGCATTTTCGCGGGACGACGGGGTTTGGTCTCTGATGCTTTGTTGACGATGTCGCTGAGCTTATTAACGAACTCTGCCCAAACGTTGTCAAGGGGACTTTTGTTTGAGAATTCCCAAGAAGCTGCGTCGGCGAGTTCTTTCAATACGTGGTAGCGTGGGATTGTATGAGTTAGTTCCGAGTGTTCAGATGGATACTCTGCATAACACACATAGTCAAAAGTTATTACTACGTGGTCACTGAGACCTAATGGACTGTCCATCAATAACTTGTCAATCATGAGCTCTTCATTCGTGAGCACAAGGTCCAATATGGACGGTTTGTTTGCTGTCCTGAATCTGGTGGGCGTGGTGACGTGATTGTACAAAGGAATATTAGCGATCAGTTCCTGCAAGTCTGCTTTGAACTGCTCACTGGGCGATGCCGAAACCTCCAGATTGTGTAGATTGAAGTCCCCGGAGATGAGAATGTGGCTGTACCTAGTGCGTGTTACTCTGTTTAGGCCACGGGTCAAGCAGGAATCCATTTCCAGAGTGGACGTTGGGGGCGGTAAACGATAGCTATGAGACATGTATCGTTGTGTCTCAGTCGGAGACGGCCCCAGAGTGAGTCGGTAACGTGTGTTTCCAGGTCCTCAACTATTGTACATTGTAGATTGCTGCGGTAGTAGAGTAGGACCCCACCTCCTCTGCTGGGGCGGTCGTTCCGGATGAGTGACATTCCGGCTATCTCAACCTCAGCATCATTCACCTCTTGATGCAACCAAGTTTCGGTAATAGAAATTAGGTCCCAAGCTTTCGCAACCTGACGTAGTCGAAGTTCGTTAATTTTACTGAAGAGCCCTTGGGCGTTGGTGTACATACATGAAAGTTTCTCAGATTTAATCAATGTTTCAGAAGTTGTACAACTCATACGTGAAGTTTCGCCGACCAGTGAGTGGCCGGCGACTGGATGGGTGGATGAAGCAAATGAGTTTACGCCGACCATTAAAGGGTCGGCGAATAATCGTTTTTTTGGATGGGTTGCGTACTCTAGAGAAGTATTTGATATATAAGCCGGTATCAGATGCTCCGAATCCCGGTGTTTGCTCGTGCTCTGCTGTGCCCCTCCGGATAGTATGGCTACTCTTGAAACCGTCCCCGAGTCGGGTCCTGCATCTGGCGTTTTCACTAAGAGCTGTGCCTCTACTGAATTGTCATTAAAAGGTGTTGGTGTTCTTGCTGCTTTCAGACGAATTTCCGTTGGCAGTTTGCGACGGGATTTAATCCAGTTCGCTAGTAGTGCTTGTGCCATTTGTTCTGAGTGTAACACAAGTTTTAAGAGCCTGGGACCGCATCCCTTATAGTTTGGTGATATGGGGATCCTTGTCAACGAGGTGACCACCACATTTTCGAGAGAAAGAACCTCCCGGATGTAGTGCCATTGGTCGCGGTCATGCATCTGAGCATCGTCAGAAGAGGAGTCAGTAAGTTCAGGAACACCGTGAGCAATCACTGTTTTCTTATTTTGTCTTATTCTGTACCTATCTTTGTTGGCGGGATCCCCTGAACGTTCTTTCCACGGGATTTCGGGTAGTATGCGCACTCCACTTGAGTCGTTGCGGAGACGATTCGAGGACAGCAGAACGGTCTCAGTCTCGTCCGCCGAGTTTAGTGTTACCCGTAGTAACCGGGGTTCGCCGTAGTGCACCGCGTTTGGGTGGCGCGAGATTCTTTGTAATGTCGTGGGATTAGCATGGACTCCGATCGACGTACAGATGGAACCCCACTGATTTCGATCGTCCGTCAACTTACCCTTAATTGTATTGGATTTGGACTCGGGGACATTAGTGCATACAATGTTTAGGACACCATGGTTGCGCCTGGTGGCTACTGATTTTGGATTTCGAGGCTTAGTTTCCGGTGTTTTTGTTAAATTTGTGAACGGCCTTGGTGTGTGCCATCCGTGCTGCGACAGTTTTGTTTTCTCTAGTTCGGGCACAAAGGTTACCGGTGCTCTTTCCGGTGTTTGCTTGGCAGCAACCGATGCGTACGTTGCGGGGTTGTTCACTATGGCTGGATGACTGTAGCTTACACGGTACTGTGGAGAAACGTATTGAGCTGGAGAAGGCGATGGCTCCCCGCCTGTGTGGTGTAGAAGGCATAGCCACAGTGGGTGACCTGTGGCATCACATTCGCAACTAGGTGTCAGCTGCTGCCGAGGAGACCATCAGACGCGAAAACTGTAAGTGGCCTGACTGGTTTGATGAGAACAATGCGACGATCGGCGCATTGGTGTCGGAGAAGAATGCAGCATTTTCTGCACATATGGCAGACCGCAGTGACTTGGGGAAGCGTAGCCAGTTTCGAAAACGTCGACGGCAACTGACCCAAAAGCTCCGTTGTAGTAAAATGCTTGGTAGACAGAGAATGCAAAGCAGATGGAATACTACGCCGAACGCAACACAAGGAATGCTTTGATTCCTTGTAGGTGGTGTATGGAACCAGGTTGTAGCCGCTGAGGAAGCTGATCGATGATAGTTCAGGCAGTGCCTGCACACAGACTGCAGACAGATTTGGTAAAGCAGTTTGACTGTCTCTTGAACAGCTGTTCAGAAATTGAATGGCCTACTTTGAACGGCCTCAAGCAGCACGATGTGGAGGCTAGTCTGGCGAGCATTTCGACACTGGATGAGACGTAGATAACACTTGCTCAGCTGCGAAACGACAAGTGTCCCGTGGCCGGCGGGATCCCGCCTGAAGTATTGAAACACGGCCACCGGCTGTGGTGCTTATGCTGCATCACTTGGTGCAACGCGTGTGGATTGAGGAAGAGGTGCCAACTGAGCAGAAGGATGCCCCTGTGCCACCACTGTACAAGGGTAAAGAGAGCAAGCAATGTTGCACGAATTATCGTGGCATCAACTTGCTGAGTTGTGTGGGCAATGTGATTGCCAGAATCCTGCTCAGCCGCCTCGTCAGTCAGGTTATGCAACCTAACGTGGCGGAGGAGCAGTGTGGATTCCTTTCGGGTCGCAGCACCATCGATATGGTGTTTGCGGCTCGTCAGTTGTAAGAGAAGTGCAGAGAATGACACCAACATTTCTACTCGCTTTTTGTTGCTTCCACCAAAGCTTTTGATACAGTGAACCGCGAGGCATTGTGGCTGGTGTTAAGTTTGGTTGTCCGAGTAAGTTTGTAGGTATACTTGAATGACTGCACAGTGGTATGCGGGCGATGGTGCAGCTGAGTGGACAGACCTTGGATGCCCTTGCGGTTGTCACTGCTGTGAAGCAAGACTGTGTCTTAGCTCCTACCCTGTTTAATATTTATCTTCATGCCATGACGACTTGTGCTTTTGTTGCGGCTTATGATTACGGTGTTCGTGTGGAGCACCGTGTTGATGGTGGGTTGTTGAACATCTGTCGTTTCCGTGCGAGAGCCCTAGCCTGTAAGACAACTATCCCTGTGCTGCTATTCGCTGACGACTGCGCTTTGTTTGCACACAGCGCGGAGGAGTTGCATCATACGATCAGTACTGTGGCTTCGACAGCGGCTAAATTCGGGCTCACCAGCTACACACCCAAAACTGTATGTCTCTTTCAGCTTTCCCCGGAGGTTTAATCCACAATGGTGCTGCCAATCAGAATTGGTTCTAAAGCATTGGAAACCACCGCCCGCTTCTGCTACCTTGGGAGTGTGATGTCGACTGATCAGCAGCTACACAGAGAACTTCGGATCCGCGTCTCGAAGGCTTCGGCAGCATACGGATAGCTAGAGTACCGAGTGTGGAACAACCATCAGATTACCGTTGGCACGAAGCTGATGGTGTACAAATACATGGTGCTGACCGTTCTTCTATACGGCAGTGAAATGTGTACGATGCATCGGCGGTATGTGCGATATCTCGAGCGGTTCCATCACAGTGTTTGCGACGGATTCTGCGCATTGGTTGGTAAGACAGAGTTGCGGACACGGAAGTGTTGCGACAAAGGGGATGAATGCAATGGGCTGGGTAGTTTTGCTGAGACACCTGAGGTGGCTCGGTTATGTGTGGCGTAGGTATTCGACGCGGATACCGAAGCAGCTTTTATATCGTCAGCTGAGTATTGGGAAGCGGCATGTGGGGAAAACAAATTACCTTACCAAGACATGATCAAAGTGAGTCTCTCACGTTCTTACCTTGACTGCAGATCATAGGAAGCGAAGGTAGGTGATCGGCTTGCATGACGCGATGTGATCACGAAGGCCGTTGCCGAGGTGCAAGAGAAAGCCCTCGTGCATGCGTAGAAGAAGCGGCATTTGCGGAAGCGACAGGCACCGATGAATTTTACTCGATCGACCCCGAGCGCATGATGCTGCAGCACATGCAGTCGTGAAAGCCGGAGTCAATCAGGTCTAGTTAGCCATGAGCGAGGCCATTCGGGGCCACCACCGACACGATGACAGGTCTTACTGAGAACGTAGGCAGAAACGGCGTAGCGTTTCTAATTACGCTACATTCGATTTATTAACCGCTCGCTTGCATGCTGAATTTATTTATTTCTGTTGGTGGGCTTGCTATATTGTCCTAATGCTTTTTTACTTCATATTAATATCTAATTGAACTATCTTCTATAAACCTGCACATGTTCCGCAAACTACTTTAATTAACTTGGATACCATTTTCGAGTTTGTGGTATTTCCTCAAAACATATCTTCTGACCACTTGAACTTATCCCGGATTCGTTCGTAACGAATATATTTTATACACCAATTTAGTGAAGAGGTGTGCGGCCGTCTCTGTATGCATTATCCCATTTATTTTATTTCGTTGTTGCAAGTGATTGTCTTTTGCTTGATATGCATGCAAGCTTGATGTGCAGGTTGGCCAGTCGTCCAGCTCTTTATTACCTACTACGTCATCCATACTGGCTGCAGGAGACAGCTGGCCTTTGCTGGAGTTGACGGGGTGCACGGTCCTTGTGGCCGTGCTAGGCGCAAAGAATGGTTCCATGCACTCGGTGTGGAGCGGACTATGGTCCAGCCACCGCTTTGTGTGCGATTTTTTCCCACATACAGCGTTCTTGTGTTTGCCTATGAAGGAGTGCGGACCGGTTCCGTTGATGAAACATGCCTCGAGTCCACATGCCTCCCGGTCTTATTCCTTCGGGTTTACACTGAAGATGGGTGTGTGATTGGAGCTTTGGGTGGTGCAGCGCAAGCCATCCAAGATCCCTTTGTATATGCCGACGTCCAGTGGCTGGCCACAGTGACAGGCAAATCCGAAAATGGATGCCTCCAGGCATATATGTATATCATGTGTCCTCCGAATTTTACGAACTCAATATCCAAATAACTTCTCTAATTTCACCATTTTTTCCATTGTTTGAACCTTCACAATGTAAGATTTGTGGATCCAAAACTGTATTTTGACCACTATGGTCTAGGTCCTTGAACAGTCAATTTACGGAGGTTTTACTCTCTATTCACTTCACACTTGCACACTAAACAATGCGCAGGGTGCCATGACACATGGGCAGGAATAATCAAAGGAGATAAAGGCAGTTAGAGGAGCTGAATCTCACTGCACCATCGCCATCTGGTTCCATTCCGAGCCACATCCGATAGCGTATCAAACCAGATGTGCTCCCCGTCAATGGGTCCCCAAAGCGGGAGTCTGGAACGACCAACTGTGGCCAAATGCATTGTTAGCGAATTAACAGACCGTGTCCACGTTGTGTGTTTAGCATCTTTCCGTTGCTTTCACCCGAAAAATTCTCTACGGGTGACTGATGAGCAGGCATACAGAGAACTTGCTCAGGCCACTGAAGCATATACAGTTCGGTGGTCGGCAAGGGTTATGGGAATTGCAGATCCGACGATGAACGTAGTGGTCACTAATGTGTTATCTACGACGTACAAAAGTGACGCTAAGGAGACAATAGCGATCAAAAACAGGTAGTTTCCGGACATCTCATCCACGAACGGGCTATATTGGACCACTGTCGGTACCTCGGTTAACTAGACTCGACATTTTAGCAATAGGTTAAGATCACGCCGGTGCCTAAGTTCTTGGGAGTTAGCGAAAGCTATTCTAGCTTTGGAAATACGCAAATGGATATCATCCGTCAATTTGCCACCTTGCAGACAAGTTGCTGAACCAGAGGCTTGGTTGATAATTCTAATCCTATTCCTGTTTAAGTTTTGCTAATCAGACAAGATTCTGCTCACGCAATGCAATGGCCACTACTACGAACAATTTATTGACACCCTGGCCATCTCAGAGCATATTCACCAGCGTATAACAACGGTTGTCTTAGAAAGTTTGTTAAACACCGTGTTGTATAAGGAATAAGTACATTCTGACTGGCGGCTGTTAACCATCATTCACATATTTTTTTAAACCGGAGGAGACCCTGCACAACTTACAAGGTTTGACCACCGGCGCCATCGCAATTTAGCTCACATCGCCTGGGAACACCGAGTTAGCAACGAGCTTATTCGACGCCTATTTTACGGCACAGGAAAAGGAAATAAATCGCCCAGAAAGCTTATTTCACGCAACAGGCTACGATGGCTCTGCCACGCACGCGCGAATAACGCGAACTGAAACGCTCTGTTCTACAATGCAGACCGACCGAAACTTCAAAGCCAACCACCCACGCAAAAATGATTAGCGGCCGACCGCCAAACGATCGGCTTGAAATCAAACAAGATTTTGACATCCAACAACGTACTCCTAATATTCAAAACACTTTCCCGGTTGTATACTAACGCCCAACGCCTTCGTAGCAATTTGGCTGAACTTCGAAAAATCCAGGTCTCCCAAAGGTTGGATCACATCATGATTTCGGAAACTTGGTTAAGCCTGGAAATTAATTTACTAGGTATGTCGCTGCTTCCAAACGATAGAACTGGAATGGTTGGTGGTGTAATGCTTTATCACTAGGCTAACCTCCTACATAAAGCTAATGATCACCTAGAAATCTACGCGCCTGCTATGCTTTGGTGCCGGCTATAGCTGCGCGACAAGAACACATGTTTTGATGCTGCAATTTACCGTCCGCCAAACTGTACTTCTGGAATGGACACCGAACGGAACCGCGTTCTTCAAATTGCTTAGAAGAAGTCATGTAGTCACATTCTCCTTGCAGGCGACTTTAATGTGCACCAACTGGAAATAGCGGTAACCGAGCACTCAGTTTAAAGTCTGTTTGCAAATGCTGCTTTCTAGCTACCTTCTACGCAACCACTTGACCCACTCAACCAGATTAGAACTGCCAACAGGCCATCGAAGCTTGATCTTCTGCACACCAACGAAGAACTCATGGTCGACGGAGTAGTTCCAAGTAGTCCACTAGGACGCCGTGACCATGTTACTCTACGGTTTGAATATGTATGCTTTGTGGAATATCCTGAAGACGAGGGTGATCCTATTTATACTGTCACGCGCTTCAGCGCGTTATCTGCCTTTGTCAAGAATACATGCTGGATCTTCTTAACTAAATACACACCAGAATTTGCCTGATAAACATTCACACGGCCATTTAGCAAACTGGTAATGCACGCATCGGAACAGAAGTCTTTCCATCGACAACAAAAGAGCAATTCATTTCAAAGGAGCGGAACAAGTAAACGCATCTCCTTCAGCGACTCAGCATGGATAACTCACAAGGAATCCCCGAAGGTCACAACCCGAAATACATACGTGACGCAGCGTAAATTTCATGAGACATTGATCCGCGAGGATCAGGTAGCACCTCATCAGGAGTTAATGAAACAATTCTAAATGAACCGCAAACAATTGTGCGGACATAGTAATGACCTTCGTAAGGTGCAACGGGGAATTCCGACACCGGCCATCATTGAGGGGTACACGCAATTAGCAACAGCAACAGCTAAAACCTTGTGGTTCCATTACTAACATACGTTCTAGTGATTAACGGACCTAATGCTTATCCCTGTATCGATTGTCCCACCATCTTTATGCAATATCAACTTTACTGCAGAGGCTGTTTTGAAGAAACCGTTGTCGCTGCATAATCACAGCTCGCCTGGTGTCGATAACATTTGACCGAAAGGTCTACAGGCAGCAGCCAGTGACCTGGCTATTTTGTATAGGCGCTGTATACAGAAGAACTAAATTGCAGCTATATGGAACTAAGTGCTCATCACTCCTATTCATAAGGGAGTTAGCCACACTGACCAACCAATTACCGTCCGATACCCTTGCTTTCAGTGCTTTCCCAACTTAGGGAATCAAACATCACCCATGCGCTGAGGCAGTATATGTAAAACCACAGCATAATAACCCCAGAGCAACTTAATTTCCTTCAAAACCGCTCATGTACTGTGGAACTCTTTCTTGCACACATAGCTGGACTGAAGCAGCTGATGGGGGAGGACGAGTCGATGTCATCTACCTAAACTTATCAAAGGTGTTTGATCACTTAGACCACCAAATTCTTCTCTATAAACTTCAGACCTGTGGTACTTGGAGACCCACCGCCGTGTTGAATAGGCAAGTTCCTCACCAACTTCGGTCGAAGGTGAGAGTACCTGAATCTCTGTTCAATGCAGTAGTGTGAGGTTTACAAAAAGACTCAGTGCTAAGATTTGTCTATTCTTAGTTTTCATAAATGGTCCAGCAAGATAAAATGGTTCCGGGTTCCTATATATTGCTGGTGATGTTAAGATATGGCGAGCGAACAGGGAACCGGAAGTCCGAAATGGCTCCAACCCTACCTTAACACGATTTCGAACTGGTCAGTACAGAATACGCTCCCATACCATGGCTTCAGGATTAGACTGATGTCGAGCCGGCGCCATAGGTGGCGAAGGTTAATAAACACGTCTCGAGATTTTGCTATACGGTTCCTGATTTTATCTTCAATCTCACGTGCGCTGATACAACTGCCCACGTAGTTGAATTTTTGAACGACTGCTAGCTGATCGTCACCAAAGGTCAGCGTAGGAGACGGTCCAGACCAACCTTGGAGGAACGCTTTGAACTTCGAGGTTGCGAAGCAAAGCCCGAAGTGAGGGACAGCCAGTGCTAATCTGTCCAGTACTGCTTGGCAGGTTTTGTGAGCTGTCATAGTTGGGAGCGATATCGTCAGCAAACTCCAAGTCAATAAATCGTTCTCCTGGAAGCAGATCCACACATTCTGTGTTGTGTCCTGTAAACGTGCTTTCCATGCGTTCATCAATATCGAACTTGAAGAGGAAAGGGGACAGCGGGCATTCTTGTCTCACACCACTGGAGATATTAAAGAGCGACGACAGCTTGTCGCAAGCCCAAACATTTCTCGAGCTCCGCGCCTATAATGTTCGAATAATATTTACAAATTTCTCAGGTACACTTTTCCGGAGTAGACAGTCCCAAAGTGCACGTCTATCCACCGAACTGAATACACCTTTGATATCGAGGAACACGACAACGGTGGGCCGCCAGTATATGTGACGATGCCCTAACAAATGACGCCAAATGAACATGTGGTCAATGCAGCCACGACCACGACGAAACCCGACTTTCTCTTCACGAATATGGCTTTCAGGAATGCTAGTCAGTCTGTGAAGGATGATAGTGGCAAGCACTTTGGAGGCGATTGAGATCAGACTGGTTCCTTTATGGCTGTCGCATTCCGATCGTGAGCCTCCTTTGAAAATTGGAACTATGACGGAGCGGATTCAGTCGGTTGGGGTAGTTTCCTGCTCCCACAGTTTCACTAGCAACTCGTGTAAATCATCCACAAGAGGAGGTCCCCTGAATTTGAAGAGGGCTGGAGGAAGATCAGCTGGTGTCGCGGCTTTATTTAACTTCAACATTCCGATCACACGTTCGACTTCTGAGTGAGATGGTGCATTCAAAGGGACAGCCCGGGGAGCGGGGCGATCAGTGGCTGGCGTGAAACCTGACAATTCCGACCGATTAAATTGCCTCTCAAAGTGCTCAAGCTAGGGCTCCAAGCGGTTTGACAAGTTATGAATAGGCTGTCCACTCTCGTCACAAATGGTTTCACTAACACCAGGTCACCTGCTGCCCGTTTCCCGTATCAGCCGGAATAACTTACTATGGTTACCAAAGACAACAATCATTACTATCTCTGAAGCACGATGAGACCACCAGGATTCGCGGTCTCTCTTCTCAAGCTACCACGGAGTTTTGCTCGGAGCTCTCTGCGAGTTTCATTGTGTTCTGTTCCAGCCGGAATATGCCAGCGAGCATCGAGACCCATTGTCCATGTTGACGAGTAGATTTAGCATATGAGGATTTTCCTGCTGCTAGTAAGGTCTGGTGAATATGAGATCACTGAACAATTGCATCCAGTGAGCATTTATCCAACTCGCATGACAGCGTACTTTGATAGGCATTCAGAACAGCTGACTTCGCCAGTTGGCTGGTGTCAATGCACTCACAACGTCGTCGTGGGCGTCCGCCAAAACGCATCCGCAGGTCAGCACATGCAAGTGCATGGTCGGTGTCTACACATCTACTCCAAATCGAGCGACAGTTCTGGATGCGGCCTCTCCACCGGTAACTGATAGCAATGTGATCGATTTGCGTCCATAGCTGGTTCGCGGTTGGTGGGCGCCAAGTCGCCCTCCGGCGGGTGCTGTGTCGGAAATTAATGCTCGCAAGAAATAAGCGAGCATCCTCACACAAATGAAGTAACCGCTCACCACTATCATTACGCGAGCCTATACCATGCTGGCCGCCCAGACGCAGTTCATCAGTGGATAAGTTTCTAACTTGAGCGTTCAGATCCCCAGCCAGCACTAGTGACTGAGCTTCTTCTGTGGCGAAGGTGCTCGTTTAGTTGACGATAGAATTCTTCTTTTACCGAGTCATCACTGGAGTTTCTGGGTGCATAGGTAGTGATAACGAAAAACCATCTGTTAGTCCCGCACGACTTCGAAGCTTTGAATGAGCCAGCCAATCGGACCCCACACATCCGACTACTGATTTGGACACAATCAACCAGAGTAGCTTCAGCCCCGGGGAATCAGGGCAATACCAATACCGGCTTGACCGGTGCTCGAAACTGCATCGTCACCGGACAGGCGCAATGAGAAAGTGCCGCTGGTGTCACCTGAATGGATTGCAGAGCTAGAGTCTTGCAGGCGGGTCTCCGATAAGCGGCAGATATCGATCGAGAGGGTCTCTAATGTTCGGGCAAGTGCTACCTGTTGACCGACCTGAAACAATGTACGCACATTGAGGCATGTCAATCTGAAGGATGATCGAGGGTCCTAAATTGAAGCCGATGAACTGGGCTTGACCGCTTGCTTGGACATGGGCCTGTTGACATGGCAGGAATGAAGCTCCGCGTTGACATGTGAGTTGCAACTAAAAGACAAGCGACTATTGAAGCAAGGTGGGGGACAGCCAAATATTGGGGTTAAAAACAGGGGTGCTAGAAGTGAAGTTGGAACGGGGCGATAAGGGCAAAAGAGCGTGAGAGGGAAAATAAGAAGACAAGAAGGCTTGAGCAATAACATCCAAAACCCCTATCCACAGAGGAGTACGCAGATGCTGATGCCATTTGCAGGGTTGTGATGGAGTCCTCCAAGCAGGTCATACCGAGACAACAGAAATCATTGATAAATCTTTCTAGACTGTGTGCATGGGCTTCCCGGCATTGAAAGCTGCCAACATGAATGAGAAAGGGAAACTAGAAAAGACTTGTCTCTTCACAAACACGTCACACGGAAGATTTTGAATTGCTCAATGGGACAGAATTGTCCCTCAAGGCGGCACGTTGTCGGAGACCTAGTATCAGAACAGAAGTAACGAAATTAGGAGAGTTCCGCAACGGCGTAACAAAATATGTAGCAGGTGGTGTCATAGAGCACGGTATTTTGTACCCGGCCGCCGACACATTGGTTGAGAAAAGCGAACGCAGGGCACCTAGAAAGCGCATTCACGTAGGTTAATGCTCATATTTTAGTTGCGCGAAAGTTATTGTTCACATGGAGGACTGAAAAACTACAACAATGAGCGAGGACAGTACAAGCACAAACATCATGTCCAGACCAGACAGAGCAAAGCAAGCCCTGCAGAACGAGCTGAGAGTGTGTCACGATCGAAGAACCGCAGTGGGTCTGAGCCAAGCAGAACAGAGAACGCATTTATCGAAAGGACAGTCAATCGAACAGAAACTCTTTTTCGGTGCTGCTGAAGCAACTGCAAGCAGAGTAACGCAACTGCAATCCAACAAATCAAGAGCCTTATAAGGTATCATGGCTGATCAAAATGCGGTTTCCAACATCAAAAATACGGGGTCAAACAGACAGCCAAGATCCAACAAGTTGGGGTGAAGCATCACACGAATGGGACTGGTAGTAATTTCCTATGTACGGTGCGCAGTGGGACGGAAATCTGACAGATATATTCGCGCGTGGGTGCAGTTTTTCCGGACCGTGGTTGCATGCAATAAGGACTGTGTTTGCTTGCCGCTTCATTCTTACTACGAATTGTGTTATGTGATAAAAGAGCTTCCCGATTGCTCAGGCCGAGAATGAGGGTTGAGTGTGGGGCTCCCGCACAAAGTCTTAATGGAACGATGGAGCAAAGTTTCATGACGGATAAAATAGCGCAGGTTTAACGTGTCCCCTACGTTGGTAATAGAAGAAAATGAACCTCAGATATTACATAAGTAGACCAAATAAAATAAGCATGGGTAAATCGATAGTTATTGAGTCAAGAAGGATAATTATGGGAATGTGAACTCAGAATCAGAATCACTGTAGTGGGAGAAAACGCTTACAATCTATATCATCTCCATCATAACTAAAAACAAAACGACCAATGAAAAAGTCGGTCTCCGGGAAGTCATATTTTTGTTTCCATAATGACCCAAAAAGCGAGTCGAAACCACAAACGCAGCACTATGGTAACTCTTTCGGTCTATCAAAAGTGATAATGCATGTATCATATATCCACGAGACGAGGAAAAGTCGAACATGGCCTCTGCATCAAAACACATGTCTGCAAAATGAGTGTCCGTTTTTCGCTTGAAACACTACGGAATCTGCACTAACAATAGGACTGGTCAACAAGCTCCAGAAATTCACCATGCTTCGGGCAACACAATGAATATAGGAAAACTGATCCACAGTGGAATCTCTAATTTGCAAACATGTCCTCGGCTGACAAGTGTATTGGTGACGCAACACATATATCTCAAATGAGGAAACTGTCCCAGGTGAAAGATCCTAAATCTGTTGATCAGATTAATCCTGTGTCCTGTCGACCCGTGTCTGGTGGCAATTTATGACAATTCTGTCGATAGGATAAGCCACGAAGCGTAGGTATCAAGCGAGCGGCTAGGTGTTGTACATTTTCCAGTTTTTTTCTTCTCACCTATTGTACCGAGATAATAGACTAGTGCACCGTATTTTAACTACCGCGGCGTACAGCCAGGTGCGAAACGTCCGCTTAAATGACCAAAGCGTGCGGAGGCTGGAACAGTAGACTTTGTGTGTCTTGTCTGACGACTTGAAATCCACTCGGGACAGAACTCGATCTCTTACCATTGCATTATGACACAACCGTCGTCCACTGTTGCTGTTAGTCCTGTCACGACAGCGCTTACCGATGCTGAGTAATTCGGATATTTTAGGATTCACCGGGAGGCAGTTAATTGATGCTTATGAAGATATTTCGTCGAGGTCACGTTGCAGTAAACCTTCACCAATGGGAGTCGATATCTCCCTCCACACTTTTAAATAATCGGCAAACAACACGCAAGTACATTGCATACGTCCTGGTAAATCATTGATGTGGAACAGGTACAGTGTTGGACCAAGTAATGTGCCCTGTAGCACATCACTAGAAGCGGTAAACCAAGGCGTTGTGTAGTCACTTACCTTCACGCACCAATAAGGTTCAGGCAGAAAAGGATTGAATCCAGCCCAATAAGTTTCCGCCCACACCGTAATCACTGAGTTTAGATAGTAGGACACTGTGGTTCACTTTATCAGGCAAAACCAAATAAAAACTTGTAAGGGCTATACTCATGACAAGCAACAGATTGCTCACCCCTCTTCATAAATGTACGTGCGTCACTCTGGGTCATAGTTTCAAAGTGGCTAGT
Organism: Dicrocoelium dendriticum; assembly: GCA_944474145.2. Taxonomy (NCBI): domain Eukaryota; kingdom Metazoa; phylum Platyhelminthes; class Trematoda; order Plagiorchiida; family Dicrocoeliidae; genus Dicrocoelium; species Dicrocoelium dendriticum. Next base: position 51,145,501 of record OX104068.1, on the reverse strand, counting down.
TAACCAGAATAAATCCAGAACATCCATTCAGTTAACAAAGTATAGAGCGTTCAGTTCAACATCCAATGATGTTTTTGAGAATAGTCAAGGTGGGGCACAGACAACGGAGTTTGGTAGGGCCTTCCAGTGTTGGCAGACAGAGAGAGAGTTAATTTCGTCGACTATCTATATGACTGTGTTGTTGACGCAGTTTCAGGCTATGGCCTCTGAGGTTGGTATTCAGACTGAGTTTCAGTAGGTGGTGGCATACGTGAGTGGGGTCGCTCAGTAACCAATAGACTAAAATTAAGTATCCAATGAGCACTCCGTGTGTCTTCACTCGTTGCTCTTACGGAAGGTTGCGCAATCCCTTGACAAATTTTGCGTTTTGACGTTGGGGTGTTTTGAGCGCTGCAAGGTCACCTTTTAGCCAAAGATGCATGGATTGCGTATTCGACGTGAGGCCGCACGTAGGTATTGGGCAAATCCAAACTTCCGAATACCCTCCGCAAGAGACCAACATGCTGGTTAGCACATTTTGTAGCAGATTCTGACTGTCTGAAACAACTGAGACTGTTCTGTACCAGCACGGAGATTGTCTGCGGATCGTGTGCCCCAAGTTTGTAGATATAGGCGGGTTGTTGGCGGATGTGGAAGACGCAGCACCCGTCCACATTGAATGGCAGTGTATTCCTCACCGACCAATGCCCTGCCTCATAGAGGTCACGTTGGCGTATTTCGTGGTCGTCCCTTCCCTTGAACACCCGCAAAAATGTTAACGTCACTTGTGAAGAGTAAAATATTGAGGTCATAACTCCGGCTAAATCTTTATTGAGGAATAAGAACAGGATACGCCCAAGTACCGAACCCTGCGATACGCCGCACTCTTCTCGAACAGGGTTGGACAGAGATGTTCGGACTCTAATCTCAATTGCCGTTCGCGTAGAAAGTTACCAATTCATCCTAATGCTGGTTCACCTATGCCATTAAGCTACAGTTTGTGCATCGGTATTCAATGATCCAACCGAATGAGGGATTTTGCAAAGTCCATGTAAACAACAACGGTTCCTGTCCAGTTAACGACTGTTTCGGTCTAGTGGTCACTTGATGTCAGCAGTTTCGTGATACATGATCGAGCTTGACGAAAACCGTGATGCTCCTGCGCAATGATGCTGTAACTTACCAGGTAACCCAGCAGTACGTTCGCGATCATGGCTTCCATGACTTTGACGAAAACAGGGTGAAGCGTTACCGGACGGTAACTGGCAGGATCAGGTTGACTTATTCCCGTGTGAATAGGGCTCTAATACCTCGTTTCCTTGTTGATGGAACTATGTTTTCGTTTTGACAACGCTGAAAGAAACCGGTAAGTGTTTAGGCTAGGTGCTTGGCTCCTAGTTACAGTGCATTAGGGTGAATCTTTTCCACTTCAAGGGAGCTGTAAGTACGCAAGGTAACTAGCTTTTCAGCACCTTTTCTGCTGTGAACTAGATGCCGGATAACACTGTAGTAAAGAAGAAACTATAGTGTTCGAGGATTGTACACCTTGGAAAGTAGGTAAGTACTGCGCTTTTAATGCGTTCGCCACCTCTTTTAATTTGTGTGTATAGTCACCAATCGTCGTGAGTGATGAGATTCCGCTCTCCAACTTTCGAAGTTCATGCACGTGTCTGGAAAGAAGCAGTGGCTCAAACAGAAGCGTTTCGCTAGCTCCTTTTGGCGTTTTAACTTGTATCCATGATCCAGAGGGACAGCATAATTGCGCCGAGCTACTTATGCTGTCCAATTTTTGTACTGGGATTGTTTTTGTAATGGCGCCATGTCCGAACTTTCAAGGCTAAACGTTTCCTATTCGGCCTATCAGTTAGGATTTTGGTTTGATGGGACGGGGAAAAGCCTTTGGCTCTGATGCCTTGGCGATTATTGACATGAGCATTTTCAGGAATTTTGCTCATGCTATCCCTGGGGTGCACTCAGTCATGAATGCCGGACTAGCGTTTTCAAAGAATGCGGACAAAACGTGATAATGCGTAATTGATTGCAGCTTTTCGGACTCTGCATCGGGATATTAGGCGTAGCAAACGTAATCGAACAATAAAGTCATGTGATCGCGTTGACCGAAAGAACAGCATACAGTCCCAGTAGCACGAAACGGCCGTCTAACGCTTTCCCGGATGTGTGGTGGCTGTCTGCCTGTGTCTAACTGCGACGAATCTACATAAAAACCTAATACATCCCCTACTACTTACAAATAACATTAAGTCCGTCAAACATAAGCTCCTTGCTGCTGAACACTAGATCTAACATTGATGGCTTATTCGCTGTTCTAAACCTGGTTGTTGTATAGGAATGTGCTATATATTAACTCTTGTACATTAGCCTTGCACTGTTCCGCCTCGGTTGCTGGAGTTGCTGGAGTTTCTGAATCATAGATGTTGAATTCTCCAGTAATCATGTTATGGGTGTAGTTTTGGTTTAGCACAATGCCAAATGTAGGTATAAGTCTGTGGCCCACCTCCGGAGTGGATTTGTGTGTTCGGTAAACTTCGCACACAAGGCATGTATCGTCATCCTTCGAACATAGTTGGCACGAAAAACATCCGTGAGACATGTTTGTTGACCATCTTTGAGCTCACAACGGTTTACTTTTTAATAAATGATCATTCTCATTCCCCTACCCGTTCTGCCGCTCCGGAGAAGTGACATAGCGGGTAGAGAGATTTCAGTGTCGGCAATTTCATAGCTCAGCCACGTTTCGGTCATGATTATGGTAACCCGAGACTCGAAGGCTGACTGTGACGGAGTTCGACCAACTTACTAATGAGGCCTTGTGTGTTAGTATACAAGCAGGTCAGATTCTCAGTCACCAAAATTGAATGGTTGGACGTTAGGCTAAGACTGGAGATTGGGCCCACTGTTGTGGGGTCGTCCACAACCCGCTTTTTGCAGAGTCGTTGGCCTTTATTGTTCAACCAAGTTATACGACTGCTCTCCCCTGTCCTGGCGCTGAGGGCCTCCCGTGTTTAGTCTTATTCCATCGGAAGCTAACAGTAAAATAAATCAACCCCTGCACAGGGTTGTAAGAAGGAAAGGTTCATCAGTTTGATTGGCCAAAATGAGTCGCTAGCCAAACCTGGCCACGTACCCGCTGCCTTTAACCGAATTTCTGTAAGCAGCTTCTTGCGGAATTTAGACTAATTATAAGCGAAGTCATCAGGACAGACTGAGGTGTCACCTTCATCGACCGGGGACCGTTACCCTTGTAGTTTAATGATGCTGCAATTATTGTCAACCGCTTTGCAACGATTTTGTCGAGGGACAGTTCCTGGCGGATGTAACTTCATTTCTCATGGTAGAGCTTCTCCGTTTCTCTGAGGAGGAGGTTTGAAGCGCAAGAACCTCGTAACCATTAATCGTCCGTTTTTCATGAGATCTACGAATTCCTTCTGAGTGCTATTCTCTGTAGGGCGTTCGTTCCAAGGGATATCCGAAGCATGCGCACCTCATGTGATTAGTTACGGAGCCGAATTGAACACAGTAGAACAGTCTCTGTATCATCATTGTAACACATTGTCAGCCGGAGAAGTCGAGGTATACCGAAATACATTGATTTGTGGTGACGTGGAACCAATCTCATTGTCGTGGGCTCAGCTGAAATGTCAATTGCCTCACAAACGGAGTTCCACTGACTACGATCCTCCAGCAGCTTTTCTTTTATGTTACTAGACTGGGATTCTGCATCGTTCGTGCATACAAAAGTCAAAACACCGTGGTTTCTTGTTTTAGCTGCAGTTTTGAGGGTATTAATGAATACCGTTTTAAACGGTATGGTTGGTTGTGGAGGCTGCTTCATCCTAATGTTGCTCTGTGCTACTACCGGAGTCGGGGATGTTCTCTCCGACGCTCGCATGGAGGCAACTGATGCGTACGATGCCAAGCTTTGTTTCTATTGTGGACGAACTCGGGCTCGGTACCGCCATCACCACCATTGATTTGATGTGGGCTGCACAGCTAAAAGAAGGGGAAACAGGCATGTTTTTGTATCTTGTCCATTTACGCAGAGTATTTAGAGACACAGATGCTGTAGTGCGCTTGAAGCGCCTGGCCTTATTCTTTGGCTTAGAGCCTGAGCTTGCGACGCCTGGTTTAGTTATTAGTGTGGCAATCTTTGTATCCGAGGCAGCGATTTTAGTCATCACTAAATGCGCGATTATCTCAGTCATCCTACTACACTTCTTTATAAGCAAAGATAAAGAGTTGACAACTGGAATGAAGACATATTGGACAAAACCAAAATGTGTCAGCAAATTTTTCACTTTTATTTCAAAGCAAAATTTTTATTTGTCTTGTTTCGTGGACGGATCTTTCTATACACTGCGGATAGTACGATCTAATGCAGCATGAACAGGTTACCCCGATCTTAAGGATTTTACGGCAGTTCTCTGGAAATCATACGCGGCATTGCACCATATTTGGAATACTCGCTGCCATGTTGTGGTTTGCTGCGAAGCCGATCCGGGCCATCGCTTTACTAATGGGGCTCTGGGAGCCAGGCATGCACGTGACACATGGTATGGCGGCATCCGTATCCGGATTTGCCTGTCACGGTACCTCCATTTGGCAGCCACAGGAAGCCTGAGCCAACAAAGGGGACCATGGGTGGTTTGCGCTGCACCACCCACAGTTCCACCCACACACCCCATATCCGGTGTAAACCAGAAGGAATAAGACCGAGAGGCATGTGGATGGGAGTCACGTTTCATTAACAGAGCCGGCCCACACCCCTTCAACCAGCAGAACAGAATCGTTCCCGCCTAATTGGGAAATCAAGCACACCAGACATACACAAGGCGTTCCACACAGGATGAAACCACTCTTTGAGCCTAGCACCGTCACGAAGCCGGTGCCCTCCGTAACCTCCAGTGACGACCAACTGTCTCCTAGAGCCAGTATGGACGAGGTAGTGGGTAACAGACAGGTAGGCACCTTGTCAACATTCACATCTAGAGCATCCACACCGGGGAGCTCAAACAATATCTACTTCTGAAATGCAAGATTACTCAGCACACAGGTAAACGTACCACATACGCCGCCTTATTGGCATTGATTAGTAAATTGAATGGGAGCGGACGCAACATGCTTCTATTACGCGTGCAATAGTACTTTCACCTGCACCTGGGCGATCGCCTTTATAATCAGTCTACGGAGGTCGCACCGATCAGATTTGCCTTGGATTCGCAACACCTGAAATCAACATGAGTTTGTCATAAACTCACGTTCTTCATGTTCTGGTAATGTTATTTTCGGTTTGCTCGAGTGTCCCTTCCTTGCACTAAGTTAGCCGTACAAATGCGGTATGAGTATCCTCGTTGAATTCATTCGGTGTACAGCTATACATGGATTGGCGTCATCCGTGTCCAATGGCACTTCGAATACAACAGATGTACATGCGTTTATCCAAAGTTAAGTGTGAGCTGTCACAAACTGGATAGAGACACATTAGACATCATGAGCAATGGTTCGACAACCGTGTATGGGTTTGGTTTGGAGGTCAGCCTGACAACCACTTTCGCAGGCATGACAATAAGTTCCCGAATACGAACTGTTGATGTTTTCTTCAAGATTTAGACGTAACCGCCTTAAATCTTGGGCATCCAGATTTGAAGGAACCGGATATAGCAATAGTGAAGTAACTGCTAGGTAGAAGGATGACTAAACTACTGGTACAGCGAAATAGTGTGCACTTAGGTGTTGCCCACTACATGTGCAGTCTGATTTGAGTAACTGATGGGGGAGATGATCACACAGCATGCGAATGCGATACAGTGTCCACTTCTGGCTCTCTGTGTCGCCGACCGGTTCGGTCATCTGCTGCCTGAGGTGTGTGCACCTACTCAAAGAACGATTGATGTGTCCCTTTTGGTATTGATAGGTGACATCAACTAAGTAACGTTGACCACTGTCAAACATGCGACTTTCAAAACAGTGTTCGCAATTTTTGTGTTAATGTCCAACTACTCAACCGTTTGTACCTACCGACGTGTAATCTACTGTGGCCATAAGCTATTTGCTAACGATCTATATCATACGTCTCGGGTGCAGCCATTTGGTGTTCATAAAATGATTGTCGCTATGCCTCGATTACTTTCCGATGTAATATACTAACATACTGACGTACCATTCCCGTTAGGTTCAACCTTTTACTTAGATCATCCAAAAGATTGTCCATGTGCAATGCAACTTCTGGTAGGCGTCTCTGTGCGTCTGCCTTCCATCCGTTTAGTACGTGTGCTTCCATAAGCCCCGGTAAATTCAGTATGGCTGAGGGACAAATGGAACTATAACTATGCGCACTTTCATCACTAGCCTGCGGAGTGGAACATGAAATGGAGACATCGTGATAATCGCTATTCGCCACAGAATTTCCAGGGAAATTTCTCTTTTGCCATGCACCGGGGCTCTAAGCGTCATGCTAGTTAGCATTGAGCAGCTGATTAAGCTACGATTATGTAATCTGCATATCGATTTCAAAAAGCAGAATGTAGGTAGCATAGTCTGGTGAGTAATACCATGGAGATTACATAGGGATGTGAATCGCGGCCGAATAATAATAATACGAAGAGAAAGCTACCGTAGCTCGCCGTCTCGGTAGTATGTCACCATACTAGACTCCGTTTGAGAAGGTAGTAAGAATAGCATAGCATAGGTCATGATGAGTACAACATTGCAATGGGCAACACTTGAACTCATCGCGAAATACAACCGAGTTAAATAAGCCCAATAGTTAGGTTAGCAGTGGTTTATTCGTTACAGGCACGTGCAATAAATATGCCTCATTGCACCAAGTCAGTAGTTAATCATTCTAGAATGAACCTGTACCCAAACGCGACTTACATGTGGGATATAGAATACGGATGACACAAAGAAAATGACGAAAATGGAGTAAGCAACTTTTCAAGTTAGCAGGGAAATGGTGCGATTATATGCACTGCAGGATATCCGTGTCGTATGGTAAAACCAGAGCCGGTTATAATCGTCTCTTGTCCGAGGTGAGCGAGAATCAACAGGGATGTAGAACCACCAGGCAGTCCGTAGTGTGTTACTGTTTATTTCCCCCTGCTCATTCGTTCTGACCGCTAGCATATCCCGACCAATTCATCAGTGTCTAGAATGCTACCTGTACCCAAACATTTCGATTTGGATGTCACAACGTGTTGCCGCTGTTGCGGAATCAATCTTGATGTCTTGCCTGAATCTTAGTGCGTTTACCTGAAGGCAGCAGCAGTAAAAGGGGGCGTACAGAGACACTTGAGATGGGATACACTGACCCCATATTTTAACCCGCAATAAGTCACGATGTCACACGAGAAGAAATGTAATAAGATCCATCTGTCAAGTAGGAATGTATCTAGATACGAAGAGATGTTAGAGGGACTTGTAATTTAATCCAGTCCCAGTTCGACATCGAGCTAGCAGATAATGGTGTCGCGTGAGTGCAAATGACATCAGCGTGTCAGGTTGAAGTGTGGCGCTTACAAGTGTTTCTAAATGGCTTCCATTTAATAAATGGAACATTCTCAGTGATTCATCAAGAACATCAGTCTGAGGCAAACAATTGTTTTCAATGATTCATCTACAGGCCGGTACAATCATATAAGGTTAAATTACAAAGGGATGGATAGTGATTGGTACGGGGGTTTGTTCTGAACTTAGTCATTCAACATGAGATATCAGTTAACATACCAAAGGTCCCTGGTTCGAGTTGCAGTACTGCAGAGTTGCGAACGGACATTTATTCACACTTGTGTATGGGCTACCACAAACTGGATGGAGAAACAATGATCCTCATGGGCAATAGCACTACGAACGTGCGCGAGTATGAATTGAATGAAAGAATAACAACCATATTCCACTAGTGCTGGCAGATCTCACGTATAACTATCTAAGCAACCAATACGATTGTCGTTGGTTAGTTAACATTGAAACGTTAACCTAAAAGTGGCAGCTATAGATTTAGTCAGAAGTGTGAGCATCAACAACAGCTAGAGACAGATATAGGAATAGGGAAACAAATGCCATCAATACCGTTACCTGGCGGAAAATGATACACAAATAAGAGGTACAATACAAACATTGATGTATTATCGTTAGTGTGTGTGCTGCAGATCCCTTCTGCTATATGCGTTAGAAGGCGGTAATATCGCAGATTATTTGCTAACCACAATGACGTGATCAAAAAAAAGAATATATCTAGCAAATCCCACTGCGTCCTGTCCAACATTCGACGTTCGAAAAGTGCTCAAACTGTTTTAGCCAATTTACAAGAAGTAGCCTGCGTAACATCCAATTACCCAACCGTTGACATGTGTGGCTGTATACTAACTGTGTCGAGAAGCTATTTATGTAGACGACAGACTCATTGTGAGTTTCGAGTGAGAAGTAAAAACGCCCTGGTTCAACCAAGACGTCAACTAAAGTAAAATTAAACAAAATACAACTCAAGTGCAATATGTGCATACCTCAGTCCTAGGAGAACCGAGACAAAGCACACGGACCAGCCAACGTGTGAGTGCTTGCAAACGAAAATTGTTGGACCTTGAACACAGAATTTCCAAACTGCATTCCAAATCGATGAAGCGTTGTAGAGTCATTGGACTCCAGGTATAATTGTTGATCACTACACCAAATTTATTCAACCGAATGCACGAACGAATGAGGAATATTGTAAGCAGCAAGCCAGGAGTGAACACAGCCCATTCACACATGGTTGGCGGCATTCCGTCTCGGATTCGCCTGTAACTGTGGCCAGCCACAGAAGGCCTGCGCCTACAGGGGGACCATGGATGGCTTGCGCTGCACCACCCACAGCTCCAACCACACACCCCATATCCAGTGTAAACCCGAAGGAATAAGACTGGGAGGTATGCGGATGGGAGCCACGTTTCATCAACGGAGCCGGCCCACACTCCTTCACAGGCAAACACAAGCACGCTGTATTTGGGGAATCAAGTGCACACAAGGCGGTGGCTGAACCGTAGTCCGCTCCACACTGACTGCATGGAACCACTCTTCGAGCCTAACACGGCCACAAGGACCGTGAACCCCGTCCCATCCAGCAACGACCAGCTGTCTCCTGGAGCCAGTATGGACGAGCTAGTGGGTAATAGACAGGTAGGCACCTTGTCAACATGCACATCAAGCGCAGCCACAACTGGGATGTCAAACAAAAGCCAATCACTCAAAATGTCGATATCGAATAAAGTAAACGCGTATGAGGACATAAATACTCGCTACATGAGCATAGAGAAGAAATTGGTTATAAGTGAATCCGTGATAAGTACAAAATGTCCGAGTTATTTAAAAAATACCACGCGATGCAATTACGCAAGTTTACCACAACTTGCGTGAGCGACGTGTGCAAGTTTGGAGAAGATTACCAAGTACGCAGAACAAACCAAATAAAATGTAATGAATTTTATCCACATTTTATCCACACATAAACATGTCAAAACAGACATACGAGTGTTGAGCTGTTGAACTTTGGACCCTATTTTTATTATTCTTGCACCAAGGTCAGTCAGCCGAGACAGATGGATGTCTCATCGTCTCTGTCACTCGCGGTAGCGCGCAGACTGCCAGAGTCAGCGATCAGTCATATCGCGGTTGTACGCACCCAGTCACACGAAAACGCGGCGTGCATTGATTGGCCTGTCTTACGTTACAATACAAGGGTTTTTGTAAGCGTCTCTAGGTGTCTCGGACACGATGTTCAGTAGATGAGCGAATCAAAATGACCGTAACCTTATGCTGCGGCTTGTAGGGATGGTTGTAGGGTCGTTTGAGAGTCCGCAGCTTCTTCTTCCGGATGAGACACAAATGTTTCCCGGAAATCTCAGGATTGATGTAACTGCATACGTAAGACTGGACAAAAGATATGACAAAACTGGGAACTGGAGCAAGATTGTGATCCAGTCTATCAAATTTATCCTATCAGATAGAACCTATCTAATAGATTGAAGTTAGAGACGCAATATAGCCGATTAGAATGCCGCCAGAACTTCTTCTGTTTTCGTGTATTTCAGCAGTGGAACTTACCTCCGCATTTTGTCATATCCACTCCTGTTGTCCGAATTTAAAACTTGACTTGTTGATTCATTACGTAACCTACGTTACGTGACTTAACCTACGTTACTGGGACACGCAACAACGTAACTAAACAATGTGCACGCATGAATTTTGCGGAAAATCCGCGGCTTCACGTTTTTTGAAATATCCACTTCTGATATTGCTGTTAACCCACTGAGAACTGTTAAGCGTGTACTTTTATATCCGTGATAAATCCATTGTCCCATTGTTCCAAACAGCCGGCATCTACGGCTATAGATGGACGCGCGTGCAAACTAACAGAATCTTATATGACACGTATTAATTGGACCGACCAAGCGAAAATTACAGCACAGTGGTGCGAGGTAAACAGCAACACATTAAGGCGCATGGATGGATAGGTTCGTGCCTGATCGTTCATAACTGATTTGACGACACGAGGTCATTGCACACTACGGTGTGACATCTAGCAACCATAAGGTGGCCCATGCTAGTGTTCGAAATCTGTAAGGTCACTGTTATTACAACCTACAGTGTCAGGGGTTCCATATGTGTTATCAAATGTACTCGGGTCCAGTCGGCAGGCCAGATGAACCGACGCCCCAAGTTCAAGTTCTGGTGGGACTGGAACGATAGGAGAATCCAGTGGGTTTTCCCTCTTGAGTGGATCGTTGAGCCAGGAATTGAAGAGACCCTCTGGCTGAATCCGGCGCGCGGGCCGTATTTTGGTGAGCTTTGATCTAAGTGCTAATATTTACTCATTCATTACCGAAAAAGTGAAAACATGGGTCAGTGTTTTATGACGAATAACAACGCACATACTTAACAGGTCAGGTATTGGAATGCAAAAACCAAGATCGTAGAAGTTAACAAAACAATACGTGACACGACAACAGCATATTGGAAACAAAATGGTAATAACTGGATAGCATCATTCAAAGTAGCGTGAAAAGTAGTTAAAGCTGCCAGTTCTTTTAAAGAACAAGCAGTTGGCTCTACTGCCTGCGGCGATTACCGGGCATCAGCGTGGATTATAGTGCCAAAATAGCTAATTCACTGAATCGATTCATGTGGCAAAGTGTAAGAGAATGCAGGCTACGCTCAGACATTTTGGATAATAGCCACAATATATCCAGATAAATGTGTGTGGAAAAGCGTTCCTGAGTAACCCGACCGAAAGAAAGAAGTAAGTTCGTCGGTAAACTACACGACTGAATATTTGACTTCAATTTAACTTCCTACTAGTGTGAACTGAACGAGTCCCTGTAGGTACATAGGAAACTAGCAAGTGGATAAAACTGGGAGTATTAATACACTGAATATCATGTTCATCCAACAGATCTAATACTGAGTATCCGGAAATAGAGTGAACAACAAATCACCTCTACCCCATACACTGACAGTGACTTACGTGTGATGACATTGTACAGTGAGGGCCTTTTGATCTTTTCATCCGTCATGTGCCAAGTAATGTGCAATGTTGACTTTCAAAGTGCTAACCTTCCTAATTACATATCGGTCATCTCGATTGTCCTCCCAGGACATCATAAATACTATGCCATTATCCCGATAGTACACTTGGCCTGGTGAAGGTTTTGTGTCAAAAGTGAAATCGCACCCACTTACTATACAAATGTCTTTTCCAGACCCTTCTGAAATTACAAAAACTTGATTACCTCCAAGCGAATTTCAAGTTGTTTAAATATTGATCATGTCATCTTGTTCACGTGTCCTTGACTCCTCGATGATGGGATGACCAGTGACGCCGTCTGATTTGATCTGGACAGATGCACAATTTAAACTGGAATATTGTATATTGGTTAGTAGCATCCGAGTCCATAATCGCTTGTCAATGCGGCCCCCATAGAACAACCACAGGACATGTACAGATGGACCACAGGGGGCTTGCGCTCCATCACTCACAGCTCCATTCACACCCTCCATATCCAGTGTAAAGCTGAAGAAATAATACCCGAAGACATGTAAATGAGAGCTACGTTACATCAATGGAGCCGGCCCACATTCCTTCAACACGCACAGCAGCAGCATTGCTGTCCGTCTATTGGTGGAATCATGCGTACCAGACACACATAAGGCGGTAGCTAGGCCGTAGTCCGCTCCACACTGGATTGAGCCACAGTTTCTTCCTAGCCCGTCACGAGGACGGTGCACCCCGTCCCCTCCAGCAACAATGCACAATCTCCTGGAAGCAGTAATCGAGGTTCCGGTTTTTCGACTGGCAGGCACATTGTCACAAGAATCGTGCATCCCGTCCCCTCTCAATGACTGTCTCTTAGAAGTACTAATTAAGGTGGATGGTGTTAAGCAGGTAGGCATCGTGTCAACTTTCACACCAAGTGCAGCCACACTGGGGATATCAATCAAGAGCCAATAACTGTAATGCAAGAAACTCAACTGACAGGCACACGTACAGACCAACGTCAGCGATGACGTAGCACATGTACCACATCAGTCGCATTATTTGCCTAAGTAAGTAAATGGAATTGAATAAGAAGCAGCGTACTTACCGCGCACTACGTTGATGGTAATTACGTGTTCAACTGACTCATCGCCTCCTCAGTATTGAACACGCTTGGCGACGCTGGTGGCTTACTAAACCGTCATCGCTTCTCAACAAATGAAATCCACATTAGTTCCTGATAATCTCTTTTTAAGCATGTACTAGTACCGCGTATCTTCCCTGCATGCAGTTCGTCATAAGGCAGATTTTTCGGTATCCGTGTCGTGTCAATGCGGCGAACATACCTGAACCATCTCAAGGGCCTCAGCAGAAGTAAGCAGTCCACTGCATGCATGCAAATGGGGCGGAGCTACTCGATGTCATCAACTTGGTCACCCTAGGCGATGCGCAGAATACTGTTATTGCTGTTATTGCAATTGATAAAAATGTCGCACAGCCTTCTGATGCATCTTCCAGATTTCGCTATCGTATAGAAGAATGGGCAGAGCCATCGACCTGTATGCCGTCAGCTTCGTCCCAACAATAAGCTGATGACTGTTCCACACATATTTAATATGGAATCTTAGGTAATACATGTAAAGCTCATGTAGAGAGCTATCGGACTGTTCACTTGTCTGCACTGGCTTATGACATCACTCAGGATTATAATTCTAAAGAAGTGAATTGGTCTAAATATTTCACAGATTATCCATACAAGTAACAAAGTTTAGGGAACTCAATACGAGATCCCTACGTTTTTTGAAAGTGGCTATGGTGGGAACATAGCCAACTGAGTTTGGAAGATTCTTCCAAGGTTAGCAGACCCGGAGGGAGAAATAACTTCTCCCCATTCGAGTCAGAAGTAAGCAAATGCGTGCAGAACATTCTTTTAAATAATTCTGATCGAGGGTATACAACTGTGCAGAAAAGTTTTGGAGGGAATAAGGCTCGTAGAAGAGAGCAAGGTTCTGAAACCGGAGCTGTGCAAATAGCGCACATTACTACAGGCCCTGAAATTACATTGGCCTTGAACTATCTCAGTTGTTTCATCTCGACCTTCAGGTTTGACACATTAGCAGCCTTGTTCACCTTCTTCATAGTGTGACAGTCGAATTGATCAAACCATTGAGTTAGTTTTCATACTGCCTAGTTAATATGTTGGTTCCTCTCCGTATAGTCCTTTATCCAAATCAAACAAGCCTCAAAGAGCATTTTTCCCTCTAATATTTTGCTTCCTAATTGTATGGGCCCGATCAGAATTCTTGAAAAGAAATAAGCTCGTAGATGATCAAGTCGACTGTATTGCTGACTCAGTTTCAAGCTATTGCCTTTCAGATAGCAGTTCGGGTTGAGTTTCAGAGAGTGGCGGCCTACGTGACTAGAAGATTCCAGTATCTAGCATAATCATATTGTAGTGACACGGAAGGCAAGAATCACAGGCGGAACAGAGAAGTCGTGAAAACTAAGGAAGACGAAGAGCAACGAGGACACTGGGAACGAAAGTCGACAAAGCAGCTGGAAGCCTACGGGACAAGACGGAGATGGACAACGAACGACAAACCATGTCACGCACAGGCCGAGGAGAGCGGGGACGTAGTGGTAGACAGCCCGAAATTCCGAAGATATAGGCCTTTCACCGCGCCTCCAGGAATAGCCACAAGAAGAACGACACATCCCCGATTAAGCAAGTCAAGGGCCTTAGAAAAATCTAGCCCGGTCAGAATAGGATAAGCAGAAATAAAGATACGGGAGCAAATCGGCGAACAACGACTTCACTCATCGCTTACAGTCAGGGAGTGAATGTGACACCGAGCCCAAGGACAACATGTTGTGCGCAGTGATAGGGAAATATCCTCTCTACGTGCGTGCGCGCTTGTTAGTCTGTAAACCCGTTGCGTGTTGGCAATAAAGACTGTGCGCGCCCCTACCGCTCGTTCTCGCTATAAAACGAGGTCTTCAGGTAACCGTTGGCAGTATCCACTAAACACTAAGAGTAACTTCAATCGTTCCCGGTACCTAAGGTGGTGCAAAACCTTGGCACTTTCCGTTGCCCGAAGTTGCTGGATTACGCTTTAACTAAGTCTGCCAAGTGTGGATAGCGCATTCGTTGTGGGGACCCACGTACACACTGCCACTCAGACAGGGGATGAATGAATACAAACTTCTACGTGCCATCACAAGAGACCAGTATGCTAATTACCTAATTTTTGCAACGGACTAGAATTGGTTGGAACAACCGACGTTGTCTTACAGGAGTAAACCTATCATGTTGCTGCGATGTGATAATTACAACTTAAACCCCATGCCCATAGAAGTAGGCGTGTCGATGTTAGAGAAAATAATAATGTGTCATCTGCATACCGCAATGACGGTTCGCTGCCGCACGACAACCACCAGTCGCGCGCGGGCTGAGTATACCGCGAGGACGCCCACCCACACTCGGATAAGAAGCGGGGAACTTATGGTTGCAAGCCAGGCACGCAGACCACTCGGCCACCGGCACTTGTCCACACTGAACTGCAGCGATTTCCTCACCTACCAACGAAGTCCTCAGTCCTTTGATAACCGGTCAAATGTTCACGGGTGGCAAACTATTTCGGTGAAAACTCGCTAGATAATGAAAAATGAACAATGAATTTATACGGGTTCAGAAGCGTTGCTTTACAAGTCCCGTTGGATAGTGGAGATATCGACATAACAATATTGAAAACAATGATAATAAAACAGTTCGTACTTTAAATATGAAAATAAGGACTTATCGTTTGCTCCACCGTAGTCCTGCACTCCGCTTAAGTTCACAGCACCAGCGGTTAACATCAGCTAATTCCATGGTAAACTCCAAGTGTATGATGGAGACGTAGTGCTAAGTGACAAAGTGTAAGTGGATGAGTGCATCATCCAAGGGTCTTTTAAATACTGTTAGTGTCGGTGCAGACGACCGATTCAGACAGAGCATTCCACAGGTGACAGACACGAATGGAAAATAAATTTCTGCGGCACTCCAGGCGGCTATGCTGTACAGCTAGTTTTAATGAGTGGCCCTTCAGGTTTGTATTGCTGCTGGGTTGCAGTAAAAGGCGGCACACATGACATGGATCGTGAAGAATCACGTATGCCATAATCAGGTCTCCTCGTAGTCTGCGATAACTTACACTGAATGCCCCTAATCGTTGCAGCCTCTCCTCATATGAAAGATTACGAATTCCAATTAGATTCTTAGATGTCAGATCTTGTGGCTGCTCCAGTGTATTAAGGTCGTGTTTCAGCCATGGATGCCAGACTTGCATTGCATATTCGACATGGGGCCGAACATACGCACTAAGTATATGTCGAAATATGGAGCTGTTTATTTGTCCAAACGCACGTCGCAACAGCCCGACGTGTTGGTTCCCAGTCTACGTGGCATTTTCGAATTACCAGGAGCAACCCAAGTCATCTTGAACCAGGACACCTAAGTCAAGTTCCAGAACTGATCGTTGTAGTATATTCGTTCCGAGGCGGTATGAGTAGCTGCTCTGATGTCGGATATAAAGCACTTTGCATTTACTGACGTTCAAATGTAGAAAGCTTTGGGTTGACAATTGATATACTGTATCTAGGTCACTCTGAAGCACATGCTGATCGGTGTTTGCATGCATCCTGCTCCAGATCTTGATATCGTCGGCAAACACCAGGAAGATTGAAGTGATTCCTTGTCAAGGTCTTTAATAAACAACAAAACAAACGTGGACCTAGAACTGAGCCTTGCGGCATACCATACTCTATTTGTGTGGGGTCCGGAAAAGAGCTGCGAATTCTGACCACTACTCGCCGTTTAAGTAGAAAGCTGGCAGTCCAGCTTAAAAGAGGGTCGCCGATCCCCTAATGCTGGAGCTTGGAGAGTAGTGTCCGATGGTCTAGACGATCGAAAGACTTGGAAACATCCAGGTCGATCACAACAACGCCTACTCCAGCGTCAGCTGCCTCGGTCCAACTACTGCGTGCGATTAGTAAATCCGTCGTACATAACTGCTGTCGACGGAAACCGTGCTGCTGAGGCCTGGTGATGTTACCGTTTTCCAGATAGGACACCAATGCATCAGCGAC
The DNA here is from genome assembly GCA_944474145.2 of Dicrocoelium dendriticum. Classification (NCBI taxonomy): domain Eukaryota; kingdom Metazoa; phylum Platyhelminthes; class Trematoda; order Plagiorchiida; family Dicrocoeliidae; genus Dicrocoelium; species Dicrocoelium dendriticum. The sequence continues at coordinate 51,128,871 of OX104068.1, read as the reverse complement.
TATGGATTCCATGACCTTGGAGAGTATAGGACGAAGCGATACTGGGCAGTAGTTGAAGGGATCAGTTCTGCTTCCACCTTTGTGAATCGGGGTTATTATTCCAAGCTTCCACATAGCGGGAACTTGATTCTGGTCTAAGCAGCGCAGAAAAAATGAGCTAGAGATCTTGCCAGTTGGCTCGCTGCAGCTTCCAGTGCCTCTGGACGAATAGTGTCGACACACGGCGAGCTGTGTTTTCGTAGAGAACAGATTTTGCAATACAGCCTCCGCGGTAAAAGTGGTGTGGGTTAGTCCTGGTGAGGAGACGACAAAGGTTGGTAGATCGCTTGGTGGCAAGACCTTTTGAAACATAGAGACATACTGCATTTGCAGCGCGTTTGCTACTTCCTCAGCCGTTCTTGTTGGGCCATCAGTCGTCCTGAGTGGAGGAAATCCTTGCCTCACCTTTGCTAGGCTATTGCCGTGCTTGTACAACAGTTCGTGGTTAACACTGAAGGTTTTTGCGATGTTTTGTTGCTAGGCTGCTTTGTCTTCTCTTAGCATTTGACAGCAGTGGTTAGGTTGGGCTATGTAGTTGTCCTGAGTTTCTGGTGCTGGCGCTTCTCTGTACCCTAACCATGCTGCGTTGCGTACTGTCACCCATTCTCGAGTTCTGCTGCTAACGTAGGAAACTGACGTACACTTATTGCAAACTTTTACCTTTGAAGCCTCTGCAATCCGCTGACTGTATTTGTTGACAAACTCGAGCCAGGCGACTTCCGGGGGTTCTTCAGCGAGGAACGACAAAATTGTAACGCTGACGAGCTGAGCTAATCGATCGTAGCTTGTGATGGTTCGCACAGTATCATCGTTCTCATTCCTGATATTCTGCTCAGCAGACGAAGTTGAAACTGATGACTGCGTGATCACTGCAACCCAACGGACAGTCTAGAACCAACACATCAATTATATGCTCCTCGTTGGTAAGCACAAGATCCATCACAGATTGCCTGTTACATGTTCTGTACCGAGTGAGCAAAGTGCTGTGATCGTAAAGAGGAACACTGGTTATGAGATCTTGTAGATCGGCTTTGTAATTTTCTCCGATCGTGGCAGCAGTTTCTATACAATGCACGTTGAAATCACCCATGATAATTATGTGCGTGTGCTTTTGTTGTAAACTGCATTTTAAAGCAGCCGCTAAGTGGTAGTCGTTTTTGAGTGTAGAGTTAGAGGGGTGGCACACCCAGGCAATAAGGCAAGCGTCCCTGCTTTTTAACCGCAAGCTGCACCAAAGGGAGTCGGGGAACTGCGAATCTGAGTCTTTCACGGCTTCGCACTGTAAGTCGCTTCGGTAATACAGCATTAGCCCTCCTCCTTTTGTGAGCTTGTCGTTCAGGATCAGCGACATGCCTGGTCGTTCCCGTGTGCAACCACGTCTCGGTGATACCAATGACATCATTTGACCTGGAAGCTTAGCGATTTTTCAGTTCAGCCAGTTTATTAAAAAGACCCTGAACATTCTTATAAAAACAGGCCAGTTTCTCGGTCTCTAGGAGCCAACAGAGGGGTGAAAGGGTCAAGTGTGGGAGAATGCCGACCGATGGGAGGTCGGCAGTTATTCGTTTAATTGATGGGTTAATGATACCTCCTCTGAAACTTGATTCGGCCAAGGTGCGCGAAGATAAAATACAGCACCAACAGAATCTAGCTGAGAAGTTCCTTTCCAACTCCATGCTCCTGTAGACACGTTAACAAGCTCCGCAAAGTGCAGCGAGGAATACCCGCTTTACACACTTTATGTGGACTCGAACAAACCGCAACCGAGGCGGCCAACCCCCTATGTCAACGATTAGCCCTGAAACTTCCAGAGCACGATATCTCCGCATACACTGTTCTCGCACGTTGTACCACCACCAGGACAGCCACATAACGTACAACTGCGGACGTTATGAAAAGGTTAATTACCCTGCGCGGGCATACCTCTCCTGGAGTTGAAAATATTAGTCCAAAGGCGTTGTAATTGGCTGCAGTAAACCTGGCGGACCCACTCTGCAAGCTCTTCTAACGGTGCTTCGATGAGATGCGAGTGCCAACAACGTGGAAGCAGAGCATAGCAGAGTCGTGCAGATCCGGCCAACTATCGCCCGAAAACACTACTTCCGGTGCTCTCCAAAATCATGGCAGCGAACGTTGCCGCAGTGCTGATGAACTTCTTGGAGGAACGCAACATCATAGCACAAGAACAACATGGATTTGGTAAGAACGGATCTTACACATTAAACTTGCTGCTTGATAGATCCAGTTGGACTGAGACCGTCGACAGCGGCGTAGGTGTTGACGCAGTATATCTGAACCTCTCAAAGGCCTTTAACCATCTGAAACATCATATCTTCCTTCACAAGCTGCAGTGTTGTGGAATTGGTGACCCAATCCTCGATTGGATAGGTAAGTTCTTGCTTCAACGACGTCTGAATGTAAGAGTTCGCGGCGTCATCTCTGACCCAATCGACATTAAGTACGAAGTGCCCCAGGGCTCAGTACTTGGTCCACGACTATTCCTGATTTACGTAAACGATCTCGCGACAGCAATCGCCTCCAACCCCTTACTCTTCGCTGATGATCTCAAGATATGGCGAGCCATTAGAACAACCAGCGACAATGCAGCACGTCAGGATGATCTTGACAGAGTCTACGAATGGTCGAATCAGAACCTGCTTCAGTTCAACGCTACGAAGTGCAAGGTGTTGAGGATAAGCCATAAAACCACTTGCAAATACAGACTGGGGGATGAAATATTGCAGAGCACTTGGGCGGAGTGCGATCTAGGTTTGATAGTGAAGGAAGATCTGGGGTGTTCCCGTCAGACCGTAAAAGCCTCCAAAAAATTTAACCAATACCATGGCCTTTTACGGTGTGCATTCGGGCGTTTTGATCCTTCTATCTTTTCTCAGATGCTCAACGCCTACATTCGACCTCATTCTGAGTACGCCAACCGCGGCTGGCATCCATGGAAAAAGCAAGACCTTATTTCTATTGAACTGCCACAACGAACGGCGACCAAGAACTTAAAAGGCCCGTTTCATCTCCCTTACCGATTGAGGCTGAAAACCTTCCTGGGTCTATAGTGGACAATAGCTACGCCTGCGTGGCGACTTGTTAATGACTTATATGATCCTGAGAAATCCAAACCATTCCTGTGGTCACCTACTAAAGCTGAATCGCAATACCACACTCAGAGGACACCAACAAAAGCTGGCTACACAATACAGTCGACTGGAATGCCGCCGGAATTTCTTTTTCGTTCCTGTGTGCCAACACTGGAACGCTCTTCCCACATGCGTTGTTTCTTCCCTCACGCTAATGGTATTCAAAAGAAGGCTGGATGATTCGCTTATCCACTTACAATACGCTATATAATCAGTGAGGTATACGTCAAGCAGACGCAAACAATCGGTGCTCATTCTCAGCTTTTGTGCTTTACTACTTAGACACTGCTGCTGTGGAATATTGTTCGGATATACTACAACTGCATTTATCAACTACAGCACGAGTAAACGTTGTCGTTTCGTTTGTTCTTAAAATATACCTTCCACATATTACTTCTCCATATTACTCTAGAGTAACAATTCAATACGCGTTCTAAAATATTTTAATGAATAATGGCATCTAAATCGCTAGACGCTTAAATTGACGCTTTAGACTTATGTTTGCTTTAACTTCAACCATCCTACGGGACTCGTAAAGCAATGGTTTTGCTTACCTGTAATATACTATTGTTCGTTACTTATTATTCACTCTTCGTTTAGACCTACGTCAGAGCCAATTTAAGCAGCAGTCACGTTTCTGTACATTCGTCGGTATGTTTGCTGCTTCAGGTGCTTTAATATTTGAGCTGTGCAAAGCTTCTGCGACCTTTAACCGAAGTTCAGAAGAGAGACGTTTCTGATTTCTCCGCCATCGATCCAAAACATCCGTTGCTTCTTGCCCTGACTGAACCACAAGTGTTAGGATTCTAGGGCCGCATCCTCTATAATTTGGTGAGAGAGGTATCCTGGTGAGCGATGGCGCGAGATTATTATCCACAGAAGGTGTTTCCGGTCTATTGAAAATATTTAGAAGGATCTTCTGGCACGCCATGTATGAATATTGTGTTTAGGCGGTCTTGCTTGATCATCCTGTCTTCGGTGTTACTTTTTGATTGTTGCGCGCCCCAGGGGATACCAGAATAAATGCGTATCCCACAGGATCCGTGTTTTAGCGCGCTGGTGGACAGCAAAACTTTTTCTACGTCATTGGAGGATTCCGGTGTTTCTAGAATAAGTCTGAGTTCTCTATAGTGTGGCGAGTTCGGATGACGAGTAATTCGTAATAAATTTATGCGCTTGGCTTTGACACTCATCTGCACGCACAATGAGTTCCATTGGTATTGGTCGTCCGATAACTTATCCTGCAATGTGCTGGCGGTAGATTCAGGGACATTTAAGCGTAAAACAATCCGGGAACTATAGTTGGTTCCATTTTTCGTTGATCTACAAGGTAGGGTAATCGTTTGTCCTGACCTGCTAACAAGCGTTGATTATTCTGTTTGTCCCTCTATTCCCGTTAACGGTGTTTACAACAGAAGAGGCCTGCAACGGCTGCCTCTCGGTGGACTTTTGCAGCATTCTCTGCATACGTACCTGACGTTCCAGGGGTTTTTGCCTCGACAAGGGACATTTGAGCAACAGGTACCGCGGGTTGGTGTTCGGCTACTTCATCCTTGTTAATGCTAGATGTCAAGTCTAGTGGAATTTGCTTAATCAGGCGTTTTAAGTGATGCCTGATTTTCGTTGCCGTGAGTACTGTTTGACTCTCATAGGTACGGTCTGTTTTCGCCCGGCCTTCTATCAAATTTGGAAAAGACAACGGAGATGCGGATGTAGCTGACTGCCGTTCAGGGGAAACGAATTATGCAGCATTCCTTTACTCAGAAGCCGCTACGCTTCAGTGGTGCACGGTAGCTTCCATTGAAGTAATCTTATCATTTATCCTCTGAACGACTTCTGCGGTAAACCGGTCGCACGTCTGAGCTAGAATAAGCAAGCACGCAATACAGAACCAAAGTGTATCTTGAGAGCCATTTCGCTCTCGGATCTGTTGTTGGAAGCTATTTGCACATTACGGATAATACCATTCCAAACAGTGCGAGCAAGTCAGACCGATTTTAACTACTCGGTGACATTCTCCTAACCCAAAAATGCCATTTGCTTGGAGCCTTTTCAGTTACGCATTTCTGTCATTCAACGTGGTTTCATTACCCGACCCAGTGGGTTGATTAGCCTTCTGCACAGTTCCAGCTTTGAGAGGGGCGCACATCGGTCAGGCAAGCTTAGTGATTGCAAGTTCAAAATCAACTGCTAACTTAGAACGGGTTAACCAATGTTGGACTATTGGAACAGGCGAGGTCCAGTACCGAAACCTGCGATACGCCGTAATCTAATCGAATTGCGTAGGACAGAGATGTTCGCACTCTAACCTTATATTACACTTCTAGGAGTAAGATAGTCTTCCATCAGAGTACTGAATCTCCGACGCCATATTTCTGAAGTTTGTAAAGGTGGAGATGAATATTAGATCTATCTAACGCTCCTAAAGAATACAAGTACAAGATATGGATTTCTGTCCTTGCGTCAACCGCCTAGGTCCAGCTGTCGCTTGGTATCATTAGGTTCGGGCTAGGTAATCGATGTTGATTGAACCCGCTGTATACTGGCGCAATGATACCGTAGCTGTCCAGGTAACTCACCAGTGCGACTGCGATTGTCGCTAGCATTTTCTTGGCGAACAGGGGAGAAGCGTTACTGAGCGTTAATTGGCCGGCTCAGGTGGACTTCCTTCCTTATGAATAGGGGTGATGATACCCTTTACCACTCTGACGGAACTATGTCCACGTTTAAACAGCACGGAAAGCCTCTAGTAAGTGGTTCGGTTGGGTGTAACTCTGCTGCTCCCAATGCTTTCGGATGAATGTTCCCCTCTCTAAGCGAGTTGTATTTGAGCAAAGATTGCAAATCTCTCAACATCTTTTCTGCAGTGAAGTTAACCCACTGGTGGAGTACGACACTGAGTATCGCTCGAAACTGGAACCCGCAGGAAGGTGGATAATCACACATTGCAACATCATTTTTGTGACGGAAATGAGACAGGATGTTTCTGGTAGTACCAAGAGAATTGATTACAAATATGTAAAACAAAAGTTTCCATCACGTTTGTATTTTTACTTTTAATTCTTCATTTCAGTTAAGCAATGCGTTCCATGTGTGGTAGGCTCGCCTGAGATAGATCCATTAGCTCCCTGTAATAGCGGAAAAGAAGTCCCCATGGCCACGGTATCCACCTGATACTGAAAGTCGATTGAGAGCTGTGTTTCTTTAATTGATATCGTGATTGTGACTGAAAGACGCTGCTGTGTCAACGACGGAAATCATTTTTGTTACGCCTGTGGACAGTTTATGACAATTCGCAATGCGGACCCATTTCTTCACTACTGAAGTCTGCCTACCACGCATATTTCGGGATGAAACTGGCTGATCCGCATAAGAAGTGAGCGCCCCATATTGTCTGTGTGCCGTACAATATTCATCTGACTCAGTGGCTCAAGCGCAAAGGCAAGATGTCCTTTGTAATCCCCATGGTGTGGAGGGAGCCGATGAATCACACGACAGATTGCTATTTCTGCCTAACCAGTATCATTGTAATCTCCAACCGAAACAGGGACAAAAGTAATTACCATGATCTTTCATCAGCTATTCGACCTGTTCCTCATGATTGGACCATACCCATTGCAGGGCCTTCAGTGAACATGGAATTTTCTATCATTGCTATCCAACATGCAAGGAATTTTACTAAACCGTCTTCCCATCTGTATTCCGATGATATCCCACCTGCCGTCATTAAACTGGGAGGGCCTGACATGCCGTTACTATTGCTGAACATGTTTACCCTTTCGTGGGAATCAAGCTACTTTCCAGACCAGTGGAAAACATCGCTCACCGTCCGCCGTCACAAGGGTGGCTCCAAAGAAGGAATTAATAATTACCGGCCAATCCATCACATCCTTGTAGTAACCAGAATGTTAGCGAAACTAGTTAAGTATGGTGTGATGAAATTCCTCAATTCACTGGAGCTAATAGACAGGTCACAGCATGGGTTCCTGAACAAACGAGAGTGCATAACCAGTCACTTACATTATCTAAATCATGTTTCGGATTCTATTGACTCAGGATACGCAGTCATACCTCTGCTCCTGGACATGGAAAAGGCATTCGATCGAGTGCTCCATAAACGGCTGCTGAAAAAGATTGCTTCCTTTGGAAGTCAGGACCCACTCCTAGGTTGGCTATTGCCATACCTGATCGGTCGTTCTGAGGTAGTTACCACTGACTACCACGGCTCTCCACCACGTCCAATCACTAGTGGTGTTATTCAAGGGAGTGTACTTGGTGCGTTACTGCTCTTGCTCTGCGTCATTGACATCAGGGCTGTTATCAGTCACGGCATGCCTTTTCTATTTGCAGATGACATAAAGATAGTCTACAAATTCCGAAGAGCTAAACTTCAAGATACAGCAGTGCTCATACAGGAAGACATCCAATTCCTTGAGAAATGGTGTGACACGTGGATGATTAAATTCTCGGCGAAAAAATCTAGCATCATGTATCGCGACTATTGGATACCCGAGGGATCAATTATTCTTAACGGCGAACACCCTTGTGTACAGCTGTCTACCCGCCACCTGTGAAGCAGGTATTCTTGCACCTTTAACTTTTCTAAACAAGTGGAATGTCAGCTGGATAGGGCCAGAAAAGTAATAGCTATTATATTAAATGTGATCCACATAATCCAGTCAGAGTAGGTCTCCAAAATCCTCACTCGCCCCATTTTGGAATACGGCAGTATTATTTGTGGCAGCATGAGGAGATCTGACAGAGTATCTCTGGAAAGTATACAAAGGTCATTGACCAAACGCCTGCTAAGCAAAACATCCACTAAGAACTATCGGGAGCGCTGCCAACAATTCCAGCTCAATCCGCTTTGGCTACGAAGATTGAGACAACCTGATGCTTCTGTACAACATGATTCATCAACATACCCACTGCTATTTGCCTTCCCTAGAACTACAACGTAGTTCGACAATAGAGCTACACATAAGGAGTTTACCCTGAGTTTACCCAGGTGCAGGGTAAATCTGCGGTCTAGCTTTTTCCTTATCAGATATGCTGTCCTGTGTATTAAGCTCACAGTCACAATCAGATCGTGCGAGAGCTCAACGGCCTTTCGCGTTAAGCTCACCAATGACCTAGATTTTCACACAATTATAACCCGGTTCTCTTGAGAGAAATCACTTGATGACTTGTACCAATGTGTAAAAAATATTTCATACTGTATGACACCCCTAGTGCTGTTTCCACTTACTATTCCAAGTAGTGTTCATTGCGTTGAAACACACCTGTGAGTTAATACAAACCGTTGAAACTGCAAAAACCATGTAAATCACATAACTGTTTAACATCCATGCATGAGCATGACATATTCCGTAAAATATGCTCTGTGCCAAATATGGCCACAGTTTCCCACTCATTGAGAAATATACCTATTATATTATTATTATAGTAATTATTATTATTATGTCACTGATGATGAGTAGTGATTCAGCATCGTTACCTTTCCCTGATTCTGACATTACTGAAAACTTTGAAGCTGATGTTGTCAACCCAAATCTTATTGAACAATCAGAGCTGAATTGCTTGGTACGTGATCTGGGATTGTCTAAATATAAGGCCGAGTAGCTGGCATCTCAGCTGAAGCAGTCATTTACTTGCTGCAAACACTAAAATTACTCTATACAGAAAGTAAAGTGTTAAATTATCCGGTTTCTTTGACACAAAAGAAACCTTTTGTTATTGTTTCCACTTGGAAGGACTGATAAAGGCGCTTGGCTTGAGGCATATCAGTGATGTATGGCGTTTGTTCATTGACTCAGCCAATGAAACTCTTAAGGCCATACTGCTCCACAATAGAAATTTGCACCCAGCTGTACCCCTATTGCGTGTCACTAATATGAAGGAGACGTACGAAAGTATGCAACAGATACACGCTGCACTGGACTACGATAAATACGGTTGAAAAGCTGTGCTTATTTCAAGGTCATTGGAGTCCAAATGGGTATGCAAGGAGGCTTCACAAAATATTGTAGTTTCTGGTGCTTATGGGGCAGTACAGCTACTCAACGGCACTACACTACCAAAAAGTGTCCACAGAGGACGGATTATGATGCAGAGAAAATGAGCGTAAAGCATACATCTCTTGTGCAATCTGATCATATCTACCTATCACCCCTACACATCAAGCCTGGTTTGATTAACAACTACGTCCAAGCCCTAAAGCGAGATTTTTTGCGTTCCAATACCTGAATCAAGTGTTTCCAAAGATCAGTGACGCGAAGCTCAGAGAAGGGATATTTAATGGACCTGGTATTCTCTGGTAATGGCAAACATTGGTTCCCAATGTCAGTTGACTTCATTATCACGACTTTTTCCCTGAGAACTTGAGATCTGTTAGCGATGAACATGGTGAGTACTTGCACCAAGACTTTTCAGTCATGGAGCAGCTCTACAGTGGCAAGTATACGCCATCTATGATGGGTAACTTTTGCTGGTTTCTGCAGCTTGGGCGTAGTGGATCATACAAACAACGATCTCGGCGAAGTCATCATTTCCTGATGCCAAGCTACAGTCAGTAGTTAGCGGCGAGTGTTGCAGTGACGTTTTACACATAAATGCCACAGAGAGGCATTCGGTATATGTTGTGATTCAGTACATGCGCATAGCCTTGATATTACTGAAAACCATAATTTGCTTATAACAATGTAACTTGATGTACAAGTAACATCGGTATACACTACTACGATTAGTGGGGTGTATTCCATAAGTAAGGGTCATTGGCATTTCTGTTCTAGAAAATAAAAACATTTTGTTGAAGTGTTATCAGACCTGTTGGAAGCTGGCTGCAGTTCACTCCTTGGGTTTGGACTCAAGAAGCGGGACCTAACTTGTTAATTGGACTATGATGCTCATCTCGAACTCCGCGTTTGCAGTGGACACCACCTCAGAAAAAGCAGGAAACTACCGTGAGACGAAGCAAATTGTGCTTAATAAAATATAATATATCCTATGTGTGTCAGCTCTAAATTAATTAATCTTACCAATGTTTGCTCCGAATTAGTAGACGAGTTAGCACCAGATCTCCTCTAAGCGGTGTTAAGAGCTCCAACAGTTAATTGCTTATCCCTAAAGACTTCTGTTTGAAAACTTAAGGATGAAGAAGTAACCTGGCACCTTACTAGTACCTCACATCTTGCCCGGTCTTCGGATGGGCACATGCAAAATGAGAATCTCAAGCTGCGTAACTTGGTCAACACGTAGGTGATTTAAAATTTCCGAATACTGACTAAAATACTCACTAAAACATCAGTTGTGATACGTCTCACAGCCGTTGCGAGTAGCATGGGCGAGAGTTGAGATCAGCACGCCTGACCATTGCCGAAAATGCGATGCGAACTTGCGCCATCAAGCTTGTGAAAAGAGAAATTCTCACCGAGACGCGTCAGAGTTTTGTCTAATATAACGTAAGCATAATTCTTTGTGTACTACATTCGGCATACGCACACACGGCCTAAAGAATAAGAGCCCAGTCTTCGTACTTAGTGGCAACAACGATAGAAAAAGCGTCAGGACGGACCAACCGAAATGTCAGGTGGCCAAAGGAAAAGTCCGACGTAGGCTACAAATGGCCCAATGACACGTGATACAATAGAAAGTGTTGCGGTAAACCATGGGCTTCCGTTACGTAGCAGGTGTTCGATGTTTTGGCCCAAATTGGAAAACTTTTAGAGCTCCGTCTTTTCCGTTTCTGCGATTAATTTACTAGCAGCAATAAATGGATAAGATATGTAATATTTCCTACCGAGAATAATTATAATTAATTTGGTTTCACCGAGAAAGTTTAATAGCCGAGCTTTTACCACTGTGTACGTAAACGTGTTATAACCACTTTCTGGACCTGTATACATTGCGCGAAAAGCGTAGTGCTTTCAGCCACCATTAGAGTTAAAATCGGGTAAACTATTTCTTCTACTAGTCAACGATCGGCTGAGTTTCCGAAGGCTATTGCCAACTGACAGCTCCTTGCTTTTCCGTGAAACAAACAGCAGTAAAGATAACACCGTTCTGAAGGCATGGAATTGTGCGAATAACTTCACCTTGTGTTAGTGGGTTGATGAAATATTCGTGCCGGTAGTGTCTTTAGCCCACTTCACGTGGCGCACATCTCATTACTCCGGCTGTGAGTGTGCAATCGTGAACTGTTGCGTGACCCCCCACTCGGACCTTAAATCGACACACAGACATACTTCAGAAGTGGTGAGACAAACAGACGAAGAAAGAAAACATCACAATACCTGGTGGACACGTGTACTAATTCGCTCTCCACATCAACGGCTGTCGATGTGATTATAAGTGTAGGGCGACGCCCGTTGACGAATCGACCAACCAGTGAATTCGCTCTTATAGAGGTCACAGGGGTGAGGCAATGTGGCGTTGGTCACGCCCGTAACAGACATCATTCTAACTCTGGTGGGAGAGACTGAAGCTGTTCACTGTGTATTATACATGTTTGAAATGAACACCACAGTTTCGCACACAGCAAGTCATAGTTACCCACAAGCTTCGGGGAAAATTCCAACAATGGGCATGCGACACTTGATAGAAAACGCATTGTCGCAACCTACATTAGATCCACAAATCCTCCATCTGACGTCTAGTGTGGAATGATGAAAACCAGTAGTGTGCACATCGCTCCAGAACATATTAAATGCCAAACGACGAACCCCTTGTGTGCTACTTTTGCTTTCAGCCATGGAAGTGTCCGGAGCTAGTGTCGTTCCAGATGACTGGCCGAGAGGGAACAGTTCGGGTTCCCGTGACACATCCCAAGGAACAGACATCATAGAACTACCAATCGTTTCACATTATACCAATGGGTTTTTGGAAACCATAACAGAAGAGGGAAGTGAATTCGAAACATCTGAAGATGGAAGCGCCTTCGATGTGTATACCGATACACGACAGAGGGAATTTTGCCAGAGCTCATCTCAAGCTATTATTCCCAACGTTGATTCAGATCGTCTAATGAGCAACGAGCCGAAGGAGTCAGAGGATTACGAAGAAGTGATGAATATATCAAGATATTGTTTCCCTACGAGGCCAGCTTCAAACGGGAGCAATCACAACACTGCATGTGAAGTTAGCAGTAAGAATGAGACGGAACCGTCGGATAACTCAGCATCTGGGATGGCAACATTCTCGGTCGGACAGCGCAATCTCGTACCCTTCCAAAAGGATGGGTTCACGAAACACAGTCAGTCGTACAGTAAGGTGCTACCAAAAGACATTAATGCATTCAGCGGACCTAGACAGTACAGCGCTACCGATGGTTCTGCTGTGGACCGAGCCCCATGTCCCGACAGGCCAGATTCGGATTCAACGACTGATTTAGCCGAAGAGGTTCTTGTCTTTTCCACCAACGACGAAAGCAGTGAATGGTGTTGGAGATTGCAAAAGGAGCACAACCTTCACACGACCCTGCAATCTTCTAATCTGGATGAGGGCAGCAAAGTAGCTAACAATACGCCCAGTGCCCCCTCAGAGGTACAAGCAAGTTTGATGATGGAAAACAAATATTCAGAAGGCAGGCACTGGTCATTAACTGATGGAGCATCGAATTTGCTAACCAAGAATGAACTTGCCCTTTTTAAATCACCTCACTTATTTCAACCAAGTAACATGGTCCAACGATTACAGCCATCTACAGGATGTGGAGCGGCTACCAGTAATGAATCGCTGAATATACCCTTCCAATTTCCTCTTGTGGTTCCATCGCATGCGGCCCAACTGACACCGCCTCCGGTAGAGGTGCGTGCATTCGCAGAACATGCCCATCGAATGCACTTCAGTAATCCATCCGTCAGAGTAAAAAGTGGATATGTACCTCCAAAAGCCTCCACGTGTCGTCAAATTGGCGATAACACTCAACCACCAAGTCCGTTTGCAAAACAGTCATGTGTGTGTACAGCAAACGGTCGATTATACACAGACCATCTATGTTTGTCTTCATCTAACCATTCCTCACACTTGCGAAATATTGCAAAGCCGCTAGGCCTATTCCCACAAAATAGAGTGGTTAGAGAAAATGATTTCAAAACATCAGGTGGATTAGGGTACAACAGTCCACATTGGTCATTGGAGTCAATTCTATTGCAACAGCAAACCCGAAGCCAGGATTGCTTTGCATGCACAATTCCGGAAATTCCAGTAGCGTTCTCCCGTGCAAGAGCAAGCAGAGAAATAGTCCCTCCAGTGATGACCGAAAATGGCATAATTACCGGCGCAGACACTGAGCATTCTAAAGTACAAGGCGAACTCCAATCTCAAACGGAACTCCCTAGAGAACGAGCGACATGTCCCATGCCACCGAACCTGATTGCCACTAATGAGAGACAACTTTTAATGGGTAGGCAAGAAAATCATAGCTTACCGAAATCTGATGGCCTGCAGTTTAGCCGCTCACAACAACAGACGATCCACTTAGAGGAAAACTGCGCGGTTAATACTGGTTATCACCCAGATGCCACTCTCCGAAAATCATGCACTCAAGCCCATGCAACCACAGCGACAACGCTTTTGTATCCATATGGTATTGTTTCTACTTGGGAAAATTCATTCGGTTATCCAATGAGAATGGAAAGCAAAAATCTATACGAACCAATCACATCGAAAATTTCACAGCCTAAGAGAGGATCCTCGATCGAGAGTTCAAGTCCAGTATGGGTAGCTAGTTCAACTCCACGATCCTATATGGACAGAAAATTCTCAGAAACGATAACTAATGGACTCGAGAAAGATAAGGAGGAAGCCCGCGGCGGAATAAACTGTAAAATGAGAGGGCATAAAAGAAAGGCCAACTTCAAACATCCCTTGTTGAAGCCACTACAACGGTCACCGGCAGTTTTAGGTGTTAGTGAATTACTGCTTAAGACCGACGAAGAACTGAACAAGTTAATGAGTGGCATGGCTGCTGAATCACCTGTGATCGAACAGCATACACATGACTATGGTCGATCAGAAAATTACTGTCCAACTGAATACTCACCTGTCCGCCGGTGCTTTCCGATGCACAGTAAACACCTTTTCGATGATATACCAGCTGACTGGGAAAATGATACGTCCGAGACTAGAAGCTATTTTGATTATGGAGGAGAAGAAGAGGACGACGATTTCGAGGATCTTAATAGCGCTGTAAATATGGGTTCAAAGGCAAGTATCGGTCAAATTCCCGCATCTTCTGGTTCTAAACATTGCGAGAGAAGAACAACCGCCTTGAGCAACGAGACACAATTACTTAACATGCCTTATGAAGAAGCAAGCAAAATTTTGGATGACATACTAAAACTGAAAACGGATGAAAGGGGGTTTCGGTGGACAGATAACTGCCAGGCACGAGCTGTTCATAACAATGACACCGAAATGCAAACTTCTCGGTTTCAAGAAGTAGCGGCTGCAGTGAAGAGAACAGTGTTCGATTCTTGGGATCTACCGTATATAGACAGTGATGTGAATGTGGTGGAACAGTCGAGTAGTCCAGCCCCGTATCAACCTGTCCTTGCGGACATTGACGAAATCACCCTAACATCCAGTAAGTTCATCAGTTTTCTGTCACTCAGTACTTTACGATTCGTGGTTAATCTGCATTCAACTTTCAAAAGTGCTTAGCAATGGCATTTAATATCTACGATAGTTACATGCGGTTTTAGATTCCTATATAAACAGTCGATCGTGTAAGTGAGACATCTCCCTGTATGTTGCTGAATCTGCAACGCATGGCTGGTTAGAAAGTCCATAGGCGGTGGGGTGGTATTACGGGTTTATGCCGACACTGCAGTAATAGTACACGGTTTCAACATAGGGTACTTCGCCTTCTAATAACAATAGGGGGTCAAACATATTCTACTGCCCTCCCCAAAATAACTGTGCCCGTCGGCTTAACTGGATGACTGACTGAGGGTGGATCGATACTTGTTTTTGATTTACCAGACAGTGCAACTGAAACGTCAAGGTAATATTTCGGAGAAAATGCCACTTGACTCCCTAAACGACCAACACTTATCCCCCTAGTCACATAAAGGTGATTGACACAAGTTTCGGCATTGTGGTGCATGCTGTGGAGTTAAGGCGCGAATTTGTGCTTAAATGGGCTGTTGGTGATCGGCTCGAACAAAGGTGATGCAAACAACCTTTTCCCTTTTTCACGGTGAATTGGATAAATTTGTCTAGAGGTCAAGTCCAGTAATACATTGATTGTTTTAAGTTTGAAAACGTTTTGTACAAATGTTAAAACAACATACCTAAACAGTTGCTATTCTCATATCATGGAGTATTATAAAGGTAGCAACAATTAACAATTCCCATGAGGTCACAGTCACTGAAGTATGCTGACTTTCAGGTTGATTTTCAACGCTTGTTCCAAAAAACGGCTTGGCGCCGACAAGTGGGAAATTGCATAACAATTAATGGTAGGGTAAAGTAATATATGTATCATTTTAGGGTACATCGTAGGATGTGGCTGTTAGACGGTTTGATAAAATTGAAGGGAATACTCGAGGAATTCATACACGGTTGGGCGTGTTTCCTTCAAGCAGTTGGGGGTGCGTTGAACTAGATAAAACGTTGTTCACTAAGCTAGCACATTTGACAGATCTGAGCAGGTAGCAAGGCATTCACAATAGAAAAAACACAGATTAAGCGATTCGGTTGGCAGTTCCAAGGACATGGTGAAACTGGTGTAGATTATTAAGTGAGGTTCTTCACAGCCACTTTCCAAATCAGGTAGTCATCCACATGCCCGGAAAAGCACTAGACTGCAGTTTCAGCCTGTTGTGCATCGTCAGTAGTGCGCATGAGTACATTGTGTAGATTATGTTTGAAGATTCATCGGTCTAACAGAGAACACTGGACGAAAGTAGCTACTATTGAAATTGTCAGTAATCGTGTCTGTTAGATACTACTGTATCGACATTTGTTCGCGTCTCCTTGGAATTTCCTGGTTATATTAGTCAGATGAGAGTGACGGAGGGTATCATGTTATGCGAAGCTGTGCTAGCTTTGCTATATATTATCTCAATGCAATACACAGAAGAATGTGGTAGAAGCATCAAATCACACATTGATTACGAACACAGTTCCAAGCTTCTTGCGAATTTCCTGGCAGAAGTAGTTTTGGCACTAAATATGTTAATTAAATGAAATCCGTTAAAGATGAAAATATTAAATGGGAAAATATTAAATGGGAAATTATGAAATATGGTAATTAAGTAAAATGCAAAATAACTAAAGCCAACTCCGCGAACCATACTGGGGTTGAGAGTACCCTATAGTTGTTAGACTGCAAACATATTTTTGCCATTGCATAGTAAGTCAAGGGAACGCTTGGGAATAATGAGCTTTGACGTAGTTTATTTTGCTTACAAGTTCACCTAGATGGTATGGCGGAATGGACCGGTGTTAATCCATTAAACAACGCAGCCGAGCATGTGGCTGCTATTTTGATTCAAGTGCGTACTTGTGTACAACCTGTGATGGGGCTGGAAATGCAGGTGACTGAATATGCTGTGGTGGTAAGATGCCTTACATGGATGCCATTTGTTTAGCCGTCGATCGAGCTAAACGTTTTCGGGCCAATACTCTAAAAGATGGTCGAACGTTACAAGAGGCGAACTGAAGGATAGTGCGCATTAGAGTTCGATCGACACGAAAGAAGCTCGAACGCTAGCCGAGAATGAATTAACAAGAATATGTGTTTGTGAGTGGTTCTAAATGAAGCGAGATATAAAATGAGGTTGTGTTCTATGAATAATAGATTTCTAATCGAGGCCAGACTTTGATTTTTGCTTCACGGAGGGTCACTTTACACAAACCAATTCCGCTTTATCACTTTGCTGACAGAAATTATCAGAACGAACGGCATAATACTCCTAGTGTGTCTGAGGAGAATAATGCTTTCTTAGGTACACAGGATCACAGAGCGCTCTAGTCAGGTGGTTTGCAGCAGTGAAACCTTTTTCTCAAAGGCAGCAAACTTCAAGAAATCTTGAAGTACTCCAAAGGTATCAATGCCCCATTGCATAGTATGCTCAAGCCGACCCCTAGCAAGTGTAAGTGAAACAACAGAACGGCAAATGCTTAAAAAGGCCCCTCAAGAAGGCCAGAATAACAACAAAAACTGATGAAAAAGAAAGTGGTAAGATGAAGGTCGCTTCGGTAAACTTATCAAAATGGTCACCAAAATGCATGCATAAAATATCCAAGCAAGATTGTGTACTTGAATGCTGATTGTGCAAGCTTCGCACCCTTACCTCATCGGTCGATGTACATAGGCTAAGTTTAATAATGTGAGTGGGCTAGAGCAGCGTCAAGGTGCTTTCTACACTGAGATACAATGTGGGCGGAAACAGCGGAATTTTGGAAGACGTTCTATCGCTGACACACAGGAAGAAAGCAAAACTTGCGCCGACATTCTAACCGAATGTATCGCGTGGCCAATTGGAGCTGGTGACCCCACAAACACTTGTTGTGACTCGGTTGTTCTGGTCAACAACGACGTGGTTGGGGTTCCATAAAAGCTGGTAAGCTATTACTAATTCACCACGAAGGCGCCGATAATGACCGCTGTAAAACGTTAAGGCACTCAGTGCAAGTTGAGATGGAAGTTGAAACAACCGTTGTTACGTGCTTGGTGGCATTCACTGTGGAGCATCGAGCGCTGCGAGATCATGCTTGTGCCAGTGATGCCAGTCCTGGATTGCGTTTTCCATATAGACCCGTACATACGTGTTGAACAACTGGGGACGGAGGGATAAATCAAGCTGCCTTAATGCACTCTGCAACATGCAAGCTTGTTGGTTCCCAGTCGTTGACGCCTTCTCAGACTGTTCTGAGCAGCCCAGATCAGTCTAGATGAATACCCAAATGTTGCGCGCCTAGGTGATTGCTGGCAGTACATGGTCTCCGAGTTTGTATATGATGTTCAACTGCTGACGAATATGAACCGTCTTAAGCTTAGACGAATCGAACTGGAGCAGATTGTGCAGTGCATTTTTATACGCCCAGTCCATGCCTCGTGGAACTATATCATGATCCCCTTGGTCGGTGATCGTCTGCCCTATCTTAACATCCTCAGCGAAAAGCAAATAATTCGCGACAATCAGAAGCTTAACCGCACTAATAAACTCGAGGATTAGAGCAGTTACTTAATTGATAATTCAGAAACTCCACATGAATCTGATTAGACACCGCGCTTCGAACTCTAAATTTGCGTTGACGATTCTGCAGGAACTTTCCGTTTCACCCAAAGAGGGGAGCCCCAACTCCATTACTTTCGACCCAGTAAAGAATAACTTGTGGTACAAATGATCGAAGGCTTTGGAGAAATCGAGGTAAAAGACCTTTGTTCTTATGTTTCTGTCATCCGCCTCCTAACTACCAGGTGCATTCTGTAGGTTGGTTATGCATGAAGATAGTCTTCGGAAACCTGCTACCCGGGTGCTGGGATGTTGTAGCGCCCCGCATGGTCGACTAAAGCCTCAGCGATGATCACATCCATTACTATTGCGAGTAGAGGGAGGTGGACCAATGGGCGATAGTACATGAGTTTCGAGCGACTACGATATTTGAAAATTGGCGTGGTTATTACCTAAAATGCTTTGGAAAACTTGTAGCTCGGGTTTATTATTCAGTTGCCCATTCGCTCGCAGATCTGGGAAATTTGTTTACAAACGTTTCACCGACATGTGAGGCGGCATCATCAGTGCGTTGAGATGTGGAGTGTACTCTCGCTGATTGAATTGGCAATCCGTGATCTCCATGCAGGTGACTTTTCGAAGGTGATGGCTTCCATCTGTGTCCCGTGATCTCTATCCATTTCCCCGTGGCGAAAGAAATATGCAGACGCCTAAAACATCTGACCTGTGGATGGCAATATTCCATAAATATTGCCCAGCAATTTCTACATAAGCTCAAATACCTGCGAATAGATGATGCTGAAACAACGATATCTTTCGACGTGACTGCCCTCTTTACGTCTGTCAACTTACAAATGGCAAAAACAGTTATCACAGAACGCCTGAACAGCAGTGAACAAGCAATCGGGAACATAACGACCGAAAACGTATGCAAGCTATTCCAGTTTTGTCTGTCAAACTACTTCTCTTTCAAGAAGAAGAAGTACGAACAATTGAAAGGCACCGCCAATGGAATCACCTATATCGGGACACATCGTTGAGAAGGTAACGCAGAAATTGGACGGAGATGTGCTTCCACTCATTAATCCGAAACTGTGGGTCCGATATGTTGACGACACTTTGTGATCAGCAAACGCAGTCAAGTAACAGTCGCACAGAAGCTATTGAACAACATTATTGAAGACATCTGATTTACGATGGAAATGGAGAGTGAAAACCAACTGTCTTTCCTAGATGTATTAGTAACCAGAACAATGGAAGGGAGGTTTCAAACATCATTTTACAGAAAATGGACACATATGGACCAAATTCTGAACTTTAACAGTAACCACTCGAAATGCCACAAACTAAGCTGTGTGCGGATACTATTTGGTAAAGTGCAAACACACTGCAGTAACGCAAAGGCAAAGCAACAAGAAGACAAGCATCTGTTTAAATGCTTCCAACTCAACGGATACCCACGAAGCGTCATCCGAAGGTGTCTGAACTACAACAAATCAAACAGACAGCCTACACCAACTACCGAGAAAAGCGTTGTTTTGACTTATATCCGAAATGGCAGCAAGATTATTCAAACAACATCACATCATCGTAGCACACAAACCAACTGTCACATTGAGGAAAACTTTATCAAAACCGAAAGAAACTGGAAGCGCTTGAGTAACGTAATGTTGTATATAGACTAAGCAGTGGAAATTGCGAAAAGGACTATGTTGGCCAAACAGGTAGCAAATTAGCAGCACGATTACAAAAGCACAAAAGAGTGTGCAAAAGGCATTCTGCATCATCACTAGTCCCAGCACACTTGGACGGAAAAGAACACTGCTTTGACAGGGCCAAAACAGAAGCCCTGGCACTAGGTGAAACAGGAAAGAAAGAGAGTTTCTAGAAGCGTGGTTCTCAACAAAAGACTCAATCAACATGCATATCGACATTGACCCAGTTTACCAGCCCCCCGACGGAGACAATTAAAAAAATTACGAGACGCCGCTTGAATAGGAACAACCCGGGCGACGACTTCCGCCACAGGGAAATGGGTAGAGATCACGGGACGCAGATCGAAGCCGTCACTTTCGAAACGTCACCTGCACGCCGATCACGGATCGACAATTCAATCAGCGAGAGTACACTCCACATCTCGACGCACTGATAATGCCGCCTCGCATGTCGGTGAAACATTTGTAAACAAATTTCCCAGCTCGGTGATTACTACCTGTTCCCACATGACCGGCACAGTTTGGTTATCCAAGCACGTTGGGGAGAAATACGTTAATGCATCGGCCAGCGCTTTTGCTGTGACGTTCATCGCCTTCGGGTGCAAATCATTGATTCCAGGAGAATGGTAGTTGCGCAGTGAGAGCTGTTTCTTTAACAGTGAGTTAACAGTAACCGCCATGCTATATAGGTTGAATATCGGTATTGAACAGTGGCGGTCTTCTTGTTGGAATATTGGGTAATATTGCACAGGTAGGGCGCTGAACGCATGTTCAACGCTTTGTGCCTCACCGACTATCGTGTTAAGCGGAAGAGCATACTGCCCTTCACCTTCCCGACTGTGTGAATATGCTTACATAGTAAATTATTGTTGGCAAATTTACTAGCCAAATGTTGTTTATGAACCAAATTGTCCTCATGGACAAGCGTATTACAATGGTCACGCTGAGTCACGTAGTCGTTCCAGGTTCCGGGATCAGGACTGGCTCTGTAAGTGCACCAAGCTACATTCCTTAGTGACACGCGTTTTCGAGTTCTGTTTCTGATGAACGATGATGGATTGGTAGAGGGAACCCATTGTGTTTCTGAAGCAGTTCCGATCAGATGGTTAAAGTGTCCAACAAACAATCTAGGCGGTGTCAGATAAGCCACGATTCAAGAATTCCCAATTGGTCGTCACAACCAGACCTTTCAGAATGTTGTAGCATGTGATGGTGCTTGTTAGTTCCGTGTTTTTCTCTGGATTTTCGACGTAACACATATAATCCCAAGTTATGGTGACATAATCACTTAGCTCTAGTGTAGTGTGTATACATGGCTTGTCGACTATGAGTTCCTCATTCGTAATACGAGGTCCATAACGGATGGTTTGTTATCAGCTCTTTACCTGATAGATGGAGTAATGTGACTATACAGTGGAATACTTGTGGCTACCACTTGCAGTTCGGTATTGAATATTTCGCTGGGGACGCAGATGCTTCCATATTTTTCAAGTTGAAGTCGTCGGAGATAAGAATATGGCTGTAAATTAGGAGTAAGCTTACTGTCAGTGCTGATGTTAGGTGGGAATCCATCCCTGTAACGGACATAGGGAGCAATAAACGACTGCCATGAAGCAGTTGTCATTGTACACGTGGTGCGAAGGACACCACAGTTAATCGGTGATCCAGATCTTCCAATGTTTTTCATTGTAAATCCTTGCAATATTATAGGATTACACCACGTCCCATGGTTGGACGATTGTACCGGAATGCTGACAATCCCTGAATCGTGAACACAATATCCGTAACCGTTGAATGTAACCAAGTCTCTGCTATGGAGTCCAGACCCCAAGCGGATGGGATCCCTGCTTCGTTTCCCTGCTGCGGGGATGCCTTAGGTCCGAGACACACTCGCCGTTTGCATCGTAGCTCGATTGGCAGTCTGTTTGTAAGTGTTTGCTAGCTTTCCAATAGCTTAAATGTCATCTGCTTAGTTTATGGCACAACCCTGATTATCCTTGGGCTACTCCCTTTGTGGCTTGCTGATCTTGGCAGCCTTGGGAGAGAGGCAGATGCGTCATTCAAGAACAGGGACTCACGAATATAGCGCCAATGCTCCTGGTCGCCAGCCGCTGCTTCGCACTAATCGAGTTCATGAGACTGGGGAACGCCATAGACAACAGCGGCTCTGGCTGGGATGTCTAGGCGGAATTCTTCTAAACTCTGCTTCGCTTGCTTGCTCTCGCCTCATAGAACAGTTCGAAAGACACCGACCACACAGGATACATTTGGAGGCGAACTGTCAAAAGCAAGACTACTTCCATCTCATCGACCGGGTTTGGCAACATTCAAAGAAGCATGCCTTCAGCGCAGTGCTTGGAATTCGCGTGGCGGTTTCTACTCGTTTACTTGGTTAGCATAGTTGGAATATCGAGCAGGTTGCTTTTGGTGTTCCACTGGCCCACGTCATCCATCTGTATCCCTTTCAATGAATTTGCTGCTGACTTTGGGACTTTGCTACATATTATGGATACGGCATGCCATTGTTTCTGACTGTCGTGGCTGGGAGACCGGGCGATTTGTTAGCACCGGTACAGTCTGTGTGTATTCAGATGGGTGCATTTCGCACTGAGGTACCAAAATGCCACTATCGAGAACACAAAAATTGTACAATTGGAAACATTTCTATGGTTGTCCCCGAGTAAGGTCTGTTATATCGCACCTGTGACCTTTGTTTGATCGACACAATCGTGACAGGTTCCTCCATAGCCTGTTTGCAAGCGAAGATGACGTATGTGGAACACACATCAGCCGCCTCTCTTTCGCCATACGCAGTTAACGACGTTCATGCGTTTCACTTATATCTTTCGGATATCTCCCTATCTGCTTACCTTTCTGGCAGGCTGTTAGTAGACTAGAGAAATTCTTAAAATATTACTTCAGGTCAAGTGTTTGAAACCATTATGGATATTTAAAGCACTGATATATAACTTGATTCAACGTGTTTTGTATACTATACAGATTACACTAACGTATTAGCTGGAAGCTATGCGCAATGTGAGGTTAAGTGTATTTACTTTTAACTTAAAAAGCTTTTTAACAACTTCGGTCAGACCTGTTTCCGTTCTGCTGTTAACTAGAAGCACCGTTTGGAATCCACTTTTTTAGTAAAATAAGGAATTCAGTATGTTGACTAGGCGAGGGCTGAGAAAGGAGGTTCAGGCTAGGAGAATACTGTTCTCCTTTAGCTAAGTGGAACCGGACTTATACTCGATCAACTATTCTATATCTGCTGGTTTTCACTGCTTGGAACACTTACTTTAATTTTTTCACTTCTGGTAGAAACATTCATCCGACGAACTAACAATAAGTCCTTTTCCTAACTTCCTCTTCCTAAGCGTTCATATTATCCCGTTAAGGAAAGGACTCCTGACGTACTGTAACAAGCAAGTAACGATACGGATCCACCACAAACTTTGAGTGCTAACCCAGTTTCCGTGCCGTATGATTCAAGGATGGGCAGTTCCTACTACGCGTGATCATGGGAGAATAAATCCGGCATATACAGCAGGAACACTGTCTCGAATGGCAACCAGGGACAGGCATCACGTTACGGTGTGTGATCGGAAGTAGGTAAGCTAAAACAATCAGGCTACGCTGAACGGAATGGATAACAGGGACAGTTGGTTGAACATACTTTGCCCGTTGTCATGGTGTGGACAACTTGTTCTTCCCCTAAATCCTAGATTATTACTGAAACTTGAATTAGTCATCCATCTTCAGTAGGGGTACTGTGAAACAAGACACAACACTGTAAATAGGTTACACTTGCTTTTGACAGTTAGTTGTCACGGCAGACTCATTCGGATATATCAGGAAGAAGCCATGAAAGGCTAACTCTTCCTGGACTAAAACCATCACTGTCTTTTGAGACATTTCATAACTATTAATATATGGTCGCCGAAACGAAAACGAATTCAAGATGGATACATTTCTCGGGTAAACCATTTATTTACAACCGATCGACGCCGGTGAAGGAACTAGTTTTCGTACTCTGAAAAGCCCCTAGTAAAAATCTCCAAAGGCGAGCTGTTATAACCTACTGCAATAGAACCATACCTGCAGTTAGCTTTGTTCTGTAGAGTGTTGCATGATACGCTTTGTGTTAACCCTGTTCCATTCCATGTTTATTTACAATCAGTTATAGTTTCTTACGTCTCGTATTGTCACTTTGGCCGTCGCGACCTATAACGCTGTTGGTGTAATTTGAGGGAGTTGACAACGTACAACGGGTGCGGTTATTCAGTTTCACCCGCCTGAACATTTCGGCAATTCGCTAGATACACAGAAATTGCATAACTTTAAGCAGTCATGCAGTGGAATTAATGTTTAGCGACAAGTTCACATGACATCATGCTAAGTGTTTTCCACCTTGTCAAGACAAATTTATCACTGTCAACTTTGCTACGCATCGCTGCGTGGTACCCAATGGGACGTTTAACAATCAATCTGGTTCAGTGCCTAGAGTGTGTGTTGTTCTCCTTATCAGCAAACGCTTGTTGGTCAAGACTCTTTGACCTTTTGTGGGGGACTTTCTATTATTATACTTGACCAGATTAAACCAATCACCAGACACTTTAAATGCGTCCAGGTTGCAGCCCTACAAGTTATCTCATAGGGTCCGTGAAGAATAGCAAGCGTATCCCTTTGTTGCCATGTTGGCTATTCGAGGGTAGAGCAATAAGTTTCAGGCTTCACAAGATGTTTTATTTTTTACTACAAAAAGCTTCACATTTTCTCGAAGTTTTCTTCGCTAGCGTTCATGCACAGTTCCGTGGGCTCAAACCATTTGGAGAAACAGCTAGACCATGCCGAAGCGAGTAACCTATTCAAGCCGTTCATTAAGGGCCTCTACTGCAGCTTCTGGGGACTCGTAGCGGATTCCACACATCATGCGCTTGGCATTTTGTAACACTATAAGGTCATGCGGAGCCGTCTGCAATATAGGGTGAGTGATAACCCGGATGTATTATCTATCCAGAAAAACTATGATTACATGAGACCAGTAGACAGGTGCGTTGTCATGGTGCAACAAGGTCCCTCGTGCTCGAGTTCTTGGCGGATGCCTGGCTACAGCTTCAGGTGCTTATGGAAGAAAGCGGGTGGCATATCAGTCTCCGGTGACTGTGTGTTGCCGTACTAGCCGTACAGTAGCAACATGACCAGTGTTGGTGAGGAACACAGCCACCATCTGCTTGGTCACACTGCGCTCAAGTTGGTTTCTGCGGCAGCGCGGCACCAACGGCCGACCGCTGAACAGATTTTTTCTTAGTTTCTAGGTCGAAACTGTATACCAAGATTTAATCACCATTGCAGATCTCGCAAACAGCATTAGAATGTGCACCATCAAATGCGAGCGGCTTTCTAGTCATCACTGAGCTGATGGGGTACCCAGCGTGAGCACAACTTTCTGCGGCCGACATTTTCACGTAGGACAGTGCGGATTAATCCCAATGAGATCCCGGTGTCTTTTTGCAGCTGTCTCACAATCACCCGCGCATACTGCTTCAGCATCGCTTGTACAGCAACAATGCTTTCCACGCTGATGGCCTTCAACAGCCGGTTACACCGTGCCTCGTCAGCCACGGACGGCATGCCAAGCTTGGATTCCGCAAACCACTCAAACGCCCTGATTCATGAAGGTGCGTCATCAACAAACACAGCACGCAATCCCTCAACACTCTGGTGCTGTTTTAAACTACATTTATAATCATAGAAAGTCATTACTCTCCTGTGACATAGACTGAATTCCATATTTACAGTCAGATTATAGCGACCCTTATGATTTGTGAGCTGGGCTGGACTGCTGCTAAAGGGTTTTGTGAGTTGAAATCACTGAACAATATTCGGAATACATTGGAGTTCCTGTTTGTCTTGCCGGGTCATATGCACTTAATCTGTGTATTGCGTATCCGGAAACTAATTGCTCTTCCCTAGCATATAATGCTTTTGGAGCCACGTGGTAGGCGTTTGGTAAACATGCCCAGCTGAGCGGTCCACCGACCCAGAGCATGAGGCTAGATGGAGAGTGGAGCACTATGTACTGTTGATTACTTGCTATAGCGTGTGCATCAGTGCGAAAACTGGCTCAGCTTGGTGCTTATTCTATGGACTAAAGCTAACTAAAGGCATGTCGTTTTAAGTGCTGGTTGACTAGTCCACTGCCATATTTATACCAGATAAATTGATGTGAGCAAGTCCCTTGTTCTTTGCTAATCTTTGGCAGATAGAAGTGGTAGTTCAGACTGAATGAAAAAAGCTGATGTCGCCGTTGTTCCGAAAATCCACCAGTCAATTTCTTCGTGCTTCCAAAGTACTTGACCTGTAAGTCCGCTAAATGTATCGGAGTGACTCCACTGCGCTCGTGCCACTGGTGGGGGTACATCGGCTGAAAGGGCTCGCCTCCGCCATCACTGCGGAACTTCTTCTCGATGCACCTAAGGCACACGTCCACAAAGTGGAAGAGAATCCTATCACTTACCATTTGGCTATTTCTGGGCTTCGAAGCACACAGTGTGCTGTCAATATTCAACAACATAGCTTACTCAGTTCTGCACAAGTGGATGTTACTGCAGCGCCAATCGTTAGCAGTCATTTTAGTTCCCACCACGTAGCACAATAGTACTACGTTACATCAAATCATCGCAGACCTATTTTGAAAACGTGAAAAAATACGCCATTCATAAGTGTGGTGTATTCAAAGTTTCTTGAAAAGAGACATCTACAAGCATATATATATATATATATATATATATATATATATATATATATATATATATATATTTATAATATATATATATATATATATATATATATATATATATATATATATATATATGAATTGGCGGCATCCGTATCCGGATTTCCTGTCACGGTGCCTCCATGGGGACAGCCACAGGACGCCTGCGCCTACAGACGGACCATGGGTGGCTTGCGCTGCACCACCCACAATTCCACCCACACACCCCATATCCGGTGTAAACCCGAAGGAATAAGACCGAGAGACATGTGGATGGGAGCCACGTTCCATCAACGGAGCCGGTCCACACTCCTTCAACCAGCAGAATAGACGCATTCCAGCCTAAGTGGGAAATCATGCACACCAGACATACAGGTGACGGTGGCTGGACCGTAGTTCGTTCCACACAGGATGGTACCACTCTTTGAGCCTAGCACCGTCATCAGTATGGCTGATGAACTACTGGAAATATAACTATGCTCACTCTCATCACTAACCTGCGGAGTGGAACATGGAATGGCGACATCGTGATAATCGCTGGTGGCTAAATTGTCGGGATGGTTCACTTGTCACAGAATTTCCAGGGAAATTTCTCTTCCAATGCATAGTCCAAAGTGATCACACGTAGGAGAGTTGTTGAGCTTTGTGTTCCCAATGTCAAATTTTACACTTTATGCGTACTCTAAGCGGCCAAGCGTTGGTAACCTGTTGATTAAAGCGTATCCATCGAACTGGAAACATGCACAATAATTTGCCACTTTAGCATTGATCCGTATCAACCACACAAATCGCTCGGGAACTCCGCGCGCACGTAAATTACGAATGAACTCATGGATGGACTGAACCATTATTCTGCGATGCACCTGCGGTCTAAGCGTCGTGTTAGTTAGCATTAGGCAGTTGATCAAGCTACGGTTATGTAATCTACATATCGATTTCAAGAAGCAGCATAGTCTGGTGAGTAATACCATGGCGTTTATATAGTGATGCGAATCGCGTCGGATTAATAATTGGAATAGGAAGATGCAGTAGCTCACCGCCTCGGTATATCACCATACTAGACTTCGCTTGAGAAGGTAGCAAGAATAGCATAGCATAGGTCATGATGAGTACAACCTTGTACTGGGCAACACGTGAAGTCATCGCGAAATACAACGGAAGTAAGTAAGCCCAATAAAGGTAGGTTAGATGTGGCTCATCCGTTCTACCCATGTGCAATAAAGATACCTCATTGCACCAAGTCAGTAGTTAATCATTCTAGAATGAATCCGTACCCAAACGCGACTTACATGTGGGATATAGAATACGGATGACACAAAGAAAATGACGGAGATGGAGTAAGCAACTTTTCAAGTTAGCAGGGAAATGGTGCGATTATGTGCACCGCAGGCTATCCGTGTCGTAAGGTAAAGCCAGAGACGGTTGTAATCGTCTCCTGTTCGAAGTGAGCGAGAATCAACAGGGATGTAGAACCACCAGGCGGTCCATCGTGTGTTACTAGTTATTCCCTCCTGGTCATTTGTTATGATCGCTAGCATATCTCGACCAATTCATCAGTGTCTAGAATGCTACCTGCGCCCAATCATTTCGATTTGGATGTCACATCTTGTCGCCGCTGTTCCGGAATCAACCTTGATGACTTGTCTGAATCTTAGTGCGTTTACCTGAAGGCGGCAAAAGTACAATGGAGTGTATAGAGACACTTGAGATGGGATACATTGACCTCATATTTGAACCCGCAATAAGTTACGGTGTCATACGAAAAGAAATGCAATAATACCCGTCTGTCAAGTGGGAACGTAGTGAGACACGAACACATGTTAGCGCGACTTGTAATTTCGGCGAGTCCCAGTTAGACATTTAGCCAGCAGATAATGGTGTCACGCGAGTGAAAATAACATCAGTCTGTCAGGCTGAAGTGTGGCGCTTATGTGTTTCTAAATGGCTTCCACTTAGCTAAGCAACGTGAGATATTAGTTGACATACCAAAGGTCCCGGTTCAAGTTGTCGTACTGCAATGTGACGAGCGGGCATTTGTTCACACTTGTGCATGGATTACCACATATTGGATGGAGAAACCATGACCCACCTGAGCAATAACATTACGAATATGCATGAGTATGGATTGTACGTAAGAAAAACAGCCATAATCCTCTAGTGTTGGGAGATCGCACGTACAATTATAAGCAACCAGTACGACTGTCGGTGATTAGTTAACCTTTAAACGTGCATCTAAATGGCAGTCAGAAATTTAGTCAGTAGTGTGAACATCAACAATAGCTAGAGACAGATATAGCAATAGGGAAGCAAATACCATTCATATGGTTACCAAGTAAAATGATGCACAAATAAGAGGTACAGCAAAATAGTGATGTCTTATCGTTAGTGTATGTTGCAGATGCCGTCTGTTATATACGTTAGAAGTCGGTAATTCGACACATTATCTGATAACCGCTTTAACGCGATCACATCCAATAAATCCCGCCACTTCTTCTCTTGCATTCGGCTTTCGAAAAAGTGCTCAAACTGTTTTAGCCAATTTACATGAAGCAGCCTGCACAACATCCAATTACTCAACAGTTGGAAGATATGGCTGTATACTCTACCGTGGCGATAAGCTAGTTATGTAAACCACAGACTCGCTTGGGGCTCAAGTAACACGTAAAACTCTCGGGTCCAACCAAGAAAGAAAGTAGAGGCGCTTTTCTCAGTCTTAGTGCAACCGGGTCTTTTCAATATATATATATATATATATATATATATATGTAAGGTGTCTTGCGAGGCTTTTAAAATGAAAAAGTGCAAATATGGGTTGTTGATTAAAATATGCAAGCAACGATGGGAGCACATTTTCTAATACAAAAGTATGGATGGCATTGAGTGAATTCGTCATGTAAACATCCGACTAAAAATTCACTGGGTTCTTCTACGTCAGGATGCAAGGAGATGGGCAATGGGTTTGACGGGGTTACTATCATGTCGCCTGCGCTTTTTTACCTATTGCATATCCCCTGGAAAAAGTAACCTATCGATCGCTACCTGTCGTCCAAGTATTTTTGTTGCATCCGACAGAAAGAGGAATTGTTTTTGTTCCTTTTTAACTGAATAAAGAATTACTTTTACCTTTGCTTATTTTGAAAGATAAGTCCATATAACGACAGCCTACTACGAGATTCTTACTTGTTTGCATTGCGAGGTTTGCTGAGAAAGAACAGTTTCTGTTCTTCACATTGTCATCACTATCCTCCACAAATCACAACTCGCAACTTGAGCTGATGCTTAGACTGTATATCACTTTATAGAAGATGCCCACGTTTTTCCTAAGTTTTCTTAGCTAAAGAGCATTGATGGGCAGGAATTTGCATCTATCGTGTTACGTTACTAGCGGCGACCCGCTCACACGACTTTTAGTAAATCACCACTGCAAACCCTCCAGTGATAGCAAGTCATTCACCAGTGTTGTTGGTTATGATCTGGCAACACTCCAACTATGGGTGAAACCAAAGCGAATAAAATGCCAGCTTAGCTTTGAGCAAGTCTGATGAGTTGATTATTCCCAAGGCGAGTCGCACCCTTGACAATTGTTAATGAACAAGTTACGAGAATAAGTGGATCAGTACAGCTTGTTACCAAATCACGGATAGAGCGGGTGATGTGAATTGGATCCCAGTAACAGTTAAGCAACCTGATGAGATACTACATCCCTATGTGTGCGGAAAAATCAAGTAGCCATTCATAAGACCAGAATTCGAAGAATTAAGTGTTACTTGAATGAGTTTCACAATTGTCCGTAGATAGTCCATCAGAAAAGTGTGGATGCTTTTCATATCATCAGTAGACAGAAATGGTCTCCCGCATTGGACCTTGTTAGAGATATTATTGATGTAGATGAAGAGTAGAATGGTACCATTGCCATCGCTGATCAGTACTCTAGTCGTTATTGCTCGCGGTTCTGACGTTGTGTCATCTTGCAAAAGGTTTCGGTGCGCTATTCCGAAGGGTTAAATCGAGCAGGGCATTGACCGCATATTCCGAGTGCTATAACTTGTCAAAAGAGCCGCTTATCGCTTACACAATCAAAGGCTTAGTGTAATTCCAAAAAGGTCCTTGATATCTTCCTAGCATCTATATTTGAAGGGGCACATACGAAATAGTATAAACTGGAAGGTGTTACTTGGGCTACTATTTTAAACTCTGTTCTGCTGGTCCTTTAATGGTTTGTGTTGGAAGAAACTCAACCGGCAACTTATTCAACACTTTTCGGACATCTTGTATATGATAGAGTTGTGCTTGGTTGGATTGTATTTCACCATTGCTTCTCATGCATCGCTTTTGTGCCACCAAGGGATGACAAATGCTTTCACTGGGTCAGAATTTGGAGGCATTTTAGTGAAAGACTGAACGTGTGCTTAGGTGTTACTGAGAAGAGGTCATCTGGCCTCTCTCGAGTAGAAGTTAGAACTGGTTTTATGTTTACTTTCACTTCCACCATCCTACGGGACTTGTGAAGCAATCGCTTTTTTACTTGTAATATATCCTTGTTCATTGTTCATCTAACCTCGGAGGGCGTCTTAGTTGCTTCCAACGATACACCATCCACTCTACTAAACGGGTTAGCTCGTTAATAATGAAAAAGGGAAACAATTACTGAAAGTTTCGCACATGGAGAGCTAGTTATTCGTGCTGGCATTATTGTGCCGAACTCACCTGGGAATTCGGTCGGTGCTCCCGGCTTTTCTTGATAGCATTAGTTGAGTAGGTGTTAAATCTTGCGGCCATCAGAAATTGCCACTCGTTCTCTAGATATATGACGGGTTTTCTTTCGCAACTTTATTGTAGTGACTATTTGTGGGTACCATAATGCTGAAGTCACTAGTTGAAGCTTTTTATGATTGCCTAGCCTGTGATATATTTCTGGTAGTAGCTTGCTATTGGTATGGTTCGCAGGCATGCGCTTCCTCCCAATATTTGCGAACAAGTCTACATAACATAGGAAATGCGTTAGAAGCCGATTTAGACTGTTCAACATTATTGACAGAGGAAAAGTGTCTCAAATGGAGAAACGAAGTGGTTTAGAAAAATATCATCTAGCCGACAGAGCGTACAAAGGATACAAGTTGATAGAAGTTCCTTGGCTTCATGATGAAGTTGCATAGTGCTTAACAACTTGTGATGGTAGCCAGGGAAATTATCGAAGACTGATACATAAACGTGCATGGGGGTAAAGGTAAATATGCAATTCAAGCAGAATTTGGATTGAGGTAATTTGTGACAATCAACCTGTTATACAGACATATGACAAGTAGTAAAGTGTAGTTCTAATACCATAATGACACCCGTAACATCTGTAGCATAACTACAGCACTAGTATTATGCCTCGGTGTGGAGCAGTGTTTTACTGCAAACCGGGTGGCCCTCTCAAGTGAAGCCCATGGCAAATCATTACAAGTTGTGCTTTGTAAAGATTCGTCGCAGGCAGATACAGCTAGACAGCCCTTACACACGCAGGAAAGCGCTAGACTGCCGTTTCATATTCCTTGCACTCGTCAGTAACGCATATCCGCCGAATCCTCTCGGATTCGAACCAACGACCTTACTCTTTCTAGTAAGCGGCTGATGTCACTGAGCCAAGGTTGACGGTAGAGGACTGCCATGAATGGGGGCAGCTCTATTCTCTGCACTTTCATGCAACGCATCACAGTTATGGATAAGTTGCGCTATATCGCAGTCATGGCGGTCCGCTGCGGTCGTTCATGGCTCAAGGGCATTGCCACTGACTAGTAATAGCAAGGTCGTTGGTTCGAATCTGAGAGGATTCGCTGGATGTGTGCTACTGGCGAGTCCAAATAGAACGGAACGTCCGTCTGGCGTCTTCCTGAATATGCAGCGGTTGTCTAGCTGGGTCTACCTGCGATGATTCTTCCCATTACAAGTTGACCTATCTGGATGACTAAGATTTTGAAGGATGCACCCACCTAGACAGGCCCATCGATTGTGCACGGTTGGGTACTGGTTAGCTCTTCCACTCATAGGTCATGTCTAGCATGGTTAGAGAACCCCCAACTTTACCTACCACACAACATTTACGAATCAGTTTATGGCATTGCATTTCAATGGACGCATTTGAAGTTCTGTTACTGCACGGCGTCTTAATCATTAGCAGCAGCTGGGCGTAAATAGGCGCGCAAATGGTTGCTACATGTGCATTTTTAACGATAGAACAAGCGTTCATAAAACAAAGCAGAAGGCCATTCTGTAGTTCACAGTGAACCACCGTCAAGTGTGAAATTAGTTGCTCTCCACTGAAGATAGAAAAGTCTCTGTTATTGGCCTATCCACTTCGAAAGCATATGAACCAACTGGGTCAGCACTTTACCGCAAACGAACACCGGAATGGTGCTGACAGTGGGCGCGATTACTGCTGGATGCACCAAAAAGTCGTTGTTATCCACCGAATGCGCTCTTCTAGGAATATCACCGTTAATGCTATATACGCCCAAGAATGCAAGTGGGTTCGTGCATATGCCAGTTTGTTGCTGGGTGATGTATCTAGGTGAAAATGCTGTGTCTTAGCTACCGTTTCAAAGGTGAACACAGTACAATTTTGGACGATGATTTCCTGACCGCTGTTATGTTGGAGTGCCTTGTAGTCACTGTTTCACAACATAGCATTCACACAACAGTACTTCAGATGAAGCATCCTTGGTCAAAGTTGCGGAGATAATAGTAGGCACAGCCTATGTGCACGCAGATAGGTGCTTTTGGTTTTAATCGTCGAATGTGAAGTTACATCAGGATCAGTTATGGAACGACGTAGGTTTCTAATGTTCACTAATGAGTTTACGCTTCTGATGGCCGCGAATTATTTGCTTTTCGCTGAGGATGTTAAGATGGGGCAGGCGATCACCAATCAGGGGGATCACGAGGTAGTTCCACGAGGCATGGACTGGGCGTATGAAAATGCACTGCACAATCTGCTCCAGTTCGATTCGTCTAAGCTTAAGACGGTTCATATTCGTCAGCAGTTGAACATCATATACAAACTCGGAGACCATGTACTGCCAGCAATCACCTAGGCGCGCAACATTTGGGTATTCATCTAGACTGATCTGGGCTGCTCAGAGCAGTCTGAGAAGGCGTCAGCGACTGGGGACCAACAAGCTTGCATGTTGCAGAGTGCATTAGGGCGGCCTGATTTATCCCTCTGTCCCCAGTTGTTCAACACATATGTACGGGTCTATATGGAAAACGCAATCCAGGACTGGCATCACTGGCACAAGCATGATCTCGCAGCGCTCGATGCTCCACAGTGAATGCCACCAAGCACTTGGAACGGTTGTTTCAACTTCCATCTCAACTTGCACTGAGTGCCTTAACGTGTTACAGCGGTCATTATCGGCACCTTCGTGGTAAAATAGTAATAGCTTACCAGCTTTTATGGAACGCCAACAACGTCTCTGTTGACCAGAACAACCCAGTCCCAACAAGTGTTTGTGGGGTCACCAGCTCAAATTGGCCACTCGATACTTTCGGTTAGAATGTCGGCGCAAGTCTTGCTTTCTTTCTGTGTGTCAGCGATAGAACGTCTTCCAAAATTCCGCTGTTTCCGCCCACATTGTATCTCAGTGTAAAAAGCACCTTGACGCTGCTCTAACCCACTCACATTATTAAACTTAGCCTATGTACATCGACCGATGAGGTAAGAGTGCGAAGGTTGCACAATCAGCATTCAAGTACACAATCTTGCTTGGATATTTTATGCATGCTTCTGTGTGATCATTTTGGTGAAGCTACCAAAGCGACTATCAGTTCATCGCTTTTTTTCTCTTTCACCAGTTTTGGTTCTCGTTCCAGCTATCGCCCGGCAGTTCGTTAACCATTCGCCTTGTTACCCGTAATATACCATTGTCCTTTTGTTTTATTTAGACATACCAGAGATCGGCCTGAGCAGGTTACGCAAGGCTTCCTTGATAACTATGGTGGTTCTTCAAGCTTGCCTAATGTTTGCTGCCTCTGAGAGATGGTTTTAATTTGTGATGGCTAAAGGGGTTTACAGTGCTGCAAATCACCCAACTAGAGAGAAATGGGATCCTAAGTGACCTAAGAAAGCATTATTCTCCTCAGACACACTTACTATGATAAAGCGGAGTTGGATTATTCACAAGTACGCACTTGAATCAAAATAGTAGCATCAATATGGGCTGTATGGTTTAATGGATTAACACGGTCCATATAGGTGAACTTTTAAGTAAAATAAACTGCGTCGTCGCTAATTAATCCCAGGCGTTCCCTGCATTTGCTATCCAATGGCAAATATATATTTTCAGCCTCACTACTGTACTCTGATCTCAGCCTCAGTGATGTTCGCAGAGTAAACTCTAGTTATCCTGATTTTCATATGAAACAAGAATTACTTTTCTTCTACCATTAAGCTCGCAAGTACCTAGGAACTGTGTTCGTATATACGGCGTGATTCAATGCGTTAACCCCAACATTCTGGGTATTGCCTTAAAAAAGATAGAACAAAGCTGCCACAGCTTCCTGTTACCCGATACGCTCCGTTTTTGTCATGTAACAGATAAAACCAGAACCTTTCAGGAGATCGCGTAATATATTATTAGGACACTTGAACAATAACATGTTTATGGAATCAAGTAAGTTTAGTGCCATGAGCATGTGGAGTCGCTATTTTGCATTTATCGATCAAGTGTTTGCGTCGATTTTACTAAAAGGCACATCCGGTGCTTCCAACTGATTCGTAAGTGCAAGTGACCTGTTTATAGAGATAATATGGCTGTCCCCGACTTTAGTATAATCGTGCAAATCGATAACTATGTGAACCTTCGACGATTGAATGACCTTACAATTGCACTACGTCTCGATGATTCAATCTAGCTGTATCTTAGCAGTATAAAACCATAATCGTTGTGCTCCTCAGCTGGAGCAGACTAGGTTGTTTCATCGGAAGAGAACAATTAGAAACATGCGTTCATTCACTTGACACGTTCACACGGAGATTGTCCAGGTTCTGATCTTGGTATCTGTGTAGAAATGGTGCGGGTTACTTAGTGAACTCTCTCTCCACATTTTTCTGGCTAGGAATTGCTTCCATGGGCTAAGAAAACTTCCACCAGTCACTGGAACGCAGTTGAAGATCTGCTAGCTTTACATAAATCCACTTTACACATATCCTCCATAGTACCTGGGTATGTTGTATAAGGTGAGAATAAAAAACCTATGTAAGAGTTTTGCGCTCGTTAACCGCATTATGTGGTGCTCTGGTTGCTGATTACATCATTATTTCCGTCAAAATGCAACACTTTTCTATGTGGCTTATTAGGCCACTTGTTGGATGTGCAATCAACTTTAGCATATTATGAAAAGGGAGTGCAAGCTTACGAGGAGTCTTTGTATGTCACCAACCATTGTGTTACACCAGCCTGCAAGGGAACTTGACTTTGAATGAAGCGGTCTGAAGATGGCATATGTTTGGCTAGAGACACATGGTTAAAAATTAAGGGCTGCGCAGCTACCAGACGAGTACTCGGCTGAGTTTAGTTGCTTCATCAGAGGGATTTGCTTCACTTTTGTAAACGCCGAAGTACCGTTTGATAATTTCCATTTTACTGTCTTAAGCAACCTAGCAAATACTAAGAACTCAAGCGTTGAGAACTCAGATCTTTTTCATCGAATGGTAAAACGTCTTAAAACATGTGAAGTTGCAATTGCTTTGATTATTGCAACCATACAAAATCAGCACTTACATCGCCATTCGTGGACACACACTGATACCAATCTCCACAATATGCAATTTAAGCATGAGTTCCTCCCATCTGGGCTCAGTCAAAGAACTATCACACTCCCTGAAAAGCGCTGTATAGCTTTGTAATCCTTTCTAGAATCGTCAACAGTGTGCATTCTATCTGGTCTCTGTGAGGCTTTAACGCACAAATCCACTGTTAACAGTCCGTGGTGAATATCACCGAGCTATGCGGACGTTAACAACCGATGTGACTAAGTTACTGGATGTGATATAGCACCACGCATTTGCACATTACAGTCGTGTCGAAAAGAGAATTGCCTCTTCGCCAGGCGACGAACGTATCAAACTTAATCCACAAATTAACTTATGACATTATACACAGTTTGGTCTGTGTACTGATTAAAAGGGAGCATTAGAGGGAGTTGAATAGCATAAGTCGAAATTCATCACATTCAGTGAGCAGCTCCATGACGCACCTTGTAACTTAGCCATTTCGGTAGTTACCGTCCTCTGTAGGCTAGTGGTCTTCAGCACGGACTGATTACCGTCGAGTTGTGGGTTCGAACCCGAGACTGGTCCGATGGAATACGCAATCTTGACGATTCCCGAAAGAATAGAAAAGCCGCACAGTGATTTTCCTGGCGTTTGATGGGTCTGACTAAGTCTTAAGTTGCTAGATGATGAGTTATGCATTCGTAATATTGCAAGTTCCTCTGAATGTCATGGTTGAACCCAGATCCTTTCATCTGGCAGTACTCCGTCGCACTTGCATGGCCATGGTTGTTTCAAGTATGAGAAGATGCGATGCTAAACGGAATACGAAGGGATTATGCTGGCGAATAAAATACTGCAAAAATACACCTTGTTTGCTCCAGAAACTCCGTATTTCTCCTATTTATGCGCTCGTTGAATACTTCCACTTAATTAATAGTTACAAATTAACGAAAACATTAAGTAATACGCATTCCAGTTGTTTCTTTTTCGTGGCAATGCAAGCAAACTCACGGTGTCATGGAAAATATCTAAATGTAAACTCTTCTTTTCTAGGTGTCAAGTGTACCCATAGTGCATGTGTTAGACATGTTAAACACTGTTTCCCATCACTAGCAAACGCTGTTTGCCTTGTGGCTGAAGCACGGTGTACATTGCGAAATTCCTTTCAGGCTGGCCCATTTACTTAAAGCACGAGGGCAAAGGCTTTAAGATTGCAAACTGGTTAACCATATAATAAATCTAAGACATATGTTGCCTTTTCTTTCGGAACATGCAGCTTATAACGTAGCAACATAGAAGAAAAACATTGTCAATGTCGACAGTATTAGTCACAAAAGTATTGCGAATATATTGTGGAGACAGGACCAACTCTGGGATGATAATCCACTGTTTTCTAACTTATAAGGAGTATACAACTCGAACACTATTTCTAATTATGAACACTGTATGCACAGTAGGTCAGCCAACTGTCGTTGTCTTGCACAAGAACCGCTATCGCACTGGACGTGCCTAGCATCACTGAGGCAGTGACTTTAACGAGGCTTGCGCCATCGGAGTTAATCCAATGCGGAAAGTCTCGGATCAAGTTACAACACTCTGAATAATACCGAGTTTCCCACCTTGTTGTGTGCGTCTTGACTATCTCTGTTTTCTGATGTTCACTAACGGCAGCGAATGTTGCTGCAGTCCTCGCTTTCACGAAACTATTCGCTTCATTTACATGCCGTGTACAACTAAGACGCTGTACAAGCGTTTAATTGGAAACTAGGCAAACGAACTACGTGCTTTATCTCGACATATTTCCTAGCGTATGCTGTATCTCAGTGAGTTATTACTCGTTTCCTGAAGGCTAATTATGTTTACCAATTTTGCCCACTTCCTTGGAAACTTTTCCATTGCTATATATGACAGAGTGGAATTCCCAAAAAACGATTCTGGATTTTTTGTCACTCTAAGCATTTAAAGACAGTGCTGCTTTTGAGTGCTTTGAGATGAACACAAGTCCCTACCAAAAGTCAATTCATGATTCTGTCTTTGAATATTGTGAAAAGTGGACAGCCTTCCTCAGCCTGTGATTTCTGGTTGGTGAAAACGTGATGTACGTCAATGTATTACATGGGTTTGAAGATAGAATGAGCAATTTATATGAGAATATGCTATTGCTCTTTCTGTGCTCACACCACACATACCCTCGCAACTCTGAACACAAAGATTCAAGAAAAAAACTAACATCTGAAGTGCAACAGTTGAATTCTGAAGGTAGTGGCCTCAAGCCACGAGGATTCTTTGACCTCAGTTCATTAAGTGACCAAAATGATCAGGTTTGGATGACTCAACCGAGCAATACACACGCCAACCTACGGTGTAATTTTCTTGAAAACCGATCATGAATATGGTAATGCGAAATGGAATCTGCGGCAGGGAGTTAAACAACTTTGATTTGAAGCGTTTCCTCAAAGTAGGAGCGATAATGCCAAATGTGTGCTTGGTTAAATGCTGCATACTATGAAGTACATTGCTCTCACCAATTCCTATTCTTCTCAAATGAATACTACCCGGTCACGGTGTATTCCTAGAAGCTGGTTATTCTATGCCCTAATGTTTACTTTAAGCACGATAATGGGTACCATAAATCCCCACCCCACATGAACTATTCCGAAGTGTGTATCGCTTTAAACTCTGCCTAACGGGTTGACTTACAACATCAAGTGACCTGTACTTCTCGATTTCTCGAAGTTCATAATCACCTTTTAAATTCTAAAATTCTATAAGTGAATTGATACACCTAGTTTGCTGCTCATCCTTCTTTCTTCAAATCAACCCGACTTAAGATGAATTGGGATTGTAGTCAGTTGTTTCTGTAGTGCGAGTGCATCAAATACGCAGGGACAAACGTACGTTGCTTTACTACGGAGGTATTCGGCTCTCCGAATTTATGATCCCTGCGTGTACCAACAGTATGAAAACCCCACAGGTTTGTATCAGTCGGAATCTCACCGTCGCATCCACACTCTGTCAGCTTTAATAATTTCGGGCGTTAGCGCTGTTTTTACCCTCTACAGAATGAACATGTGGGACCTAGATGACAACGCTTCCACTTTTTGTTACCATATAAATAAATAAATTCGTATATTTACCGATAAGCGGTATACGGCTCTCTAAACGGGAGCGATCATTTACAGTAATACTCCTCAGTAACTACACCAAGCGTAATCATACAATCTTCTCATCTTATTTGTCATCAGTAGCGAGTCGCTATCCAGTAGCTGTGACCCATGCTTCTTATTTAGCTTCTTTCAGGAGTTCGTTTTAAGGGAGCAACATTTTTGTCGACAAATAAGTGATCCCGAGAAAAAAGTATTGAACGTAATATGATTCACTCGGAGCGCTCTTTAGCCTGAATGACTTTCGATATTTTTTCTCCACTATGGAATTAAATTTGATCCATTGTATTCTGGATGGACGTCGACTAAATGAGTACTCGTGAGAAACATAATCATTGGAATAAGAACCGGAGCTTACCGAAACGGTTTGGCCATACCCATATCGTTCATTGCCAAGTTTTCAAGACATTTCTATTATATTTGCTATTAGGAGCAACCATCCACCTTTACAAGTTGTTCCCCCTCTAACTCGTGATCCGTTTATTAAGCTGGTGACTTCGACTTACCCTATGCACAAGCATTGATGTCGGTTGGAGGCGGTAACCCAGTGATCATCAACCTGTTTAGCCTCTGAGTTCGTTAGAAACAAAACTAATCATTAATTAGCTTTCGTGACCCTCGTGGTCAACAACTGGCATCCAACCACTTCTGTGTTCGAAGGAAATGGACGAATACTGGAAGTAGAAATGAGTTTTCTATGCACTAAAAGCAATTTATCATATATCTTCTTCGCCTCAGTTGGTTCTCAATAAATCCGTACACATTTTATTTTTGATAAGGACAATATGAATAGCACAGGTCAGGGTCTGACAGTGACATGAGGTGAAATACTGGTGAAGATCCGAATAGTATGCAGTTTTTAGGAATCTTGGGCTTTTACTGTAAAAAGGAGTGGAGAGACACCATTGTCGGCCAGCTCACGCGGAACTAAATTCAGTTAGCTAATGCTAACCAAGGTCATTAAAAAAGTATGTCTCACTGTGCTCTGGTAGTTACCGATCTGTTCAACCTCTACTTATAGTAGTTTTTACAAAACAATAAATCAGATTCGCCTCCCAACAGTGCCTATATTGCTTTAGTGATAAGGACAAGAGGGTCTAAATGCTGTACAGCCCAACTACCAATAGTACTTAGTATTTCAGCAATGTTCATGAATGACTGAATGACTGAACGACGCAATTGGAGCGGGATTTTATAGCGAACAGTGGCGATAACCTCCTTACTCGAGACTTGAGTCAAGGTGTCATTACGGTAGCAGTTCGTGATGTCATCGCAGGTGGGTCAATCACAGTGGGAATAGCCCAGATGTTCCTTTGTGCGTCATAGCATTGACGGATAAGCCCATAGTGTTGACAATGCGAGTCGGTTTTCACTTTCCAATCTGAACCATGCACCGATGCTCGTCAGGCTTGCCGGCTTAAAATCGCTCGCTATGCATTAGAGAGTTCAACCCCCTCCATTCTATTCACACAGTCGTCAGATGCAGCAATTTCCACCACGTAGGCAATCAACCGCTGAGTTGTTGATCGCACACCCCTTCTGATGACCTCTAGGTTTCCCAAATCTATCTGGGGACCCGTGTCTAATACATGCACAGCCACCACCGAGTCTCTTACCATTGCCTTGTATGCAATCTGGTTTCTTGGTGGTTTTGGAATACTCCTCCTGTGCTCTGAAATTCGTGTTCGTAATTATCTCGCTGTTTGGCCTATGTAGACATGTGCACATTCCGTATATATCTTACATATATTGATGGCCAATGTCAAACACTTCTGCAACAATCCACATTCCGTTTCATTCCAAACCCTATCTGACATTTTAACTACATTATAATAGGCACTAATAGATCCGGAAGCGGCAGCAGAACCGGTAGCATTAAGATGCACAGAGATTAAACGCTCGAACTTATGCATTTGTTTTTTCTTTGAATCTTGACCTTGTTTCAACTTGACCTCTGAAGCCTTATGAAAATTCGGTTGTAGTTGTGAGGCGTTATGGCGGTCTGTAGATTCAGGCTTGGCCGACTCGCATCGATGCGGATCTCGCTTAAACGCTTGGTCACTAGGTAAATCCGCTGTCTCAGAAAGGTCTTGAAAGCATTGGATGCAATCCTTTCAAATGTGTAGGTACTTCCCGGAGGTTTCACTGTGAGACATTTGGGATCAGGTTGGTCTTAAAACATCTCATGTTGAAAACGCGATTATTGTCCCAGTTCGCTTCAAGGCCCGCCAATCGAACGAATTCACTTGAGTTTTCGAACAAGGGGTCCGTATTTGGTTTTGAATTCTTGGAAGATACTTGGAACCGATGGAATAGTCATGAGTTCAGAGTGGTTTTGAAGCAATCGGTTTGTATATTAGCTTGGTAACGTTTCGCCCTTGTCACAATGGCTTTGTCAGACCACTGAACTCGTTACTAGTTGATCGGTTCCAAGTATCTTCCAAGTATACCAGACTGAACGACGCATTGATTTGGTAGTGTTTTGCCATCGATAAAACATAAGTCCAGCTCAGTCATTACATAAGCAATCTGACATTTCGTGCCTAACGGGGATAGTGGCCGCATAAGTCACTAAGTAATAAATACGTAGCACTGCCAGGGATAGATTCCTAGCGGTTATTTATATACTACATTGAAATACAAGATCTTAATATCGGAGAGTGTCGGGACGGGTAGTTATCTGGCGATCCTGATTTTAAGCCATAATCCATCGTACGACGCTCATCAGAGGGAGATGTTCATGACAATGTTTAGTTTACCGGAGGCATGTGGTTCATTCAACACATACCACCATTTCGGGATGCACTCCATTACTAAAGAAGTATTTACCAAGTTATGTGCTACCACATTTTTCCCATGGACACAACCTACATACTAACCTTTCTAGAATGTAATTCCTTGGCAGATTGATATATGCTGATATTTGCTTGGTGGCATCCGGTTTCGGATACACCTGTCACCATGGCCAGCCACAGGACGCCTGCACCTACAGAGAGACCATATGTGGCTTACGCTGCACCACCCACAGCACCACCCACACCCCCATATTCAGCGTAAACCCGGACGAATAAGATCGGGAGGCATGTGGATGGGGGCCACGTTTCATCAACGGAGCCGGCCCACACTCCTTCACAGGTAAACACAAGCAAGCTGTATTTGGGGAATCAAACGCACACAAGGCAGTGACTGGACCGAGGTACACTCCACACTGAGTGCATGGAGCCACTCTTCGAGCCTAACACGGCCACAAGGACCGTGCACCCCGTCACCTCCAGCAAAGTCCAACTGTCTCCGGAGCCAGTATGGACGAGGTATTGGGTAATAGGCAGGCAGGCACCTTGTCAATCTACACATCAAGCGCAGTCACACCGGGGGTGTCAAACAACAGCCAATCAACTGAAATGACACGAAAAATATCTCTGTTAAACCATACGGCTCTGTTAACATAACTCTTCGCTAAATTAACATTTGAACTAAGTTGGTTAGCAACGAATCGGCGATAGTTACAAAATGTCCACAAGTTACATAAAAATCTACAAACGCAATATAGTTAACGAAGATAAGCGCAATTAGCGTAAGCAACGCGTGCAAATTAGCAGACGATTTTTCAGGTAGGCAGAACGAACCCATTAACGTGGAATAAAATTTAACCAGCTTAAAAAGACCTAGTTTATTTGTAAGTTGCTTTAGTCCAACTGCGGCGAAGAAGCATTGTGAATGCAACACCAGCCTCATCATGGTTATATATATATATATATATATATATATATATATATATAATACAGCCAACACTACCATTGGCAGAGTAAAACAACGTATGGACCAAT
Organism: Dicrocoelium dendriticum; assembly: GCA_944474145.2. Lineage (NCBI taxonomy): Eukaryota > Metazoa > Platyhelminthes > Trematoda > Plagiorchiida > Dicrocoeliidae > Dicrocoelium > Dicrocoelium dendriticum. The sequence goes on along the minus strand of OX104068.1, from coordinate 51,085,257 downwards.
ATAATACAACAATACATAGGAAATAGAGAGGTTAAAATTTGTAAAACCGGAGTCGTGGGAGCAGGGTGTCACAGCATGTTCGACATTGCTCACGGTTTCTTGAGATGTGCTGTAGAATTTCCAGCCGAATGTGTTCATGGTCCTTGCGCCCCCAACTAAGGAGTCGATAGCGCCCGACTGCGGCTAAATTTAAATTCAACGCCTTTATATTTTTGGCCCAAGTCATTGGTTGACCAAAGTGTCTTCGTTTCCAGCCAAGTTCCGTGCGCGCAATGGGTGCATGGTGAGGCAAACCCTCAGTAGACATGGGAAGTATGCGCTGAAGTCACCGAAGCCTATGCTTTGAAATCATGCACCTCGACGGCTTGCGAAGTCTGTTCGATTTGAAAATCCTTCGGCGAACATCCTCACTATTAATGTGGTGTTGCCGCCCTACACCTGCAATGATTCGAAGGCAGCGGTGGTCAAAGTGAGACAGCCAATTAATGTCCTTTGCTTGAACAGTAAAACTCCCGCAACCTTAGAGTAGGACCGCCCTCGCCGTGGCATTGTAGCCACTGCCTTTCAAATATAGACTCAGGCCGCGGCGACGCCAGAGATGGCGAAGGTAAGCAAACGCAACCCGTGCCTTAGCGAGGCGCAAGGAGAACTCTTCAGTTAAGCCGTTAGCGCTGATGCAGCTTTTGAGGTAAATTGACTTGTCTACCACTTCCAGAGACTGAGCTGAAAAGGTAAGATTGGGAGCGGATCCAAGCCAGTCCTGTAGGAATAATTTACACTTTAAGATCATTCCAAACTGGGAGACAGACACCGCCAACCTGCACAACTAATGTTGGGCGGGCTGTGAGTAAATATAAAGCACAGCGATGTCGTCTGCATACTCCAAATTGCGAAGTCAATCCCCCGAAAGCAACGCCGTTGGGTCCAAAATGCTCCAGAGCCCTCTCCAAGATGTCATCAACAGCAAAATTGTACAGGAAGGCTGATGCTGGACAGCCCTGGCTTACGCCGCTGATGATACTAAATAGGGGTGAAAGTTTGCCATGCACTCTCACTCGGTCCGAGTTTCTAGAATAGATGGCTCCAAGAACGTTAGCGTACTACTCAGGCATTCCCCTTTACAAAATACAGCTCCAGAGAACAGCTCGGTCAACTACGCCAAAAGCTGATCGCATGTCTAAGAAGACGCGGATCGTTGGCCTGCCGAAGGTTTGACGACACTCGAGTATTTGGCGGTGTGTGACGATGTGAAGAATACAACTCCGGCAGCAGCGGAACCCCGCTAGCAATTCGCGTAGATTTTGTTGGCGTACCGGGCTGAGCCTCATTAACAGCAGGGCAGCAAGTAATTTAGGTAAAACGCAGATGAGACTACTCCCTCTGTGGTTAGCTAAGTCTGTCTGTGTACCTTTTTTAAAGACTAGCACAATATCCGCGAGAGTCTAATCGGACGGGATTGCTTCGGTGGTCCAAACCTTTCGCAGTAGGCAACTTAGCTCTAGAACAAGTAATGGATCTCTAACTTTTTAAAGTGCCGGAAGGGTTTATCTGCGATAGGAGCCTTGTAGCGCTTTAGGAGACAAAGCTAATAAGCAACCTCAGCCTCACAAGGTTGGGAAGTGTCTAAACACTAGGGAGCACTACGGATTCCAAAATGAGGGATCACTGATGCTGCAGCCCAGTTGAACTGCCGCTCAAAGGGCTCAGCCCAACGCACAAGTCGATGTTGTTGGCAGTGGATCCGCTCTCCATTGGTTTTGCACGAAACTTCGCTTACAGTCGGCTTTTGCCGCCAGTAGATCGGTCAGGTGGAAGCGCCGACGGAAATTCCCCATGCTGGTTGCGTCCATCAACTCAAGGACCCGTTGCGTCCACTAACCCTAGTGACTCTCCCGATGGAGCTGTCTGAGTTCAGAGTTATTGGTCTTACGTTGTGAATGATACTCAACTCTAGGTGGACTTGCCCGACGAGCTTCGAGAATTTAGAGGGGTCGTGCAAAGATTCAGGGGTTGGCAGGACTACTGGTCTGTATGTTGGGTGGGCATTGTATTTCCGGTTGCCCAGACCAAGGGAGACTGTTAATTTAGGGGACCTAACTCGGAGCCTTTGATCTAAAGACCTGAAGCGCAAAGCAGCGTGGCGATTGACGTACATTGCATACCGTTAAGAACCAGCTACCGCGATGATGAAAACACAGTTTTTGAACAAGAACAAACTTTTCAGGCTGCCCAATAATCCTGAATGAAGCAACAGGAAGACCAGGAGAAATTTCGTAGACCAACCTATTCGCAGAAGAGCATGAAGGCCATTAACAGCCAGGTGGCTCATAGGCCTTCACAGAAGCTGGTAGACTTTGAGATTGTTCATCCGCCCTCTGTTAAGTACTCGTTTATGTGACCAGAAGTAAGTGGTCAGTGATCCCATAGCCGGTCACATTGATTTTTACACAGTGTCTTACGAGCTCTTGTGGTGTTTAATGAACCAGGTGACCAGCCCATAACCCAATGCTCTCGGAAGCTGCCGCTGACTGTCCACGACCACTTGTTCATGTCGCCTGCGAACAGCCGATAGTTATTCACAAAGAAGGCAATCCCCGATCCCCTACCTGGGGACGCGCCCGGTGGTGTAGAGCTCCGCCGAACCAACCAGTAATCAGTTCATTGCTAGTGAGAGTAAACAACTGGCCTAACGTTTGGCTTGATTCAATATATTTTAGTAAAATTAGACACACTGATGCTTACCCTTTACCTCGACAATCGATAAAATCGCCAGTAACTTGTTTAAAGGTCTAATGGCTCTGACTGGGATGTAGAGGCTACCTCCTCATTGAATGCACAGGTCCCTTAGATCTCCCAAATTCTCAGCGCCTCCAGTGACGTTCCGCTTGTTTAGCTGCACCTCATCAGAAGTGAGATGTAAAAAGCAAGCTATCATCAATATCTCGGAATATGTTTGGAACCGACTGGGATTTCAAGCTATCATCACTCATGGCTTCCTTCGAAAACCATGAGATAAAAGTACTTCTTAATTCTAACACCATCTCTTGAGACATGCATTCTGTTCCACAGGAAGTTATCCACCACAAATGGGAGGCAAACGTGCAATAGTTTTTGTCAGATTTATATGCTTGCTGAAGTAAGTGTGCGTGAGCTAAATCTTAGCTTTTATCTCTAGACTACTCCCTATATTTCACTTGTCCGGGATCAAATATTTACACCTGCTCCATCGGAAAAATTTGTCGGGCACATCGATTGACGATATCGTGGTCTTTAACGTCTACTGCGCTTTATATAACAAAATACTAGGATATCACATAAAAACCTAACGGTGAGTCAGAAGTACTTGCGCAGAAAGGCGCCCCTGGAGTGGAGAATATATTTACAGCATACTCCGATTAATGGCAATGACGTGTTACTTAAATTACATGACTATAAGCTTTTTCTTGTAGATGAATTTCAGTGATTTGTTCAACGCATGGCTAATGACAACCAGCATCTCATGTATCTGTATGAATACACCTAAAATTGGCATGGATGCTAGTCAAATTCCTCAATAGTTTCTCCTAGCCGTTTTTCATCTCGTTAGCTAATGTCCGGAATATACCTGGTTGAACTCGCACTTCTGACTACATTCGAAATCTCAGTTTGAGTATAAGAGAAAAATCAAAGTTTTAAATAAAATGTAAGATTGTTGAGTGGAATAGTTTGAATGTCCTTCGAAAGTTAGAAAACCTGAAATTTTTGGACAGAGTCATGTTTTCCTTGCACACCGAGTTTCCGCTTCTAGGCAAACGTTGTTCAGCATTTGGGTTTTCCACACTGCAAAAGGCCTTGCCAAGGTTACCTGGGATAGATACATTATAAGCAACCCGTTTGATCATTACTAAATAGTTCAATGCAGACATCTAAGCTGATTTGCCTGGGAGCGTTCAATAAAAGATACACCATAGCAAGGGTCTGTTTTAGGAACAGACTGTAAAATCGTCCATCGGCTAAATAGTCTATGTTACAGTTACAGGAATCTGCGCCAATCGCTGCTAGAAAGCCAGCAGTACTCACGTCTCCTAGCATAATCTTTTTTGTAATCTCTACATTATGGCATATGGACACTAGACTTCCAATCACATTACCATCAACCGCACTCAATGTCGACAGGAATAATTGCTCAAATGACCTGTCAGAATTATCTGACTACAAACAGCTGTTAACGATATCGATTAGGACTGGGGCCAGAACAGCACAGGTCAGCGTCATTGTAGCATAAAATCGGCCAATTTGTACTGATAATATACTAAACTGATGGGTGCCTCTCCAACGCGCGACTCTAAGGTCATGTCATCTGCTTGTCGCAGCCGTTTGAAAAAGCAAAACACTGGTATATTTCTTCCGCGTGTTGAAAAATCGTCAGTAGTCAACCGCTGCTAAACGCCTTGCGATGAGGTGCACGGTTTCCACTCCATTTCTTGACATCACAGAGTAACACTAGACGGGTTCATGTTCTGTCTGTCTACCATCGAGCACCGTAACTCAAAGAGCAATGGAACTCATACAGTAGAGTCACAAACACCTGAACTACACTACATTTTACATGGTTCTTAAAATTTACAGACTTAGTACTCTCGGACAGAATGGATTCTCGGGACTAGTTCGGGAGCAAAATTAGCTGAAGCGTTCCAAGCTTAATTTGGAGTACCTGCGGTGTAGTTAGATTGTGACATGCAATCTATTTTCAGACCTCGGTTCATTTTGAACTAGACCTAACCGGAGCGCTTTTTTCAACTGAGGTATCGACTGTAATGTTGCTGACATCACACGCAGTACAATGCCGTTGATAACTTGCCTCTAACTTGCTCTAACTAAAACGGTCCCCGTCGGATTTAGTTTAGTATAGGGTACAAGTGTAAAACCAGTAAGATTCCATTAGATGATAAGAAGGCAAGCACACGAAACATGCTTTTAACTCCTTGGATGTGCCACATATCTACAGTGTACTTAATCCTATGAATTTGTTGAATACATTCAACTGGTCATTGTTTCTTTGTAACGATCGTTCAATGCGTAATGCTGCGGGCCCGGTAAACGCGTGAAACTTGCACCTCATTTCAAATATTCAACAGATAATTTTCATTCTTTTCCCTCACAAACTCAACGCAGCCTAACCTTCAATTATAAAGCTTGCAGGCGAAATTTCCTACTCCTCAGGCAGCAATTCGCTAGCGGCTAACGCACTTAGCTGTCCACTTCGAACTTCTATCGTTAGCATTTTGCCACTCAAAACTCAATCAAGGGAAAAATGTCTGTTGCGGTAATTAGGTTATGCAGCCCTCGTGGACTCGAGTAGGTTTTCTGTAATTGCGTATTGATCAGCTAGACGTAGGGGACTTTCGGGCTGTATCCAATCCCAGGAGAAGGGCAGACAGAAAAGGAGGAAAGAACGCTTCATGCAGTGAGTCACTTCTTTTCTGTAGCCCTCCAAAGTTGGTGCTAGATACTTCTGAGTATTGCTTGTTCGCTCACCTATCTCTTACGCTGAGTACTTTTGGCGAAAACGTCGTCTAGCGCTTGGCTCCTCCTACTTGTCAGCTACAAAGACGGATACTAGTTGTGCTAAATATCGGTGTTGGTTCACTGGTCATATACATATTAGGTTATATACTACATGAGTAGAAATAATTTGTGCACACAACCGTATCCTCAAATTTATCCAGAAACACAGCGAAATCCGTGAAATGAAAGTTGCTGTGCCTACTGTACCTAAGCAAAAGGTATTCTTAGTGATGTACTTTAAGGGTCACATTGCTTCTTTAATGACCAGAAGACGTCTGACTTCCGCCACACAGAGCACTTTCTGTGCTGTCAAGGTTGTAATACTCGACCAGACTCAAAAGCTACCGTTGCCTCCACTAAAGGAAACTCAGCCTATTGGGGACAGCTCACATTGCGTATAACAATTCGTATGTAACTGCGGGGATAGTTACACAGGCTGAACTGACAGAACACTGAGTTTCCGAATAAAGAAGCGTGTAACCAAATGGGTTCAATGTGGGGTTATTCAGCAAGCAAACCGAAATCAGACTACGTGTGTGCGCAGGCCGCCAGCATCTTCGATCGGCATATACTTATTGACATCGGGTCACCCAACTGAGCTCAACAAGGCCTTTAGGATCCTGCTTCGCCATACCGGTTCCCGGCTCCTCCGATTTGCTGAGGTTATTGCCATTAATCGGATTAAGCCAGTGCTTTGTGTGTCAAAACAATTATCGGTCAGCCTCAGGCTGCCCTGCTTGTAGTAGAAAGACACCCTTTTTTCTCACGTTTGTTTGTATGTATGTCTGTACCCACGAACTGTTGTATAAAATTACCGGTTATCGTTATCGGCACTTGCGACGATAGGAAATCTATGCATCTGCCGAACTACGTCTTCTAATTGTGCTTTTCAAGTTACTAAAAAGAACTAACTGTTTTAAAATTCACTGTGGTTACTAATCCTACCCTCAGTCTTCGTGCGAACACCAATCGGCTTTTGTCACCAAAATTCGTCACGAATGAATCAGTAAATTAAATTTATTAGGGAGTACAAAACTCGTACAGCTGAGTTGATCAAAGCACCACTACACATTATTCAACTGGTCTAGAAAATAAAGACGTCCAAAAATCCTACTCATCCTTCAAATTCCCAGAAATGTCTGTCTGCGTGAAAGAGGTTTTAGCTGACTTAGAACTATGGAAGAATCGGAGCAACGTTTGATGTTGTTCCTCGTCAACTTCACACTCCGTGAACAATTTCTTCCATGTTCTTTCTATTGTACGCGGAGAATGGAGCTTTAGTCTCTCCATTATGTATGCTTTAGCAGCGGTTGGCTGTAAATGATTTTCCCGAAATCTCGTATGTTGAGTGAATGAGCAACTTTGGAACAGCTCAGATGTGTTCGACACTAAGTCTACCATGCGGCTTTTTTATGATCTGCTGGAAGTGCGTTCACATTAGCCACCCAAACCAGCAGAATCGGCGGAAAACGTTTCCTCCTCTTTGTATTATTTACTACAGTCAAGTCTGTCCAAGGCGACCACTCAAGGGACCGACACAAGTAGTCGCCTTGGACGGCTTGATGCATAGGAATATTATTCATAAGAGAAAACGTTAGGGGTGATTTTGGCTGGTCACCACAGACAGGGGTTGCCATAGCAGGTTGGACTGTAGTTTATCTGCAGTTGCGTTAAAGCTTACCTAAGTCAAAGTGATCAACGGCCTGTTCGTCGAGTAAAATGAGGCTCATAAAACCATAATTTGAATTACTATATCTAAAAGTCCAAGCAAATCAGCCAACTTTCTACACTTTATTGTAAATGTCATTAAAATGTCAACATTGACATGCGACACGAACAGCTGTGATTGGTGGAGCATAATGGAAGACGACTGTGGCCACCGGAACCAGCTTCATAAATATGAAGTTAGATTTCATGACACAAATAAGAAATATAATGAAGTTGATTCACTTTCGTTTACCATCGTTTAGCTTCGCAGATGGACAACTAAGTCATCTATCCATTCACTATGAATGGCACCCTCTGACTTACGGTCTGAATACGAACTTGCAGTGATCGTTCAGGGTGATGTAATTGGAAGCAATTAATGAACTGGTAAAGTCGGTGACAGTTGTGTCATCCTGTGCTTTGGCAGTGTAATTGAGCGAAATCTAGGCCTCACCTGCAAGTGTGAATAAGGTGTGTGATCGATTACTCTATGGCTTGTGCTTCTCATTTATGGGCAACATGACTGTGATTTGGTACCGGGAAATGGAGGTTACCGACCTATATAAGCCCAAGTCAAAGCTATTTTTATACACCAAAAAGAGTGCATTTTCAGCGACTCTGCTAGCACTGTGTAGGTACTGAAAGCAATTGTCAAAGCAAATTGCCGTTTGGTCAACATCTTCCTTTCAAAACTCGAACGTGGACAACTGACCACCCTTATCTCTTCACGATTTGTATTACAGTTACATGGACGATACTTTCATTGTCTGTGACTCTTCCACCGCTTATGTAACCCTCTTGGATTAGTTTAACTGAGTGCGTCCATCATTAAAATTCACCAGTGTAGTTGGGCAAGTTGGCTGCTTGGCGTCCCTAGATATTCTATTGTATCAGCGGGAAAACGGGATGATCAAAACGAGTGTTTTTCGCAGAGCGACATGGGTACGTCAATACACTCATTTTCTTAGCTTTGTACCGCTGAAAATGTAGTTCGTTGCTTATGTCATCGTGCCAGAGCAATCTGCAGCCCAAAGATGCCAGAAAACGAAACCAAGCTCATCTTCAACACGCTGCAAGAAAATGGGTTCCCTGCTCCTTTCATCAAAAAGCACTCTAAACGGCCTGATTCTGTCAAATCTGTCGCTGCAGTCCCAAAGAAGGATGTATTCCTTACAGTACCCTTTAAAGTGACTTGTTCGAACAAATGAATAGAAAAATCTCGACGGCAGTGGCCAAGACATTTCCAACCGCCATGCTAAAACTACTTGCCGAAAGAAGCCCATTGAAACTTCAACGCTTAAAGGATAAATTCGCTGTTCGGTCCGAATCGTTTGTGTTATACCAGTTCACCTGTACCTGTGGTGCTAGGTATCTTACACATACCCCCAGGTGTTTGTCTAAAATAATCGCTGAACAGTGTCCCGCATCACTACGAAAAGGCACTGTAAAATGCATCAACGGTTCCATTTTACAACACTTGGTTGACACTGGACATCAAGTCCAGATGAACCAGTCGTTTAAAGTCCTTTGCACTATCCATAAACGCTACCCAATACAGCTTAAGAAACATATGTTAACCATTCCTAATGCCATTTCAATAGTTCTGAAACCGGAGTTGCGCAAACAACGCACATTACCACAGGCTCTGAAATTGCCTTGGCCTTGAACTTAACGTATGATCTGTCGTGATCACGTGATTTCTTATGCGACAGTCTGATTGCTCAAACCATGGACGTAGTTTTCATATTGCCCGGTTAATGAGTTGGCTGCTTTCTGTACAATCCTCTACGAGCTTTGTTCCCTCCAATATTTTGCTTCATAATTGTATACGCCCGATGAGAATTATCAAAAAGAATATTCTTCGTGCATCTGTTTACTTTGACTAAACTGGAGATAATTTATGAATTGAAAAATGGAAAGGCGAGCTATTGTCAATTCAAGTGAAGCAATTGTGGACAGTTGGTACTGTTCGTTTGTTTGGCTGATAATTTAATGTAACAGTTGCAGTAAGATGGATTTAAGACGAAAGGTGCGAAAACGAAGCTAAATTCGATAGTCACAGGCATATGGATACGTTTAGTACAGCAGTTAGTGGCTCAATACTGATTGAAATGTTTTTCTCAAATGAAGTCTGAATGACCGAACTACCCGTTTCACCTTAAGCGAAGTCTCGCTGCAGTTTACGATTTTGCATTACACCCCGTCTGCGCAAAAATGTTGCTGTAGGACCCCCAACTTGTTGATATGTAGAATAGGTATACTAAGTGTGGAGAAGGTCCACTATGCATTTTTCAACATCTACTCATGGGTAGTTGTAAAATATTAACTTTCGAGTCATCGTCCCCAATACACGTTAGCTGAGAGTGAGAAACACATCGCAGCTGATGTGCCGCCATACAAAAAGATAAGATACTAAAAATAGCATTAAGAAATTCAACAAGCGTGTTGGATTATTGATCAGTTGGTTGAAGTGAGATCACCCGACAGGAAATACAACACATGCATAAAACTGGCCGGGCTTTACATGATCTGCACACAAATCCTGTCTATGAAATTCTGGACGCACAAGCCATATCAGCAGATAAAGAAAGCAGCCGGTAACCTAGCCGTAATAAACTTGAGGTTACAAACCGCACATAACGGCATAGAAGTTATCATCTAAATTCGAAAGTGCTCACATCAAGATAATGCTCTTAACTAGCACTAGTAATTAATGAGTAGGAAGGTCAACTCTGTGATGTCACTTGGTGTTGCCATTTACATTTTTTCAAATACGGGTTGGTGGCGAAGACGGAATAACGGGTCGGCGCAAGGTGAGTTCCACAAGGCTACAAGGAAAAAAACATATTAAAAGCTGTAACCAGCCACATATGGCAGTAATTCACTGAAAAAGGTTAATTTCTGCATGATGCCTATGGCTGGACAGTATAAAGTGAATAAACGTTGGGACATTGAACACCTAGATTGTGGCTGCATTGTGGCATGTAAAAGTAACTTAAATCACCAAACATATTAAGGCGAAACTTCATCAGATTCTGGTACCACTCCCCTGGTGGGTTCTTCTGAAGCACCCGCTTTGTGAATAGATTGCGACGCGCAATTTTAACGGGGACGGCGGTTCACCTTGAAGTGAACCTTGGTCATTGGGACTGTAAATTATGTCGTAGATGAATATTGGATGTTGCTCCCACTAGAATCCACTGCATGGTAACGGACTTAGGTGAAAGAAATGGTACTAGCTACAAAGTTGTGTATTACTTCATGTAGTAATATGGTAAGAACGTCTCTGTGATTTGATTTATCAATGAGTTGTTCATTTAATGGTTGGACTGGGTTCCGTATGAAATAAGTGAGTGACTTATAGGGATTGCATGTGTAATCCAAAGTAGACTTTTTTCTTCACATGAGTTGTTGCGTGGCTTTCATCAGGCGCTTGCGAATTTTACACAATTTATGTGGAGGAAATATGCAAGGTTCGCGGTAGCTTTCTATCATTTTGTCTGTCGTCTGATGGGAACCGGATGCAAGTTTTCATATCTTTATCTACAATTTTTACGACTGTGAAACAGTTAGTCTTCATATAGGCATCGCAATAGCGTTATTCATGGACATGTTTTCCCTGTGAATCGTTACTGTTCCAGCACGTGATTCCGGAATGTGGTTAGCTGACGATCGAAGCTCAACTGCACCATGGAAGAAGATAAATTCTTTAATCCTTTTTCCTGCCGTATTTTTCAGGGCTGATATCTTTTGGGCCCTTCTCTCTTTGAGATCACTTAAAATGCCGCTTGTGACATGACCTGTTCATGCAGTAGACACCATATCGACACCCAGGTGTAACTTATCAACAAGGGGTATTGGAGGACAAATATGTGCACCTCTCACCCAGGCGAGTACAGTGGGGGTTTTCAAGAAGAACAGTTAATCAACACTGGAAGCACAGAACAGATTTTGTGGTATGCTCGTGAGTGTGGCCTTATCTCCTACAATTTGTTAAGTTTGTCAAATTGTTCCCATTGTTCAGGGTAACTAAGGTTCTTCTATCCAGATTGACTCTGCGGAGAATTGACTTTACTTTGAACAGCGTCACCTTGCATAGCGTCAAACCTCTAAGCCTCAGTGCTCCCTCTAATGGCAGCCAAGATGCCCACGATTCTGACCAAATTATTAGATCGCTTGATTTTCCCTGAACTCAAAAGTGTGCCTTTCGTGGAGCCAAATAATTCTTAGCCGAGCGGAATTTACCATCTAGAATGGATTGCATCCGACATCTGTTCCAAGCGGGTAGCAACTGTGGTCATTAATGATTTAGCAAGGATACTTTAAATGGTCCTGAATTAATTCACCAAAACCAAAATAACATTTAGGCTTGGTTGAAATAAGAGCAATCGTAAAGTTCGTTACATGACTGACAAAAAATTCTCCAGATTTCTGGACAAATGTGAAATGAACGATCCGCCTAGCATGCTCATAGATTTATCAATGATCCAGATAGGAGAATAGCCACACAAATTGAGTTGCGATATACCTAACTGTCGTACACGATATGCACTGTAGCATTGGTCGATTATTTCCGCTAACAAGTGTCGGACGAAATACATGCGTGAAACGCCTTTGAGTAGACTGATAAATAGACTTACTCAACTCATGTCTGTCACTCGCCGGTTAGTTGAAAACCGATAACACCGTCGTTAATAAATTAGAATCTGCGTGCTCTTGAAGAGGTCTATCTAGTAGCTAGGAATATGCACTATGTTTCGAAGCTAAACTAAAGACATGGAACGATCCAAAGACGCTCACCTTATTACTTGTATCTTTTGTGTGCCATAAATGTGAATCTAACATTCCATTTAAGGAAACAGCAAAAAGCTCCTTGTTCTCTTGGTAACCTTTGCTTTCACTTTTCCCTGCAATAGCCTTTAATTCCTAGGGAACAAACACCAGTGACAGTTCGCACCCAAGGGGTACATCACGTGAGGAAATTCGGAAACTTAAAGAATTTAAGCTACGCTTTCTTCCTAGTGACTTTCTTAAAATTGCCACTATCGAACATGCCTTGCAGTCCAAATCGAAGAGATGGAAATTTGGCAACACCAACAAAACCTTAAAACTAGCAATTCACATTATCGGTAGTGCTTGCGTTGAACCAGTATTCTGAATCTACTCATCGGTATATGGATGTATCTTTTATAAGTCAGTACCGAGTCACATGCTTTCAGGAAGCTTCTTGTAGTAACAGGTACTCTGTCAACTTTGCTAACAAGCAGTGATCCAACAAAACAATCCCAAGTACAACTTGAACGCAGCTGTAGGCACTGGAACTCTGGAAAGCGCTCCTTAGTGCTTAGTAGTAACCAATTTTCAGCTGCTATATTTCATCACTTATAATAACTAGAGAATGATGAGGCCGTCATAGAATATCTTCCCGGCTATCATTGTAAATGTGACAAAGCGCACAAGTCTGTCTAACTCCCTTTCACCCCTTCCCAGCATCCTAGAGACCAGTAATGGCTTTTACAGATCATGAACTAACTGCTGTGTAGTAGTTCACCCTAGAGTGCCCTCGGTTATATGGTATAGTTTGCCGTTTATTTTCAAGCGACTTCCCACCTATCAACAATGCCGTCAGCGTGCGAACGTCTTGCCACCAACCGCGCAATTATTTGTTAATCCCTATTGGCCATTTACTTTATGTAGTCCTACCCAGTCTTATTGGCATTATGCTAATGAGAAATATTCCTGTGGGGATTCCATAGGGTTGCAAAGTGATTTTTCTGCTGAGTCACTCTGCAAATTAGAATGGAAAGTTGCATACCCTTATCCGTTCCACGGTATCCATCTGTTCTTGATTGCCAGTAATTCGACGCACAGCGTACCACTCCGAACTATTGGCATGCGGACGGTCCCCCAACTCTTGTGCTTTTAGCATCAAGAGTTCACTAGTTAAACTAAAGCAAAAAGCTTGGAAACACATCAACTTACGTCGAAAGGATTATTTTTTAAAATACACTCATCAGCAGTCGGTGGAGAATTGCTGGAAGAAGCTGTGGAACAAATTTCCAGTTAAAACTGAGTTATGTAACATAATGACCAAAATCATGAACTCAATCAAACAAACAATGAACATAATTTTATGCAGTTAGAAAGCATTACTTCGCAAGCTTCGCTGAGTATTCTGGTGGTTACAGGAAAAAAGTAAAAAAGAAGGCGGTTGGTACTTTATTAGTAAAAGCAGCACTTGTTCGCTTATGTGCTTGTGAGGCTGTAATCCACGTAGTTTCACAGGACCAGCAGTCAACAGAGCAAATCACAGGTTCCTCTCACCAGTGTGTCATCCGAACACCTTTTAAATATGGTTGGTATTTGGGCGGAAACGACCGATATGGGAAGTAAATATCAGCACTAACAAATAAAAGAGGAAACGATTTCCAAATACTTCAGTCGGCTATATTCTTCTCCCAGTTAAAATGAATAATCTCTCAGTTTGGTCTTGCCGCTGAGCTGCAGCAAAGAGCGGCAGACAATTTTTTGGAATGTTTAGAATTCCAAATCGGTTTTATGTATTTGTATGCTAAATGCTTCCGAACTTAAGCATTTTCCATGGTATCTAAGCTCATTTTGTGCTACTAACTAACTCAACTGACTTGGATTGCGCAGGATCATGTTACGTCGCCTCGTAATCGACGACACCGTCCGTTGAATACTCCCAAGTGTCTCAGCCCATGTTCTTATAGCTTACGGAATCCAGACATACAGACTGTTTCATAACAGTTAGATAACTTTTAACCTTGACTGCGATGCCTGTATGGCTTATTCGAGAACGAAATAGGCGCTGAGCATCTAACAAAATATAGGAATATCCAGGCTTCCGAAAGAATTGACTGTTCAGAGAACGTATCAAGATCGCAACATGGCCGGTGAGTCAGTCGTCAGAGTCATCTAAATGGTTTATGAACAATATTAAAGGAAACAACCGCTTACGTATCTCAATAAGTGGCTTAAGCAAAAGCTCGTTGATTTGTGGCAACATATTGTTGCATTTGGCGCATCCACGGCGGTTGTACCTATCCGTCACTTTTACCTTTCTGTAGATTCTTCATCATCAACTTAATACACGTCACTGTACTTACATTCATTCGACTCGGAATTAGCAGCTCTACAAGGTGAATAGTTTCTTGGATTATTCTTAATACATCAACGTCTGCTTTACGTTTGCCTTTTGTCAACTAACCCCACCGTAATACAAGAAAACTGGGCTACAATCACGAAATCGTTTATTAAGATTACGTATGGACATTTATAGACTATATAGACTATTTTCGAGAGCCCGCTCTAAAGGCTCACCCATGTTATTTGCACTATGTTGCTGGCTCCATTTCCATTAATTTACACTTCTCCATAACGTTCATCCTGTCTAAAGTTACCTCCGACCGAGCTGCTGACTTTCTGGGTGGATTGTACGATTGACTCGGTTGGTCACTTGTCCCAGTTTACACGCTTATTCCCCTGTTCCAGTGTCACAGCAAACAATGACTCAAGTGCGTACAGTCTATTCGTGGGCTGGTAAACCAATCCGCTCCTCCGCTTCTCGCGAGGACTCGCTCGTTCGCTAGACTGAATTGGTGCAGTTGGGACCTGCTGATGCCTGACTTGTCACCTGCACACGCTGGATGTTCAGTTGGTTGGCTGTCCTCGCAGAGCTCGATATGAACATGTACCGACCACTCACAGCTCGGCTGACCAATCCGCTTCCGATGACATGCTCACTTTCCTTCGGGCTGTTACGTCTGTTCGCGGGGAATGCTGCGGGGCGTTCGATTGACCCTCTGCCTACAGGTATCGTAGGGTTCCCACTCAACATCGGTTTTGAGCACCATCACACCTTTGTGACGGTTGTGTCGCTAATATCCACGCATGAGATATCTTGTTTTTCTAGTACATCTTGGATAATTTACACTCATTCATAAGCGCTTTCTGGAGGCTATCAGGTGATATGGAACTCGTGTTTCTCCAATGCCATCTACTATCGCTGTTTTGCATTTTGCAGCACGTTGCTGCTCTGCCAGCATGGAATCAGAATTGATCGATATTCCGGTCATTCGCCAGTTTTTCTGATCTTGTCAGCCAGTGCGCCTGCCTATCTCATCACACGGACCGCGCAGCCACACTGACCGCTCACTTGGCCACTGTAAGCACAACGCTCGCTTGACCTATGTGCGCAGCTATCAAAGCCGGAAAATACAGAACAAGCATCAACTCCCCAGGTCAGATAACGACACCACGCTGAATGGCAGAAACCAAGCAAATGCGAATCCGAAAGGCTCTAGACGAAGGGTGGTTGTGGGTTAGGAGAATGCAGTCGAGTATTTGAATCATAGTTGGCCTACTTGCGTTGTCACCAGTGGTATCACTCAATCTTGCTAACGCCCCAAAAGCTGATGCGAGAGCGAAATGGCTCCTGAGACAGTTTTTGTTTTGTACTGTCTTTTCGACCATCCCATTCGTTATGTGTGTACTTATCATAGTCCAGAAGTGCGACCGGTTAACCGCAAAAGCTGAGCAGCGATGAACGAGAAGATTACTTCATTGAAATCGAGTCTGCATGAGGGAATCATAATAACATCTAAACAAAGGAAATGTGCACCATTTGCTTCCCCGGAACCACAATCAGCTAGGTCCCTGTCCCCGTTGTCTTCAACTACTTTAGAAGAACGCCAAGCAACAATTGATCGTAGCAGTACGCATGACAACGAAAATCAGGTATCACCCAAAGCATGTTGTTAGTCAAATGTTATTCGTCCCATTGACATTCGTTATCCACTGGGATTAAGTAGCGGAAAGCCAGCCCTCCGCATCTGCAAATCAAAGGTCTTTTGTCCAGCAAAAGTTCCCTGGTACATCAGTCGCATATGCATAGATTGTTGCATAAGTCAGCCAGGAGGCCACGCTTGCGCTCTCTTGTTACAAACACCACTGACGGGAACAGATAAACGGTAGTCGATCATTACCTGGCAGAATGTCAGGACAAACGATCAACCGGCCTTTTAACTCAACAGAATAGGGATCTAACCATAGTGCTCTGACTCTCGTGAGCTCCAATGTCCCCGAATCCACTGCCGTTCCATTGCGGCGTAAGTTGTCTGTCGAACAAGGCAAATGAAACTCATTGTGCGTGCTGATGAGCGTCAAAATCAAATCCACGCTTTATTCGTCACTCGAAATGTACGAAACATGGTGAAAGCAGACTTAATAGCGGAACCCTAGAATTACCCAATGAAATTGAAGACGTTTTACTCTCTGCAAGTGCGCTACGACGCGGGTCCTGTGGACTGTGCATCTATTCTGATGTTCCTCGTAGCAAGCAATAATCAAAATGCAACATGGAGCAAGGACACAGCAAGCAAGATCGCCTAAACAAAATCTTCCTTATGGCTTGCCAGACCTTCCTTCCAACCATAGTCAAGAGGCCGAAAGTGACGAATCAGAACAGTGTAGGTTCGTTTGTGAAACACTTTCCTTAGATAATGTTGTAGCGCGATCGCTCAAAAAACTAATTCTTTCAACAAATGATAGATGAGGGGGCCCAAGAATTTGAAAACCTGTGTTACACTCAGATAGAACAGCAATGGATGTTTCGAATCGATGTCGGAAAATTCGAGAAGCCTTCCCTCTGAACGTTGCTTAAAGGCTGCAGAAGCTTTGCAAAGTCCAGATATAAAATACCATAAACTAACAACCGTGCCGGCTACGACACAGGAGCTTCGCTTGACTAGTCCTTTACACGACTCCGACGTAGGTTTAAACGTGGTTTGGGACGCGCCCTGGTAGAATTAATTTACAGCCGAGGCATCAGTATCCCATCAAAAAGAGGAGTAGTGGCCGACCTCAGATCGGTCGGCATTCTTCCACACCTTACTCCCTAAACTCCATGTGGGCTCATGGAGATTTCGAAACTAAACTGCTTGCACAGTAGTTCACAAACCTTTTCAATAAGCTGGCCAAACTGAAAGATCGCAAATGTTCTAAGCCATACGATTTCATCGGCTTTATTGTGACATGCTTACATGGTGCGATGATAGATACTGATGTCTCGCTGCGGGGCGTGTTGCTCATGCAGAACGATATACTGACATAAGAGGAGTGGTAATTCTGCATTACCGGAGCGACGTACAGTGCAAGACCATGAAGAATATAGACTCGCAGTTCCCCAATCTTTTTTGGTGCCGCCTGCAGCTAAACGGCAGACACTAACCTTATAGCCTTGATGTACCGCCCTCTAACTCCATAGCCGAAACGAACCCCCACCTTGTGACTGCTCTAAGATACTCTAAAGGAATGATCCACTCATGTCCTTATAATGAGTAACTTCAACGTACATGGTTTTGGTACCCCTGCTTTGATCGAAGAATAATTCAAAGCCCAAATACAGGAGCTCGTAACCACTGCACTGCTTTACAACTACTTTACTTTGCCTACTCAGTGCAGAACGGTTAAAGGACAATGTGTGCTGGGTCTTGTGCTTACCAAGAAGAAACACATGACTGAGGTGTCAGTTGTATACTGCCCTTAGTCGCATTAATAATGTAGTCACCAGTCTCAAGTTCCTCTGCTTTGCGGAATATCGGAATGAGAACTATGACACGGTGAAGACCACAATGCACCAGGTTCGATTAGCCAAGTTTGTCAGCGCTTCAACCTGGTCAATCCGCCAGATGTCGCCTGGCGGAATTCATAAATCAATTCAGTCGACTGATTACGGATGCTTCAAAGACAAAAGTTTGCAATGGGCTTAAAACGCTTTCTTTACTATATAGCAGAACTCGAAAACGGATTGTAGTGTGCAACGCAGCATGGGGAGCGAAGAGATTAGCTCCATCGCCAGGAACTTCGAACAACTATGTAGTCTAATGTAACCATTGCACTCAACTGCTCGGGGAAAGCAAAGCTACGTATCAGCAGAAAATGGTAAAATCTTTCAGTGCTAACAACAACCTGCTGTACAAGCATGTCAATGACTTACGAAATGTGAACGTAACATCTAAGCTCATTAATTTGTAGGTATCCACATGCACATACATCTCTTACGCTGGCAAATTTCAGTAATCAGAAATGTCCGATTTTACCATTAAGCCCCATTCACAATGGAGCGTTGATTTAATTTCTTGCACTTACCCGTGTTCCCTTGATTATACGCATACTGGGCCATTTCAAAGGTAGAAAGTCCATAAGATAATATAAAACCACCAGTTATTGCAAAACGCGAGAGACTGAACGTGTGTACAACGAAAATTATTATATGTTCGTCCAATTTCAATGTGAATTCTCACGCCGCAGACTGGCGGGTCGCTACCCTCAGACTGGTTGCTTTAAGGCACTCCTTCTCGAAAGCTGTACAACGTCGATTCTGTTCACGCAGCTGCTGACCCTCGTAATCTCAATCGCATTAACAGTCAGCCTTTGGAATATGCAGCACCACGTCATCTTAACGATCTCGACATGAGCTAAGTCAATTTCATGACTACCTGCATCGGTGCAGTCAAATTCCTCAACGGAGTCCCCCATTCAAACTCGTTCCTTAGTGGCCGTGACAGGCGCCTCTTGTGTTCCGCTACCGTTGTTCGTAGCTCACTTGCGAGTTAGCCTTTGTACACGTGTGTGCAGTCTTTGCAACCGATTTTGTGGACTCAGTTGGTCGTCTATGGGAACTTTGCCTTTTGACTACGCCAATGTCGAAATCACCGTTCCACTCTTTTGGAAAATTGCCGTCATTTTTTTGTTTAGCAGCCTCCGGATGGACTGACAAGTTCCCTATTTATAAACAATCCCTATCGTCCTCATTCACTCCGTGGTACGTCGTAGATGTGGGTTTTGAGCCTACTGCGACTGCCGGTTCATGAGTCGTCTCGGGTACCCACTATCCAGTGTTTTGTGCATTACTTGCTTCCGAGCGGCCTGTTTGTCCCCTTCCTCTGTGCATAGGGTTTGAGCTCTGCACAAAAGCGATGAGGCAATCCAAGTGTATACGTGATTTGAGTGACCTGAACTAAACTGGAGTACCCCATCTGTGTCTGTCAGTTAAAGGAATATCGCCTTTAAGCTTACCCCATTCCTATGAACCAAACAGTCAAAAAATAGGGAATTACCATTACACGCTTCGTATTCTATCGTAAAGTTTATTGTCTCTACTATAGGAGTTCAAATAACCTATAAACCCATATTATCTTGTTTGCTGAACAAAAAGTTGTCCTCCAGACAGCGTCACCAAATTTTTGGCGCGATATTTCATTTGTTCCATGTCCTCCTTTCAAAATTTTCCATGTGAAACTTTGTCAACAAGGAACACGTTGGCCATCCCATAGAAGGACCTTGTTCCTGAGTATAGAGCTCCGATTAGAACCTGAAATAGGGCATGATAACGCAGTGTCATTCCCTAGATTTAGTCATCATAATCCTCGTTTACTCTCCAACGTAATTTTCCGCGTCGTCTTTGGTCACCTTGGTAAAAAGCAAACCAAAGTCGAAACGGGCTATCATTACATCTGTTTCGATCGAAGCGTTTTCCACATATTGTGCGAACTCAAGATTTCTTTACGAAAGTATTCCTTCGTCCTATCAACAGCTACAATAAGCCAGCCAGATATCTAGCTAGTTCGTGTGGTGCGGAACCTCTGCCGTCTACCATAAGCTGGATGGGTACATCATGCTTGTGTATCTTCGGTGAATCATACACCCTCAATGAGTGTTCAGTTAACATAGATGGTGTCTATTTACCAGACCCAAGATCATCTCTTACGTTCCTTATGTAATTAGCAACTTCCGTCTTGTCCTTATTCCCTCACAGATATGTTAGCTTTATTCCCAAGCAGCTTTATTTTCCCCTTGCGAGTTACTCCTTTACATTTTTCCAAACTCCGACCTGTTCAGAATCACGGTGGCTTTGCCTTTATCCGCTTTCGTGATAATAATGCTCGGATCTTCTTCTAGTGCAAGATTCGACTCCCCGGCTGCTGCAATTTAATAATGTTTACCAGCTCTGCACGAATATTCATCTCTTTTAAGCTAGGCAATCTCGTTAGCACAGCCTTACCGCCGAAAATAACTTCCTCTACCCTTATATTTAGCCAAACTGGACGTCAAACCTTTCTCCAATAATCTAGGCTTTGTTTCAGTCAACACCGTAGTTGCTGCACTAACTACACTACAGTATTTGCTACTAATCCAGACTGCCCATTTGGACTGGTTGCCTTGTTGTGAATGGACATCAAATGATTGAACTTAGGAATTTGTCCTTCTTCTGAGGTACTCCCTTGTGTTGGTTGAACCTCCAAGGCTTTGTTGCAAAGCCTTTTCAAGCCTACTTGCTTTACAACGGTCTGCAGCTTTGAGCTCAGTCGATTTGCGTAAGTGCGGACGTAAGTCGGACTACTTGTTGTCAAGTAAATCTGTTGTTTCAAGAATGCCTTGCAGTGTAAGGTATTCTGGCAGAAATGTAAGAACTGTCCGGAGGCTTGATCCCAAGGTTCTGGATAATAAGGTCGTTCCTTAGGCATCTCATACTGAAAGCGTGATGATGTTCCCATTTAGCTTTAATGCGATCCAATCGAACAAATTCACGCGATAGTTTCCAACCATGTGATCCCTATAAATCTTCAACATCTTGGATATTTTGGAAAATGTTTGTAGCCGATGGAGAAGTCATCGTGTTAAAAGGTTTGGCAAACGACCGGTTAGTGTATTTGTTATACTGTACGAGGGAACTACACGCGTAGGGTTGGGCGTCCTCGGGGTATCCTCAGCCCGCGAGCGACTGGTGGTGGTCGCGCGGCAGCGAATTACCGTTACGGCACGCAGCTGACACACTACTACTACTACTACTACTACTACTACTACTACTACTACTACTACGCGCAAGAATCTCAGAACAAGCGGCACATACCACGACCTCCGAGGAACGAGTTCGAGTATAACGCTCTGCTCAGAGATGGCGGCAGCAATGCATGCGTAAGACACATGGCACAAAATTGAATTCGAAAATCCCGAGGTTATCAGGAAGGTATTGTGATCAGCCCAACAAAGGCTAGTTGCTGAGGTTATAGAAATAACCAAGAACAACTGCATGAATAGGATAGACGGATGAGGTCTGCCTAGTGCCTTGCGTCCAGTCTTACTCCGACCAGTTTGATGAGTTTCGGCGAATAGATCCGAAGTCAGAATGGACAAGCAACATCCCTCCATCAAAAGCCCTAATTATCGAAGACAAGTTCCCTCAGTGACTAAGTTCATTCCAGCGGACCAATTCAGTTTGCCGATCACTTCTTTAACTATCCTCTGAGCAGCACTTCTGTTCCCATTTAACCTCGATTGAGATCCACTTATTTCACGCGAAGCAAATAACCCTTGACCACTGTAACGTTTTACCAATGAACTGAAAGCTTATCGACTGTATGTAGCTTACACGTGATTATTTTAAACTAACACTCACCTATAAGTTAATTCACTTTGCCTGATGAAACTTTTGAGTCAAAAGCGAAACGTTGTACAGCACAACAAACACACTAACCGGTCGTTTGCCAAACCTTTTGAAACACGCCATCTTGAATTATGCTTGTAACCAATCGGGAATTCATGATTTTAGACGGGTTTGAAGACAATCGGTTGTAGTTACATGGCAACCTTTCGCTTTTGACACAGAAGCTTCTTCTGGTTAAATGAACCAGCGGGTAAGTGGTGTGGTGTTTATAGTAAAATAGGACAATGTATCCAGCGACCGAGGTGCAACCAGTATGGTAATCATGTTGCCGGTCAACATGTCAATTCAACTGGTACATTAGGCATGGAAAGATTCCAGATGATTCTTTGTGTGAATCCCTTAAGAACCAATTCCCTCATCATGTTAACAGTGGAAATAAGCTAGCCAGTATGTGTGACGGCGAATCTGTACCATCTACAATAGTTCTAATGAGTAAATCAGGCTTATGTGTCTTTAGCAAACAATACACTCTCGGTGGAAGGGTTGATTTCAGGTAAAGCTAATGTAGTTTGCCCGGCCCTGGATAATCCTTCACGCTCCCTAGGTACTTACGAATCAATGATGTATTCTTATTCATTAGTGACGTGACCGTCATGTCTTCCATTATCTTATATGGTCCCGTCACTAGATACTCCTTACCGTCTACTATCAGTGTTACACCAACCACTCACTGGTTTACTGGACCCGACGCTCCTGTGTGAAAAGCAAAGTGCTGCCCACACACTTTATCAAACGGTTGTTTTCGTCTCTCTCTGAGCTCAGCAGCTATTTTAAGGAATTACCATGGCGCGGGTTGACACGAATGTTTTCCGGTGACCAGCATAGTTGAATAAAACAATCCTCAGCTCAGCATCATCCACTTGACGATGGCACTCATACAGATTTTCTGTGAATATTCTGTACAAAGCCTACGACTATGAACGTCCGAATAACTTGTCCCGACGGAACACCTAGGAAAATGCAACCATGGATGATAGTGAATTGCAACCGCGTAGACGTCTAACCAGACTGTTCGGTGGGTGTGGGTCAGCTAGGGATTAAACGTCGATTCTTAGCAGCGAAAATAGAAAGCACAACTTGGTATGAGTTTTAGGACTGTAAGTTCCGTTGCTCTGGTTTCTCCTTACTATTGTACGCCATATGGCGGCAGGTAATGTAAACACTGACAACAAAGCATCTTTACTTGCTGAGTGGCCAAAGTACGAAATTGGAAAATCGGAAATTGGTCTGTTGTAGTAGTATTTACTATTAGCGACTTGAAGGACTCCAAAAGAAGGTAAACACTACGCGAAGTTTGTAACCATGACAGCGGTAGTCAGGACCCAAGCTCAGTGAAGAAGAAAGAACAATAGCGCCAAGGTGACTGAGTGCGGAAGACAATGCCGCTTGGTCAATTTACATCAGTGATGGTCATTCCAAGTCTAGACACGGTGTGTCCATTTTTCTTTTTTTGCGAATAGCTTCAGGTCATCCTGACTACAATTACGACTAAGATGTGTGTCACCATGGGCATAAGATCACTAAGGAAACTTCTGGGATATATGCTTCAATTGGAAGTCACAAGAATTAGCCTGATGACAGCAGCGGCATATAATAGCCGAAAAGTAACATGCATCCTGAAGGCAACAGCACTACCAAAGTCAGTCCTGTGTTTGAATTTGAAACGCAAAACGGTAGAAGGCATTTATAGAAAGCATTTTCGAAAAAAATGTTTCTACTAAGGAAAACCTCAGTACATCGTTTTGGTAGTTCACCAGCTTGAATGAAGTTAACTAGATTGGTGCCACTGTAATAAACATGTAGGTTAGGAAGGTAGTGCGATGTAAGTGAACATAGAAGATTGGATGCATATTCAGCAACGGCATAAGACCATTCCAACAGCTTAATTGAGCGACCTCAGGCGTATAAGAAGTAGCTGTATTTCACAGCTATCTTGACTGGTTCGTGGTGAAACCACTTGCGCGGCATTCTCAATTATAAATGAAACCCCCTTAACTGGATTAACGGAATGAAATTAACTGCCGATGGCTGGTAGCGTTAAGTCTACAAACTCAAACACGGCCATCAACGTCACAATCAATCTTAGACCTGGTTAACGTTAAGCTGGGTGGTGTGAGTACGTCAAGGAAAGTTAGTGTTTAATACCTGTCTTCATGGTACTTCCCCAACTGCAAGGAGGGGCAATTCTTTGAAGGGTTGCTGCTTCTTAGAAGCAAATCTAGTTCAAAAATCATTCACACCATCAGTTCTTACTGAGCGCATTGTTTATTGATTCCCTAGGCAGGCAATGATTGGTAACTACTTATAATTGTCTGGGTTCCGTTAGTTCGGTTCAGTTGTATAGCTGTGATCCCAGCGCTAAAGTGCTGCTGAGCCAGGTGCCACTACGCACATCGCAAGCATAACAAGAAAGGGCAAAGGCAAGTTAGTGGGGTTAAAGCAAATAGAATATAACGCAAATGGAACCAAAAAATGCGTTAAACTACTGAGAATAAAACGAAAATTAACAACCAGATGTAAGAAAACGAAGGCGGGAACCTCACTGACTGCCGATCTGCACCATGTCTGATACGGTCTGCAACTCCTGGTGTGGAGCATCCCGAGGCCTCCATCCAAGGAGACGGCACGCACCAACTCCATCAAGCCTCTCAGTCAATTTATGCATGCGTCTGTACCACGTCATGGACTGGCTACCTCACGGTTTCTGCCAACTTGGTGCAGCCACGGCGTATAATGCATGCCGAGTGAAATACAGGACGACTTCTTGCAAGAAACCAACAGGCGGACTTCAACGTCGCTCACCCAGTGCTCCCCCAGATCTGAGCGGCACTCCGCTAGCACTGGTCAAGCGTTCAATATCTTCGTCGGGAACTAGCCACGTCTCTGATCCATACAGTAAGGCCGGTCTTACCGCAGCGTTATACTCACTACCTTTCACTGACAGGCTGATATCCCACCGTCTTCACCGATGGTTGTATCGCTGGAAAACAGCATTGGCGTTGCTGATACGCGAAGTAACTTCCTCAGTGTTGTGACAACCAGAGGTGACATAGCCACCAAGGTACGTGAACCGATCAAACATTTCCAGTGGCTGTTCGTTAATAGCTAAAACCGGTTGTGTGTTGGTCCAGTCCTATAACAATACTTTACGCCTTGAATGTGCGAAGCACATGCCGAAGCGTACAGGGCTACGGGTCGTCTGTCCAGTAAGATTTGCAGAGCCACTGCGTCCGGCCAAGAGGGCTATGTCGTCCGCAAAATAAAGCTTTTTCAGTCCGTCTCCTGGCAGAACTTTCAAGTTTGTCGAGTATGAAAGAATGGAGCCACTCACGATGGTTACAACAACAATATTGAACAAGAAATGAGATATAAGGGATCCCTGGCGAATCCCACTTGTCGTGGCGAACTGAGGATACAGTTTACCGTAGACCCTTAGCAGTTTTCGGGATCTACGTTACAGCGACTGCATAGAGGAAAGAATATGGCCGGTGTGTCCTTCATGGACAGGCAGTATCACAACCTGGCGCAATCAACAGAGGCGAAAGCGACTTTCAAAGCAAAGAAAACCGCTGCAGTCGGTCGTCTGTCTGTATATTCCTGCTCTAAAATAATAATGAGTGAATATGTAGTCGATACAACAACGAAAAGTGCGGAAGCCAGGCTGCTTTTAAGTAAATCGCTTCTCACGGGACCAATAATTCCTCGGGGATTGATACCCTTGAAAAGTTGGGAGACAAAGGAAGCAAGGTTTATGCCTTAATGATTTTCTCCCAAAGCACACTGACTTTTCTTGAAAATACGCACAACAGTTGAAAGTCGAAAGTCTGCAGACACTTCTTTAGTGTTTCAAATCGTGTTAAATAGAGAAGCGAGTTTATTCAACAAAGTTACCACCATCTCTCAGTAAAAATGGAGGAACGTCGTCAGGTCTAGTAGCCAGTCTATTCTCAACACGAAAAGCTCACGTGGAATCTCTTTTACCGTGGGCTCAAATGATTTAGTAAGCTGCAGAGTCGAAGTAGACCTGCTGAACTGCTTCTCAAAACGTTTCGTCCAACGGGCTAGTTGACGAGGTTGAGAATAGATGAACCGTCTTTGTTTCTCAGCTATTGTCCGCCGGCCTGTTGGCTTTCTCGGACTCATTTTACGGATGAGCTGGAATAGCACTCGGCTGTTCCTTATGGCATAGGCTATCTTTCCATCTCACGGGCCTTTGCCATCCAACAACATTCCCGGTCGATTCGAAGACTCCTTGTCAGAGGTCATTAGGAGGAGTGACGGAAACGCTGAAACCCCTTGCCCATCGGAACCTGTTTCCGTGCTTCGATCAATATGATCGTTGCCTCAAAGGTTCCTTCACAGTTATACTGTTTCAAGTGGCGTGCACAGCATGCGCAGACATCCTTTGTGGCACATTTGAGACGATCCCAGTTAGCTTTCGACTCACGAACTTCATTCGTCACTGACACTTGGTGGACCGGTTCGTCATGATATTGCTGAACGGCAGATTGCGTGTTCGTTACAAGTAAGAAGATCAGAACATACGCGACTTTGAAGCGAGGTGTGTGAGCGCCAAGCGTGCGCGCACTAGAGCATGGCCAGAATCCAAGCACGTGCCACAAATTGACTGACATTTGGACTGATTTGTGCCACATGTAGCCGATGGCAATATGGTTAACTTTGGTTCAGGTCACTGAGGAATTCAGTGGGCACCGGGTGACACGGTGTGAAGGTTCGTGTTGTAAAGCGGTGCAGCTAAGGTACAGGTTGTGGTCGGCGCACAGTTGCAGGAATCGATCACAATTTTCTACTCGGCGTGCGTCGACTCCAAATTGGCCCCGCAGGTTCTCTTCATAGTCTGAAAGACGACCCACTTGGGCATTCACGTCGCCAACAACAAGCACGATGTCAGCATTCTTTGCCATGTGATGAAGAGATGTGCGCTGTTGATAGAAATCGTTTTTGTTACCCTCTAAACTACATTCGGTAGAAACATAGACTGAGTCATTGAACAGGCACCTTATCTACAGATGCTACTTATTAACTTCAATAAAAGTCGGAAATCGAACCACACACATGTAGCTGTTCATCGGTAACAAGTCGAACATATTGCCTTCATCATGTTTACTGAGGACAATACCAACACCCTAAGTACTTTGACTCATTATCGCCAGAGGTGCAAAGAGTGTAGCAACCGTCCTTGGCTTCAGAACCATGAAGTCGATGCTTATTCGCAGTGCTGTCATCTTAGATGCGTGCCTCGGAGACACAGCACCCATTAACACCAAGAGAGTGAAAGGTGAGAGTCAATGCTACTTGATAGCCGATCTGATCTAGGGTGAGGAAGTTAAGAGAAACAATGTGAAGTGAAACTTTAGGCTAGATGACAGAGCTACATGTATCGATGGTAGCAGCTATGATGTCAGCGGAAAGCTCTTACTCAGTAGAATTGGAAGAAGAGAGGGTAGAGGAGAGAGAAGAAGAAGAGGAGTATTGTCGACGTGGTCGACTCCGGCTCTTCATTTCTAGAGTGGAAATCTGTTCGAGGTGCCCTGCCTCTAGCCTTTGACTCAACAATCTGCCCCACAAGTCAGTGGGGAAAAAGTCCAGCCGGGGAGAGTGATTGCAGAGACCCAATGGGATCTGCTTCAGCATAGTCACACACAGTCTTTAAAGATTTAAAACCCTGTACAAGTGGTTTATGACCGTATTATGTCAATGGGTGCGTACTCTTGAAGCAAATGATTATTTCGCGTTACTCGCCGGAACAGACTACACTTCATGACGTTTTCGACCTTATTTGATCTCAATAGATAGATATAGCAGGGCTCGAAGCCAGAACTATTGTGATGTTAGTAAGGACCCGTACCCGTTAACTGAAGTGATCTTTTCATCTTTTTAATGTGCGTGCATGACCACGCAGCGTCTTCTAAATGGGTTGAGAGTACCATCTGGTTAGATTGAATGGGTCCTCTAGCATTCTGCTAAACACATACCGCCATCTGCTCTGTATTCGTAAGTTGCAGGTCGCTTTGTGATCTACATTGTATGTGTTAGTTAGTTTGCGCATGGACCTGTGAATGAACAATACATCCTTTATTGTCCTTTACATCATACCACTTAGTAAAAGAGAACTAATGTGGAAGCTAGAGCAGAAAGATGGCTTTCCGGCGCACATAGTGGTGTATCAATTCAATTTATTGTACTTTTTCTGTTTCGTTCCAGTAGCTCAGAAGCCAAATAGGCCAACAACCAGTCCGAAAGAGCATCAGACCGCAGGTTCGCCCTATTGCTGCTCATTGGTGGTGCGCATCCTCCGATTCCCTCAGGAACCGCAGCATGTCCGATAGCAGTTTGCTCTACTTGCCAGCATCTTATGCTGCTGAGCCATGGGGGACGTTTTCACTAGATGCACATATAACGCTCCATGGCTGGTTTGCCATGGTTTAGACTCATTAGGTAAATGATAAATGGAGCCTGGAGCGGAAACCGTGTACTTTTGGTTAGCGCCTGGTGTCATTATTACTACGAGGATTCACTAGTAACCAATATCGCAGATGTCAGTGTGGCTGCACTTTTCCAGTAGGACTGCTTACTGCTAATACAGTGAATCGTAAGTTACTACTCGTGTTCAAACAGATTTAAATTAGTTTCTTCATATGGTGGGCTTGGGGGACCAGTTCACTACACCAATGGATTTAATCACTCTCCTCTTAGAGTGTGAAGTTTATCACACCTTTTCACCCTTTTGATCACTGCAGACTAAACGTCTACTCATTCACATAAACGAAAAAGGCGCAGTTGGCGAAAGAAGTCATCACAGAAATCCTGTATAACAGCGGAGAGAAAATCAGGTGTATGACGGTCGCAAGTATTTACGAGCTTCTCCAACTAGGTTTCAGGACTTACTTTACATTTAACGGAAAGATCTATGAGCAGGTAATGGGGCGTCAATGGGATCCCCAGTAATAGTGCCAATTTTTGAGATCGTCATACAAAAGTTGTAAGAAGAGCAACTATTAACAATTAATTTAAAGTTTTTGTCCAGCTACGAAGAGGATACTTTCGTAATACTCAGTCGTACAGCAACTACTTAGCAGTACAAAGGAGGGCACACAGTTTACCATGCCGTTGGAGACAGGAAACAAGCTCCCATTTTTGGACGTATTAGTGACCTGAAAATGGATGGTAGGTTTCAAACATACGTTTACAGCAAGGTTTCACATTTTTACCAAATTTTGAGCTTCAGCAGTAAGCACCCCAAGTGCCACAATATAGCATGCGTACGGACGCTATGTAGCTGAATTAAAATACACTGCAGTACTGATGAAGCAAAATGGGAAGGAGAGAAAGACTTATACAATTCATTCGAGGGCAAAGAATACGAACGCAACTTCATCCGCAGGTGTTTACACTACATGCATACATACAGCATGCTAATGTCCAATGCAAGCAAGGTGATCGTTTGCGGTATATGAAGAACATATCTGAAATGGCGTCAAGATCTCCCAAACAACACCATGTCATGGTTTCCCAAAAGCGAACTGCTACTTTAAAAGGAACATTGTCCAACCCGAAGGACAAACGGGAAGTATAAGAGCGAAGAAACCTCACGCACAAAATAGCTTGTAATAATTGTGAAGAGAACCGTCTGGAACAGACAAGAAGAACATTATCGAACAATACACATGAACACCAAAGGACCTCCAAGAAACTATAAATTGTCGCAGGTCTCAGCGAATATAGATGGGGAAAGACATAGCTTCGGTTGCAACAGTAAGGAGATGCTAGCTCAAATCGGATACAAAAGAAAGGAAATTTCTAGAACCTTATTCTCCCACAACAATTCGATCCACAAGAGCATTGATATCGACCCATTGTACCAACGACTCACAGAGATTTTCGGCGAATCGGAAAGCCAAGTTCGAACACAGAAACGCGAAGAACAACTCCAACAAACGCTTCTGTCACTGGAGAAAATGAGCAAAGATCACGGGGCGCAAATCGAAGATGTCACTTCCAAGCTCACCGGTTCATCGATTACGTATAGACTACAATCAACGATATGTTGATGTACTTATGAGTAGGGGATTTGGATGTAATTAATTGAGGTTCTTCGCAGCCAGTTTCCAAATCAGATAGTCGTTCACATGCCCGGAAAAGCACTCGACTACAGTTTCAGCCTGTTGGGCATCGTCAGTAGTGCGCATCCATCGGATGCATCAGGATTCGAACCGATGACCACCAGCGGCTTGAACCGCCAGTCATCAGCTTATACCACTGGGCCACGGGGGACAGCTTCGGACCGTCATGATTTACAAGCTAACTGCGATATAGCGCGTCTTAGCCTCCACAGCCATGCAAGTTACGAAGGTTGGAGAGGACAGGGTTGGCCCTGAATGACACGACGTCCACGAACAGTAGCTATGTACGACATAGCATAAGTACATACATACATGATAAGTACATCAAAATATATCCGCCCTGACAGTTTCTAAATGCTATGTCGTACGTAGCTACTGTTCGTGGACGTCGTGTCTTTCAGGGCCAACCCTGTCCTCTCCAACCTTCGTAACTTGCATGGCAGTTGAGGCTAAGACGCGCTATATAGCAGTTAGATTGTAAATCATGACGGTCCGAAGCTATCCCTCGTGGCCCAGTGGTATAAGCTGATGACTGGCGGTTCAAGCCGCTGGTGGTCATCGGTTCGAATCCTGATGCATCCGATGGATGCGCACTACTGACGATGCCCAACAGGCTGAAACTGTAGTCGAGTGCTTTTCCGGGCATGTGAACGACTATCTGATTTGGAAATTGGCTGCGAAGAACCTCACTGAATCAACGATATTTCCCGCCGTGCCTCACCTCATCGGCGATACCAACTCGCATGGTTACGAAACGCACGCAACCATTTAATCAACGTCGGTGAAACATTCAACGACTGAACAAGAACTATAATTATCTAAACAAGGCTACGAAACAAAAATGCATTCTTCATCAAAATATACTGTTAAAAATGACTGGGTTGTGTTTTGCACCACATCTTCTGTTAACAACAGTGGCTTGTTCTGTTTCCTATCCAACTGCCCAACCAATTTCCACTTGGAATTCACTAATGACATAGGAATGCACTAGAACTGAAGTACAGCCTTTGAATAAATTTAACTTTGAGTTGACCCAAGGCGAAAGGCTGTTTGGTGATCTAAACCTCCTCTTTATTTGCTTTTAGGGTTTTGCAGCAGGGCTGTGTCAAGCACTGCACATGGAGCTCAATGGCCTAGTAATCATGGTACTAGCCGCCTAGTAGTACGCGCCGAGTTTCGCTTTCAGCTCAGCTATCTCTACCTGATGAGTCAAAACCAGGACGAAACCGTCGGACGTAGAGTGCTGGGATTGAAACGGAGTCACACCGAAACCCTCCAATTCCCTTTAGTTGTTCTGGCTGCGAACGACCTTTCATCCAGACTAGTTTAACAAGCGTTATCACTTTTCGCAGCTACAAGGTGTCGCTTAAGTCATTGCTACAGTTAGTAGCCTAGTGATGATCTACTGAATATAAAATTTCATGTTTCAGAAGGACTGCCTCTAGCGATCATGGCGACTTGGGAATTTCTAATCATAACGTAGCAGTGCAATTGGTATTCGGGTACACAATTCAAATGGCTTTGACCCAGCTGTGGACCAAACCAGTAAAGCATGTGCAAGTTCACTGGATGCTTTGAACACTCCTGAGTAACGGTTACGAATTAACAGCTGTTAATGATAAAATCCCATCAGCACTCTACTGTGTGTGCTCCACCCATACCGCGCAATTTAACTACTGATCAAAATTTATTTGAAACAAATTTCGTTCGCAAATATCAGCTGTTAACCACTCTCAACATTGCGTCACCAATTACTCTATGTTCTCTCCATGTTCCATCCTAGCAGACAGAGAAAACCAGGTTGGGGCTCAATTCCGGTGGCAAGAAGTTGATTAAGGACACCTTCAACACGATGTCACCGAGCTAACCAACTGTCTGTGCAATCACACTGCAGGTTTTCTCAAACGTTGCTTCGTTGAGAAGGGTAAAGTGCATTGGAAAGAACAGTATTCTCAGCCAGCGTCAATAATATTTGTCCTCATCAAGTACAGTCTTAAGTATGGAAAGGACCAAGCAAATCGATGTCAAAAATTGTGATTACATGTTACAGTTCATTCTCAGAAGAGTCACATCTAAAGTCGCAAGAATAAATTCTGATTATCCATCTAGGTTAGTTAGTATGCAAACCAGGGATGGTTTCTGAATTACGCGCCCTTGCTAATGCATGACCGATTTCGCTCCTACTGTTCTCTTGGGTAGGGATAGTATGGGTGAAATATGTGCCCAATAAGCTCTGACGCATGTTCATCGTATTACATTCCGCTTCTGTCGGGAAAAATTTTTTCAGTATAGCTAATTGGCGGAGTGCAGCAAAAACTCTCCCCTCCTTTCGGGGAGGTTGGTGAAGCCCTCTGTCATGAATTTTGAGCGATCCCAACTGCGATGACCTTTCAACAACTTTGACATACTGTGGCAGTCGTAAATGTGGTCTATTTGGGAATGCTTTTCCACCTTGGAGGAGAGAAAATGCTAGGTATCGGATATGAAGCTCGCCTTGTGAAGTGAATATGCAGTAAAGCTTTTTCCTGCGTTGCTGAAGAAAATGAGACTCACATTAACTCTTACATGCAAAGACATTTTGATACTAGCGAGCACGCACCCTGTGCGAGACCAGGCCAACATACTAACACATCAGGATGAGTCACGCATTGTGGATGTAAACTTCGGTCTCACGTGGTGCAGTCATGATAGCCTGCATGTCAAACATAAGGGTGATTCACGGACCAGTTGCAAGCATACTGCACATAATGGGAGTAGTGTTGGTCATCCTTTGGTTAACTTTCAAGATAGAATTTGTGTGAACTTGGTGATTGGGTGAACTCGTCACTTGTGAACGTCTGAAAGATTCCGTTAATGTATCCGTTACAGTTACATTTTAAACTGATTCAACGGATCATTCACGTTGTCAAGCCTAACTGCACTTGCTCGACAGTTGAACGCGGACACTACCAGTATAATTGTGCAACAGCTTAAGTTAAACAGTTTGCACACCCTCCCTAATCATGAATTGTGGGTAAGTTACTGTGATAAGCCAAATCAACACTCTGTCGTTTGTTTAAAAAGCTGACGAATAATGCCATGTACAAAGATGAATATTTATTATTATTATTATTATTATTACAGAATATCGATTGAATTTCGCCAATGTATGCATGGAGCTCCAACCAGTTACTGTAACCAGTTCTGTCTAGCGCTTTCAAACAATCCAGATCCATTTATCTCGCTGCTGGTAAGGACACTACGTTATACGCACAGTCACCTGGAAGGTGTATTGTTGGGTGCACGTTGCGGTTTACTGATTGCTTGTTCCTGAATGATGCTCCGAGTTGGACCCAAAAATAACAATGTTAGTGGACCACTCCTATGATTATCGATATCGTGCTACCTAAATGTAGAAGAGGGATAATCGTCAATGATTAGATTTAGTTTGGTGATCTTCTTGACGGCGCTCTGTTCTATATGTGTCTCCATCATACGACAGCGAAGTCAAAGCGTTAGGGATGTCTGACACGCATTTCGCCTGAGTTTACGGAGGTCGGTGGTGAGAAGTCGCTGATCACCAATTAGGCTATTGTGGAAAAATTGCTCATGCGTACCGTGGTACACGCCCCTACTATATTCCCCTCATATGCGCATCGCCCAATTAGTTCAATCCTAGTAAGCATTCATTCTGGTTGTTTGTGGTGGCAGTAGCAATACTGTTCGATAACGGATGCAATCAATTGCTGACATTTTTAGTGCAGATTATTAATGCAGTCTTCGCATGCTAATAAGCTTTGTGCAACTTTACTTGTAAAGGTATTTCTTAACAAAATATAGGATATATTTTAGGCCTTTTATCTGAATTATGTTGATATTTTGTGCTTCGATAATGCTTATTTCAAATACTAACCTCGAGAGGCTAACTGGACCTGACGGCTTAAGTCACTCCTGTTCTTGCGGATTTGTCTTCTGTCCAACTGCGTACATCACGGACCGTTTTACTGGAGCTAGGAACGTGGGAGCAGCGGATAGAGAGATGATTAAAATATTGTTCTACACATGTGATCAAAATGCTGATTCTCTTAACCGTAACGGAGATGGATACATACACATCTAAAGGCCAGAAAGAAATATACAACAATGATGACACGTCCCAACAAACAACGTTATTTGCATGTCTTCGAAAAACACACCAAACTGCGAGGGAGTGAGGAAATCGTTTGGTCAAAACCAAAGCTACAACTGTAACGCCAACTATAAACGAAAATCTCTACTCTGACTCATGCTATTCTGATCAGCTCCGTGTTTATTCTATTGTTTAGAAGCCCTAATTCGAGCATTATCAGAAAAATACCCAAAACAATTCACTTTCAGTGGCTAGAGCATCCTGCCACAGAAGGTTTAGCACTGATTGGGTTATTTTGAATTACTCGTTTTGTGAATGGGTTGCGACGCGCAATCCCAATGCGTACCTTTATTCACATTGAAGTAAACTTTGGTCATTCGATCTAAAGGACCATAGATGAACCAGACAGGAATTGGGTGTGGCCGCCCCAAAGACAACGCACACTACAACGCGTTTCGACCTTATTGGATTCCGTCAAGTAGAGATGGCAAGTGGGTTCGAGGCCTGTTATCTGTACCTGATGAAATCAAATAATGCCGAAACGCATCGTGTAGCGCAAGTTTAGCTCTGCACCAGCTAGTTCTCCCACAAAAAGTAACAGTTGCATCCAGTGGATGTTTCACACATATTGCCTAGATGTTTCGTTATTATGTTACTTTCTGACTAACAAGTATTCAGATTTAGTGATTAGACCCAAGGTTCATATTATTGCTGGGTACTTGCGAAGAATAACGGGCGTTATTTGGCATATGTAAAATTGGTTAAGCTACTAATACCGTACATTTTAGGTAGCCACAGTTTCCTTTGAATACTACCAAGGAATTTAGCACCTGTTCTTGCGTGAGGTAAAACACTATGTTGACGCTTTTGGTTGTTCTACTTTCAAAATTATCCAGAACAGTGTGATTGTATTTTCTTCATGGCTATCATGCTTGATTTGTTCATTCAACATTAAGGGTGGATATAAGGTTTAGGTATTTGAGGGGTTGCAAAGGTGTACCCATCAGAAAGCATATACCAAGAGTCAGCAACATTGACGTTAAGCTTTTATTGACATTATTGTTTGTAATAATCTACATTATTCCGAATAATTGCACAAACTCAGTTTTAAACCCAGAACTTTGCGTGGATGTTCACTGAAGTTGAAACACCGAGTGCTCTGACATGATACGGCAAGTACTGCCCACATGTCTACATCGGACTAAATAGGATTTCCGGTCGAGCTCTAGAGTAATGGAGCCGCTGCTAATCAGCATTCACTTTAATCCGTTACAAGATCTTGAGCTGATTAGCAAACGACTATATGCACGGGTCCAACAAAACATACCGAGAACAGACCTTGTATCAGTCCCGAACTCTGGAGTACTCCTGGGTGGACTGGGTTTGGGACAGCCAGCTTCCAAATGTAACTGAAAATAACAGCTGATGCAGGAAGTTGATAACGCAGCTCAAGAAAGGATTGTATATACCGTAATTCGAATGCTTGGAAGTAGAGCACGGTGCTTAACCTACACGAATTGTCTCGAGAGATTCAGTTACAGTACGTCTTTCTTACTTATATACCGTTCCTTTAGTGCGGAGTGTTGAATTGTGTGTGAACCATGTAAGTGGACTATATGTCTCTCCGAATCTCTACTGCGTCTTAAGTCTCCATACATTTTATCTGTTCACTAAAACTGCACCTATAACTGCGATACCGGCGAAATGATGGCGCATACATTTTGTCACCTGGATCATCATGTTCAGTAAATGTTTGGGAAAAAAGGATATTCTGTCTGGTGTACAACCTTGTTGTTATTTGTCCGAGCAACAAAAAGTAAACACTTATATCTTGATTTGCTCACCTTCTGTTACTTGCTACCGCAGTAGGCTGGCGAAGCTTCGGGATTTTTGTATACGGCCTTGCCGGCGAAACAACAAATCATACTATGGGTCTCAGTTGTCTGCCTTGTAAGTGAAGCATCTCAGCCACTCGCGTTGCATGCAACAAAATCAATTGTTCACCCTTTTTGTGAGTTTACAAAGAAACTTCCTCCATAGAGTAGGGAAGGAGTAAGCACCTGTTTGCGTCACTCCGGAAGGAAATTGACCCGTTCTTTGTGGAATTGATCATCCTAGATCTAGCCCACCGACTACCACCGCGAAAGTCACCAACGAAAACAAATTCGCGTGTTTGACCTAATACACGGAAGAGCACAGTGAAGTCGGAAGTGTACGCGTGCATCACGTCTTCATAGATGGCATCTCTGGAGCACAAATGCTGAGGGTTTTAAACGCAAAAAATGCCATTTAAGAGCTACCACAGCGTGCTGATGGGATTCCTATAACAATGGTACACTGATAACACAGAAATAGGTGTTGTGCTTAGTAACGACGTGTGGAATTTCCTACATGAACACAATGACACGTACTTCTCGGTTTGACACAATTGTAGCCTATATCTTGTTTATGAACAGCTCCGACCCCGGTGTCTTGGAGGTTGCAACAGCTACACTGGTCTTATATTTTTGGTTTCCAAACACCCGCTATGTCACTGGATTGCAACGCACAGATTCAAATTCTGACATTCCGGCATTTGGACAGCACCGATGTTACTCTCTCGCACCAGTTCACACAATGGCTGGGTTAGTCTATGCTTGAACTCTTGAGTTGTAGATTGCAATGGTTGGAAGTGGACTACGGCACACAATGGTTCAACGTTAGCGCCGCGGACACAATGTCATCGAACTCCACCGGCAGAGGTGGTCACTGACGCGGTTCTAAATTTGTCTACCTACATGTATCATGTCCGAACAAGGACGTGCTCAGTTCCCAAAGTGCTAAAACAAAACTTTACTCGGTAACGATAACGAGGTAAAATAATGTTCATTACTTTGCTGTGCTCCATAACGATAGTTTTTTAAGAACGGGTCGCCTGATCTCCAAAATCCATTTACCTAAGGCGATCCCTAAACAGGCCAAAAACTCGGTTTGGATTGATAACAACCAGTTGAGAGCACATATGACCAAAATGCTCATTCCTAGTTTGTTTGGGGAAAACACGCATTATGTAACCAAGTGAGCATCGCTCTTATTAACACGGAAACTCGTATCCCGTTAACCAAACTCGGTTAACAGCCAGTCGTTTAGATCTGGACGAATTTGTGATAGAGTTCGTTCTTAATATTGCTGCGCAAACCTCTGCGACTTTACGAGAGCTAATTAAACTGCATAACGCTTTACGCATAGGCAACATATTGCAAATTTTTAAATCGCTTAGCGGTCACAGTGCTTTTCTCGATAAGCTCCTTTGAAAGAATTACTGTCACGGAATACCGTCGAAAGACCTGACATATTACTGATTGCCAGACTTTAAACTCCGAAATCCGTTTATCGTGTTGCTCAGCGCTTAGTTGCATCGAACCTTCCACTATGTTTCGTCATTCAGTATCACATGCTTAACTAGTAAAAAATCTTTTACTTACCATTATCCGTCAAACAGGAAACAGCCAACTTCAAAACTCTTGGAGCAGCGCATCTGACATGAACTGCGTGGTTTATCAATCAAATCGCGTGTCCCTTAACCGTCATCCGCCAGTCGAGTACTACAGAAATCACCCGCAGTCAGACCGGGTGAAACGCGTTCGAATACGTTTTGGGTTATGTGATCAGAAAAATGCAAACACTGTGGATTCGAACAGCTCCATGAAAATACGCAACGGCAAATTTCTGTGGCTGCAACGACTTTGTGGATGTGTTCGCTCTCCTCGAGATCGCAAAAGGAGGCATTTCTGATACTCATTTTGTAGTTGTTAATATCTTATTCGAGTGTACAGCAAAAGGTGAGCAGTAAGAAACAATTCCCTCTATTTTTGATGTAGTGGATTGGACCTATTAAATCACATAATTTCAGTATATTCTCAAGGAGCCCTGTCAAAGAGTTTGGAACATTTGCTCAACCAACATAACAAGAAAACACAGGACACAAATCATCTAAGCCAGTTTCAGCTATTTTCTTAACTTTTCGCTCTTCTTTCGATGATCAAAGAGAGAAACACATACAGGTCTCTCTCCCTTTCGTTCCCTGGCTGATTTTTCACCAAGGCTTAGATGGAGCACATACACGCATCAGACTTGTTGAACATCAGGCTGAAGTCACTTGTACAATACATACTAAATTACCTGCATGCTTTTCAATGGCGTTTCATGTTTCTTTGCAATCGCGGCCTTCACCTCGGTGGTTGTGGTGAATGTCAGCGTTCTAGCAATGCGTATCCTCTCGGATCCCTATTCGTTGGTTTTTCATGTATCGTGATACAAATTTTCAACCCATCATACATAAGCTTCATCTTACGTATAGGGAAACTCATTGAGTACCTCATGTTTGCTGAGAAAACGGATAGCACCGTACCAATTTCAGGCTTCTGCAAGTCGGCAGACAGAACTACCGGATTCATACATATGAGTCATTTCAGTGGAGGCGTCTTGATACTCCAATGAGTGGACACCGCACTCCCTTGTCTAGCACCAACAAGGTTGCTTAATGACCCGTCCGGTGAACTTTAATAAAGGCTTATTCTCGACGATGCCAGGCACGCCTGTAACACCATGACTGGATAAGTGCATAATTACATAGAATGATGACTAGAAGTCGATCAGTAAAATCGCAATTCAGATAAGTTAGGGAGAGCAAAGGCACAATAAATAGTTGACTGAAACAAATTGATGTTAACTGCCCTTTAAGAACTCTCGCATATACGTTATCCTAAGACAGATAACTCACAGGAGAGAGTTTGGCGGCGAAACATATATTGGGTCATGAAAAACCTGTACCCGGCTTGTATTTGTTTTTGTAGAACAAGTAAACAGTGTGATCAAATTCTGTGCAATCAGGAACTAGTTGGTGCTTCTGCGAAATTCATGTTCGCTTGAGCAGGCACGTATTCTGGGTGTTATCTTGTACGATACTCTAGCGTAGTTGTCAAAGACAAGGTTCGCCGACATACTGAACCCGGACTTGCATTCCACCAATGAATACTGTCTAACTTCTCCACTGCACAACGGGGCGTAAAGTGGGATCACGTAGTTCGCTCTCCATTTCGTCTTAGAATGCAACCAGCTTTTACCCAACCACGAGCACCAGATTAATTGAATGTTTACACTGGTTTTCTCTATCCGAGTTTTGCACGCAAGATATAGCCTGTAGCTTACGGGGCGCATAGATAACCCAAATCATGCGCTCGGCGTCATTCGTGTCCGGATTTACTTGTGACAAGTGCAGGCATTCACAAATATGCTCTCGCAGATGGGTCATACACAGGCCTCCCTCTATTGCCGTTGGCCGCATTTTCATGCTTTATTCCTGACATAAGCCAGAGAAGGTAGATAAGAACTCGAGTTAGGACTACGATTGCGTCCGCGAATTCCAGGGTGTCCCAAAGTCCATACTCAAGTGCGGTTGGTGTAGTTCCACCGTTATGTTGATCTGGCGTGCAACGGACAACAAGGAGGTATAAAAATTAGTGAGCAATGATTCGTGCTAGCCCGGTTTACCTCAAACATGTAGCTCAAGACAAAGAAGTAAGGATGTTGTTGTTAATCATCCCATTCCTAGTTTAAATCTTGCAGTGCTGAACCGTGTAACCTAATATCATCAATAACGATCAGTTATTCATTTGAAATATTTGTCTATAAGTGGCGTCTGGCATTATGGCTCAAAACACCGGTCAAGAATCAGTTCAGGGACGAAACGGGGCCATACCATAACCTTCAGTCTGCTGTCAAGCACACGTCAACTCTACTGCTGCGATCAGGTAAAGCACATCCCACCTTAGTTCTAGCCCCGGAACAGCTATGCGGTCATACTTATGAGTCCAAAACATCAGACCTGGTCGATGATCGTCAACCATAATTTCATCTTTCCACCTACCCGTGAGTGTATCTGTAACGATAGCCACCATGACTTCAAGGAGTACTGAGCGAATAATTACCTATCGGTAGTTTAAAGACCCAGCGCGATTAACTTATTTGCAATTTGGAGACTATACTGTGCTCCCAAATGAGACATATTTGAAAAATGCGGTGACTTCAAACTAGCTTTTGGCAGGCACTTTGGAAGGGTTGTCTGCACCAAGGGAACCATGCTAGAGTAATGACATTAGTCTTGACAATATATTTGTAACAACGAAAATGACGTGCATATGCCATTGGGAGGACGTGAAATAGATGAGAACTGGGTCACACGTTGACTCAAGAAGATAGAACTTACGGGTTCTCAAATCTCTTTAATTGCTTTATGTGCGGTTTATACAAACCCACAAGTTAAGAGCAGA
This sequence comes from Dicrocoelium dendriticum, assembly GCA_944474145.2. NCBI lineage: Eukaryota > Metazoa > Platyhelminthes > Trematoda > Plagiorchiida > Dicrocoeliidae > Dicrocoelium > Dicrocoelium dendriticum. The sequence continues at coordinate 51,044,910 of OX104068.1, read as the reverse complement.
AATATTTCACTGAATCTTATGGGGTTTGTTAACATGCGTGGAAAAGCGTTTGGGGTTACAGCGGGACGTTTTCACTAGTTTTCTTCGGAGAACGAAACAGCGAAACTGCTGAGGGCAGTTAAACAGGGCCACCTTACTAAGGTAGTCGATATCAGTGTCCCAGTCACGAAGATTTCGAAAAATATTTGGTGTCTATCACCGTAACGACCCATGCTGTGGCCCGTGCATTGCAATATTAAAAGAGTGCTACGAACGGGCACGTTCAGGTTCATTGACCGTTGTGACAAGTGTAATTGACAGCTCGGCGGTATAGTAATAAAGGTTTCACCTTGTAAACTCTGCCTTCTGCCACCAGTTGCACATCACTGCACACATTCCAAGGGCAGAAATTGAGCAATCGGTTGTGGTTTGGGCAATACCTCAAAATGAACGTGAAAACACGAGGCAATTCGTCACGGTCTCCTGTCAGTCAGCAGGCTTTGACACGTCTGGTAAAGCCACAAACAGCGCCTTTTCTACCTTCTGGATGGCATCAGTGGTGCGCCTTCCTTGGACGCTTGCCGGGTTCCAACACCATGACTTCCGATGCCAGCAACTTGTGTCACTAAGCCATGAGTGACGGTCGCTAAGGTACGCCTTTCGCTCTGAAGGTGTGTGCGGATGTTGTTTATCTCATTAGGTAGATAAACAGACCTCATATCCAGGACCATTGGGATGTTACTTCGGATCTTTACCTGGTGAGATCGAAAGAAAACCACTTGTTCTGGCATGATAATTAACTTTAGGTTCAAATTTAATAAACAGCGCGAGTAAATTGGTTATCCTGGAAATTGCCTTTCAGTTGCCTTCGGCACAATTTCATTAATGTACATTTTATTAACGGGAGCAAACATAATTTTTCATCCTGTCGGAGTAAACCACGTGCACACATTGAGCCGAAATCTTCCTCAAGCCGCTCTCCCATCAGTTGAAAATATGGATTTCAGCTATGGGACATAATCGGTTTACCATCGTAATTATATGACGTGCGCAGGCTACAGACCAGATAACCGAGTTTAGAACTCGCCACGGGCATTTAGCGTGTGTTATTTTAGACTGATAAAATGAAGACAATATTTGCATTATTGTAGGACCACGTCTACTGTGGTGCAGTCACTATACTAAATAACACAGCAAAAGTAAAATGAACTTTTCCTGTACGATCCACCGGAGTTAGTTCCTTTTGGCTTAAAGGTTATAACAAAAGAGAGATAACGCTGAAGTTGCAAAGTGGAAGGATGGAAAGCTGTTCATTTTCTTGTGCTGAATTTCGATTACACTTCTATGTTCATAGTGCTCTTTGCACGAGGTTCCCCGAACCCTATGACGTGAACTTTTTCTAGAGAACTCGGGAAACAGACTGCGAATTGCATATGTTGACTAATCCGTTCTATGCATAGAAGGCTTGTTCATCAGACATTTATCAACTTTGGAAATCCGTCTCCTTATAACATATAATCCGCAGCCTAAAACTGTCTTTTTCTTTAGCGTTAATACGTCGAAGCAACAGTTTTTCTGCGAGTCGAGCTTCTTTCTCTTGCAGATGTTTCATAAACCAAAAATTTCACAACGACTGGTTTGTCTTAATTGAATGGACTTTGCAGCAGCGTAAGGTTCGTTTATCACAGAGGTAAACGACATACCAGATGATCCACGTTGGTCATACCTTAACGTTAGAAGACTCATAGACACATAGATGGCGAAACAGTTTTTACCCAACTACTTTGTCAAAGTCGATATTCAAGTAAGACAAATTTCTAGGTGCTAATTTAAATGGATTTTTTCATCCCCGTTAGGAAGACACTTTTGGAAGAACAATCTCTCGGGACGAATTATGTTAACTAGTGCACCAGACAAAGTGTTATAAGATAGATTGAGCAAATTCACCCGCAAAACTGCGAGCAGTTAGTCTAGCACCAGGTGAAGCAATTCATTAGACTTTAATGTTACCGATGTTGGCACTGACAGATAAGTAGGATTTATGCTATCGTAGTTCAAACTTCTGAAAATAGTCACTATAGGAGCGCGCTGTCACATAGCCTACGACGAACATAACGCAACTCCGCTAGTACTAGATATTTTTTCAGATATAATATTTACAGAATCGTGAGCATCACTAAGAATCAAGAAGGATCTTGTAAACTGATTTGTTCTCTTAGAATTCTTCTACATCGCACAGTAGCGTTACTTTTAAACGTGCGAAGCAAATAATGCAAATGTGCGATAGTGGAAATCCTTCGGTAATATCGAAAGAGTGACACCCGCTCGCACAAGCTGACCACCGAATAATTGGAAAGGGTCACTTGCATCTTTGCCTGCTTTTTAGCACAAGTGAATGATAGTTCGGAAGCATTGTACTCAGTGTACCCTACCCAACATTTAACTTTTACTGCTTGATGGTCAGTCGCTTTATTGGTATGACCAACCTACATCTCCACTTCAAGAACGGTCTGGTATGCACATATTCACAGACGCTGATGTGTGTCTTTGACTAGTTGGAAGTGCGTACGGATAAAGCCTATCCAAACCTACCACCAGAACTTCCGATTATTTCTATGCAAACCACGAGCCCTACAAACTAGACCATGATTTTCTGTTCCATCAGCGGAATGGCTTGCACTTTCGCCTCTGGCAACCTTTTACCTTTGTTTTTTTACACCAAGCCATAAAAGGATCAAGGGCATGATAACCTACACTTGCGATATTTTAAACTCCCAATGTGTTTCTACTCCCCGAACCCTCAGTTTTCCACGTTTAAGGAAATATACTAAAGCGAATCTACAAGAAGCGTAACAGTTCTAACAAAAATAATCGCGTTGGATGTAGGGTCGCTCTAGGGAAGTAACACTTGCTGCAATCACATATCCCAACAATTGTGAGCAAAATGGACGAGATTCAGAGCATAATCTGCTAGCGTAAATACTCGAAGCAACGTGTAATTATACTTCGAACTTTTGGCTTCGTGAGAATGTGGATGACATGGCTGTAGCGACTGAGTGTTCCCTTTGCCATCCTGTCGACCAGCCATATATATACCGGAACAGTGACGGAAGAACATTTTTCTATCAATCCCTCTTGGTGAACGTCAACCAAATGCATGTTTAGCTTTTCTTCACCTCATATTAACTGCTTACTTTTCAAGTGGATATCACGACGTCTAAGGGAAGAGGAATTCATCTTGTTAACAACTATCTACACTTTCACCATCTGTCCAACCTCCAAAGGAGAGTAATTTTGCGATTATTTCGAGTCAGCCGTTACCAACCACATGGTTTAATCGCTCCGCAATTTTGCCACTAATATAAACAGATGTGACACAACATTCTTCCCATGACTTGAACTGCAAAAAGTTGTAACCTCCAGCGGAATTAGGGCAACGGCAGACTTTATATTTGTTGGACAAGCAATACTGTTTTTGTGTACAAACAAGCACAAATTAGTAGTTCTGATCACCAAATTTCGCTTTGTCTACAGTCTACTAAAATATAAGCCACATAAAGCTTAATCACTGTATACTCGTAGTCATGAGAAAATATGCATATCAGAACATATATAGACTACGAGAAATGATTGTATTCACAAACTTTGTATATTCCTTGACACTGACGTAGCTACGTATTGTAATCAGTCAACGAGCTACCAGAACTTTTGTTTTGATACCTGCTATCCATTGTAAACCATTTTCATCCGGGTAAGGTTTACATCTCCTTACCTAAAACGCTCGCGTAGACACAAAGAGAAAGCATCTAAAAGGAATGATCAAGCCACAATGGAGACTTTTCTATTTCTCTCAATGTAGATTTGTACCACCTGAACCACAAAAATGTATAGAACATATTAAAAGATAATAGCTGTTTTGAGTTCTGGCAGATAATGAAACAACAGTGGAGTCTCTCGCTGAGTGGCAAATCCAGACGTGGACCTTGAAGAACTGAGCCACAGCACTTTTTGCGTCAGTGTTAACTCCACTTCTTACCCTTCTCCTTCCAAGTGGACATGCCCACAACTTCATTATCTACCACTGACAGAAATATAGTGCACAGTAAATGGTTGCAGCTAAATTCAAACAAAGCAAGTAACCGTGAGGGACTATCTGCCGTTATCCACAAGGTGTATGCCGATTACTTAGCTCAGCCCCTTGTCGACCAGTACCCATTGTGCATGCAAGGATATTAAATTGCTGACTGTTTGAGAAATGCTAGAATTGCAACAGGCTAATTTGACCTGCGTAATTGGAGGTGGTATGGTGCTGATCATCCCAACACTGATCTGACACGTTATATCGGCACACTCATCTTCAGGTGAATACTACTGAGGACAGTATCCATGCAAATTCTTGGCTTCCATGTGTAGTCATGTATTTAAAACCGTCCCACAATCGAAGGACGTGTATGGAATTCTAAGAGAGCCGCTACTAAGTAGATAAGGCAAGTACCATTCAGCTATTCAGGTGCTAAATTCGAATTGTGACTAGTTCGAGTAACCGCAGAAATGCAAAAGCCTTATTGAACATTAGGGCGTGGATATAGTAGCATCACCTTATCACTTAGCTAGGTATTTGCCTAGATAGTGCAAATATTATTTGGGCCTTCAAAATGTTTCCTCTATAGAAGAGCAAAACCCTTAAACAGCATGGTACTGACCAGCTGCAAACCAGTCCGTCAACATTTTAGCCTTGTGCCATCTATCGGAACAACCATATAAAATTACACTTTCTATTTCTACGGTCGTTGGTGATGAAGTGATGTTCAGCAATTCAGAAAAAGTAATTGTACCCTTAAAGGGGTTGTACTGAATCCACTTATAGCCAGGACCGTCTCGGAATTTAACCAGAATTCTATAAACATTATACCGAGTTTTGCAGTTTCACTAACACGACAGTAGCTTTCCTCAAAGTCCGAACCCTGCTCATCCTTAGTCATGCAATGCTTATGCTAGTGTATGTGCTGTTTCAGAGTTCACAGATTTAGCTCATTAGCAGTCCCATATTATTTTCATAGTGAGCTAGATCCTTTTTGACAGTGTTCACTAACTGTCATCAGTATGCAGGACGTCTAAAGTGCTTTGAAGTCAAGATGGGTTGAATTTGAATGCGCGCCTTGAAATTAATTAGTTCTCCAGCCTGAATAGTCGCAAATATCCAAGTAAATACGATTCTAACTGATCAAGTCGCCTGAGCTTTTACTGCAGCTGCAAAGAGCTTAGAAAACTACCTCCCATCACAACCCCCAATTACCTTGTGCCTGTCCTCGCAATATCTCTATAAATTAACCGAGTAGTGTACTCATTGTAACTGGAACTTATGGACGCCTAGAAAAAATACAAACGAGTATGCGACAGGTGACCGTTCGTAGGACATTGGATTATTTCGATTTCATAGATTCCTTTTAATCTAGCAAATGTGTATTGACTTAGTAGTGTTTTATGCGTACTGGATCGTAGCATTACCGGTAGATAATCCTCCTGGTCCTGCTGCTATTTAAAGGCAAAAAAGCAGCGTTACGTTAACACAAATTGCTAAACCAGATTATCGTGAGCTTGTAGATTAGTAAGCTGACATTGCGACGATATCATCCGCGTTCAGAATTATCACAAACCAGTCAGATGTTCTCACTGTGTTATTTCCATTTGCTGTGTTCAATCAAAGTTAACATGTACCTATAAACGGTTGACAGCTAATCCCTATATCTAACAACGAAAAATAATTTCAGTCTTAATATCTTACTACGAGGAACGTTTATGTCTATAATCAAGAAAAATCGGAACGCATAGGGTGCACGCGATCTTCTCTATGATTGTTGCAGGTCACCATATATGCACTAGGCATTTTCAGGTGAGCGGTAACAATCAAGAAAATTCCGCTCATTTTTCTGCCAGAGACATCCATATCAATCTGGCGCTCTCAGTTATCATTGCCATTGCATTTCCGACTGAGAGTGCACGGTACAAATAACCGGCTCTCTGCTAAGGTAAAGAATTAGGATACTCCCCGGTTTGCCTATGGCACACATCTCCATTAGGTTAAAATAAGTAACCCCATGATAAGCATGGGCCTACAGCTCTCTGGAGTCGCTGGAGTAGCGGGAATTGCCTCCTTTGTGCCGTAGCTCCAGCATACAAACCAGTGACTAGGTTGCTTTCTCTTCCTTCCTTACGTTGCCGGCCTTGCGGGGTCCGTTACGTAATTTAAATGGAAAGTAACTCTTCATCTACCTAGGCCCTGCCACCCTCACCTTTCACTCAATGGCTACTCATTGAGAATGTTCACGGAATCTACTAACGAGTTACCGAAATTAATGTGAGTTTGCCACCATTGGGTCGAAGTTCAACTTGTCTATCAGCTCACAACCAACTATTGTACATCCAGTGTTTCGTTCCCATGCTGAACGCCGTTTGTGGAGTGCAAGTTGTTAACCTTGTAAACAGGTTCTCGGTGGATTAAAGATCAGGGGTCAACGAGCAAATAAGCAATTCCAGACAGCTATGATCCGACGCTGAATTGTGTAATAACAAACGATCTAACTTAATAAAATATTTATGCTCATTTTTCCTCCTGCTATTTAGTTGGGTTTATTATACGCCCGGCACCACACTCACTGGAACGAAAAGCTTTTATTCTTCCCTGGTTAATCCGCTGTGCAAATGGTTAAACAACCCTGACTTTAGCCGATTTGTAACTGTACATAGTCGCAAATATTGAGCAACAATTTCTAACACGAGAATGCTGTCCGTATAGACTTAGAAAAACAATTCACAAGCCGTGGGTACGTGGTTATCGGACTCTTGTCTAGACAGTACGACGCGAGAGAGTAGACACCATACATTAAGTAAGTATAAAACTGGCGCTTATTTGAAGCGAATGGATGTAAGAATATCTTGCAAACCAAGAGGATGTCACATCAATCACTTCCGTTTCCACATAGGAATAGTTTTATTCGGTTGAAGAACAGACGATGGACCCTAGTTCTTACATACATACAGCCAATGAATAACCAAGTCCAAATGCATGGCATTCCCAAAGCGAATCTTATGTCGTCCAGAGCAAAACCAGCCTAACGGAATGGCGATATTTTTACGCCCTGTTCTCATTTCAAGGTAAACCGTTTTGAACCGTCATTCTTTGTCTTCGAGAGAATGACGCTGTCAGAATTACAGACGAAATTATGGAGGTATTAAGGTTTGGGAATTTGCATTGCAGTAAAAACAGACAGCAACATTTGCATATTCCATGTCCACCACTGTTTGACCGACTGATAGGCATGAAAAGTCTGTAACTTATACTTTCTTTTTCACATCGTGTTGGCCGCACTTTCTGAGTCTACATCTTGGCTTTCACCTAACTTACCATCACAAACCGAACTGTTTGAACCTTAGTCTGATTATTAAGGCAGGTTTTCTTTATGGTTGGTCTTCAGCATCAGTTGCGGCGAAGTCTGATAAACTGCAACTTACACCGGTTACCATAGCGTGTAACTGCTACGGAAGCCTGTGGTTACTCTGCCTGATTGGTTGATGGTGATATGGTAAGATTTATTCTGAAATATTCCGCAAATCATGATTGTGTAAATTGGCCTGTGGATTAACACCATCCACCAATAAATCAACTATTATTCTATTGCCGGGTAGGATGCTTCAGATATCTTGCTGTTTTGTTTGGAGAAGTGGAGGTTGCGACAATTTAAACCCAATCCAGTACAACCTCATGCTTTAAAACAAAGCAATAGCGACATCTGGCAATTAGTAATCGTCCAATTGTTCAGACCAGTAATGGTGCTGTGCAATCGGATAGCGTACGCACACTGCGGTATTAGCTTGGGCCATTTCTCATTCGGGCCCCAATGCCAGTGCGGCCAGAGGATCAAATAGCATTGAAGTTGGTCCCATGTAGAGCAACGGCACGCGCGTCATTCTGTATTCAAAGTGCGTCCAAATAAAGAAAGTCATTTCAATCTACCCTATCTGCATCAGACGGACGGTTAGAATATGAAAGATTTTATGATCTTTTTTCTTTGCATGACTGCGTTTGCAGTTTGCTGTTATCGCGTCGTTTCGATCACAGTCTAAATCAGCTCCCACTGAGATAGGAAAGCGCATGCCCACGTTGCGACCTACACGATCGCCGCTCATTAGCGACCGTTGGCGAGAGAAATGGAATGGCGATAAAAAGAGAGTCGCATATGGTGCCATTCATTGGTGATTCTCGTTGCGACATCTGCAGAACCGTAGGCGGGCGGAATACTGGCCTAATTCTAGCCAGCAAGAAACACACATCGAGGACACTTTGGCCTCATTCGAGCAGCAAAATCATTTGAAACATCAAATGAAAATATGGAAAAATATCCACCTGGGCATGGTCACATGATACACGTGTATATTCGTGCTTTTGGAAAAGCATATTCGAGGGTGTCACACAATCATCGTTTCTCTTAAGAAAGTAATATCACCGATCGACTGTTCGGACCTACGTACCATAAACCTCATCACCACATCAGCTTTTGTCAAGGTGTACTGATTACGAAAAATAAATTAGGTACACGTTCCATTGCACTGATCTAGACATGTGGTTACCGTAGTTTTCCATAGAAAATGGTGTGGTAATGGGAAAATGGCACAGGGTTAGCTATTGCGTCAGATACTCTGACTGAGAATTAAAACTACAAAATAAAATTTGATAGAAATATAGACCTGTTTTGTGGGCTTGTTATGCTACTCATAAACACAGACAAAACTCCGGCTCTTAGTCTCCGTTGTACAGTATCTAGTGAGAACGGGTTATGTCAAGTAAAGCCTCGTTAAATTGTTTGTTAAAATAAGAATAACGGCTTAATACTGGTATGAGTCGTAGGAACGTTCAGCGGTTGATAAATTCGAGAGCAAAGAATTCCGCCAATATTTTATCCGGATGTACTGCGCAGGCGAACGCATATAGTGACACATTTCAATTTGTGTTGTGGCTGAGTTTAAGAGGGCGGCGTCGGTTGTCACTGAAATTCTTCAAAACTTGTGTCAGTATGTGTCCGACCTGCAAAGGCAGAAGCCATACACTTTTTAAACCTATGCGAGCTGGAACGAATCAATAAGGCTTGTTGGTCACTTTTACTACGAGATCTGAGGCGATGCGAGACCACACACCATTACGAGGACTTACCATGTCAATTGCTAACTCAATTACGGCCACATGTTCGCCTTCAGCATCTGTTGATAAATGTAAATACTAGGGTAGCCGAACACGCTGTATAGTAGGCTAGGTTTGCTGCTGCCAGTTTTCCACTTTGCGGATTGTGCCTAGCACCCAAGACTATCGTGAATCTCTACCGAAAGTTAACCCTTAAAGGAGACTCTACATGACGTGGTCTCCAAGTATAGGATACCATTTGGACAATGATGCATAGGGTGCAGGTTATCTAGCTATGTTAAACAGGAGTGGAACTCAATTTCTCCACTATGAACAGCATCCAGATCTCTTAATGACACGTCCTGACCATTCTGACTGCCGACCTCTAGCTATATCTTGATAATATAAGCGTATAGTGAGAAGTTAGCAGTGATCATAGGAGCGAGGTAACTTATAAAAAGGTAGTTGTGGGGCTAAAACAACGAACCGCACAGAAAACAGCATCCGAATTTAATCGGATCCAGCGACGAGACACGGAGACATGTCCGTCGTAAGCGACAAAATTCGCTTGGATGGTTCGAGTGACGCTTTTACACCGGGTTCAAATAAACGACAACCCGGAACTGGACAACGGTACTATTTACAAATGAATAAATGGCAGTATACAATAACTACCTCAACACTTATGCTGCCAAACTCAAACCAGTTACAATGATAATCGTTTGGTTCGAATCAACAAGTCCAGCTTCAGAGCCTCCGCTGTACGAAGTCATGGCACTAAGGTACACGGTGTGTTTATAAGACGGGTAAAGCGGTGGGATTGGCGATCATACAAATATGAATGCGGATTGGCCAAGCCTCAGGGGAATGTGAATTTGGCCTATTTGGAGCGTTCACTAATTGAGTCACAGATGTACATGCACAAAGGAAGAAATGGTCAGACATGCATAATCGGTGAGGAGTGAAGGTCACCAAACGACCCTAATCAGTGCAGAGCATGGTGTTGACAATCGTAAACAAAATTAGACAAAAGTGTAGAGGCAATTTGGGATCGTGGGAAAGCGAGATACTAACGCTTTATGGAACGTAGGACGGAACGATTTGGTGGATAGGTTTCACCAAGGAATAGGGAGGTATAGTCGACATGTTTGGTAGAGGAAGGGAATATGATGTTGAATTGTGATCACGAGGTCCAAATACTCTCTACATCCGTAGCTGCGGATAAGGAAGTAATTTCCAGTTAATCCGAGAACAAGATTCCGACTTCCTTGGCTTCAGATTTTCTTAGTATAGCGCCAGTGAGCCAGATGATCGAACAATTGCGAAAGTCAGGGTTGACAATGAATGCGTCATTTTGGTTCAACTATGCTGTACAATAATTAGACTGGTGGCGAGTGACCGCATTTGACTATAGCCGTGCTGGTACGGTCGTTTGATGTCAAGGTATTTCATTATTCCACTAGGTCTTAAGTAATGCATTTTATTTCCATCAGCTTTGTTATTCCCTGGAAAAGATCCACTGACTGAAATCTTTACAAACCAGCGTAATTATGTCTTCTTGTCACATGGCACAGATTTATTGCTCAGGTTACTGCTGTACTCAGTCCTTCAGCGACATCTGCTCATTAAGCAAAGAGAACTCGGCGAATATTACAGCACGTTGCGCAAGCCGAACCCTTCTACCTAAGTTACACATTTATGTCCATACATAACGACTTTTCTGCAGCACTGAGGTTCTTCCCTTTGCTCATTTAAATAAAAACAATGAATAACTCACATGAATCCCGGCCAATTCATGTCCAGCAATCACATAAGTTGAACTCGTCTCCCATTGGCTGTCTGGCGCGCACGGCTGGCCCACCCATTCACTCTGGTATGACACCCCCATCACAATGTAAACGCCTCCCAAATGAACACAGTGAGGATTGCGCGCTTTACTTTTATGAGTTCTAGGCCAACTATAAGTTCTGGAGATGAAAAATTTCTTAATAGAATCCTTGAACTAACAGAGGCAAAGTACGATCTCAGAAATTGTACGATTGTAGTAACCACAGGTCTTTGAGGGCTTCAACGAAAATTTGTGCCGCTCAGCCTGTTACTATTAGTAGTGAATTGAACAATGATTTATAACGGATAAAATGTTTATTACTTTGAGAAAAGCAGGTTTTAAGACACTTACCAAGCCCTTCACATGAACAAAGCTGCAGGTTTCTCCACCCCCACGCTACTCAGAATGCTGGTGAGCACAGTTATGGCTCCCTTTCTATCTTTTCCCGATAGACGCGGGCTGTATCAAGTCACTTGGGTGAGAGAGCGTGTAGCCTAGTCGTCTCCTAAAACAATGCTGCAGCTGTAAAGGTGAAGGATGTCGGGAAGAGCGTTTTACGTGCGAAACAGCCGAATGTAGCAAATCTTTTTTCGGAAATCAGATAGACCGTATGCAATAACTCGGAATGCATGTCCGTTCAGGTTTTGGTCTCTTCTCCTAGCTGAACAATTTCGTTGCGGACGCTTCACTACCAATCGAGTTGACTTCATCAGTGCATAGAAGGCAACCGTTGCCCGAGGAGCGAGTGGTGGTTGAACTTGACCACTTCGAGTTAAATCCCGTGATCACAATTTGTTCGTAGTTCGGTCGCCGCCACTTTCAGGCTAAAGTGGTGAATGACCCACGTAAATTCTTTCTTTCGCAGTTGATGACAAACCAAATCTAAGTCAACGCGCTGGTTTATTAAATTCTCCGTAGGGCACCATGCTACGAGGCATTCCTTTGCTTTTCTTGTCGCTCACTGTGCTAGGACCTAGGTTTTCTATCGTTGTAACATGTGTCCTTATTCATCAGCGCGTGTCAAGACCAATGATGATGTGTAATGGTTTCGACAGGCTGGTTAGTGTTTTTGTGGTTTTGTAGATAATTTGCCCCCCGCATGGACCACATAATGTTTATCGCAATTTTACACTGTATCCTGTCAACTAAATTCCGGCGTCATGTGCTCTCGTTTCCCCATTCGGTCTAGACATGGTTCCTTTCAGAGTAGCGGTGGTCTGTGATCCAACATCAGATGGTGTGGTTTGAGTCAGGCAATCATTTCCGATACGTTCTTGATGTACGCCAAAGCGATTCATTGAGTTGTTGTTGTTGCTTATTGTGTGGTATTTTTGTCTTGCAGTGTATGTATCTTTGGATGAAACTGCATGGACGGTGTAAACAGATAGCTTTCTCCTCGTTTTGCTTCCGTTGTATTGAAATGTGCTGCTATCCTGCAAACCAAGAACGTATACAATTGACTTTATGATATTTTGTATGACTGATTTCTTTGAAACTTGAGATTTGCTCTGTGTGCATGTCTTTTCTGTGAACTGATCTTTGTGGTTCGCCCTCCGCTGTTCTAGTAACCAGTACATCCAATAAAGCTGGTTGATTTTCCGCTTCTGATTCCATGGTGAAGGAACGTCTTTCATGCATCGTTCAGCAAGGCTTGTGCGGTCTATAACTGGCCGCGTTTGTGTATCATGAAGATGTCATCAACATATCTAGCCCACAATTTCTGTCTTGTGATGTTTGCATGACAAGCTGTGCAGTGCGTCCTAATATAAAAGATCCCATTGGAACACCTTTCAATTGTTCACTGAATGCTCCATTAAAGTACGTCATAAGACACTAGTCAAATAGCTCGCATATACTATGGGTCATCAGATTCCCAACTATTTCTTAGCCAACATTTAGCCGTTATCTGATATTTCCTTTCGACAATTGTAAGTTGACAGAAGTAAACAATTTAGTACCATCGAAGAACACAAGTATTTCCTTTGTGATCGATTGCTGGCCTTTTGAGGTTATCCAAAAACTGCAGAAGGTCTTTTGTGGAATACCGCCATCCACTTGTCAGGTGTTTAAGGCAAGCCAAGCTGTAGTTCGGCGTACTAGCTAGTGCCACGATTAGCCGAAGTACTACCTCACCTTTGTGCATCTTCGGAAGTCCGTGGAATCAGGCCATCTTGGAGTCATAAACTTTCATTCTATTATGCAGCAACCTTGGGCGTTGCGTCGAATCATGAGGCCCTTTGGGCTCTTAGTTATTTCCTTCATTAATTATACTGTTGGATTGCATTCCAAGCAGCCGTATGTTGTACTGTCGCTCAGAAGGTCCATCGTTTTTTTCAACGTCTGCTGCTTTGCGCATGATAACAGTCATACACCCTTGGTCTGCAGGCAGGATCACGATAGTTTAATCAGCCTTTAATGATTTGTAATAAGCGGCATGTTTGAGCTGGTGGCCCCTAAGATTACTATCGCGGCTGCGTTGCAGCAAATCCCTACGGGCATGATTGGGGTACGTCAGTACAGCTGGAAGTCCATTTGAGTGCGTCTCGACAGCTTCCTGTAGGTAGACATCAGAAGAACAATTTTAGCAAAACCGTTCCTCCATTAAGCCTTGTGAATAAATCATCTGGAACCGGTGAGGGGTATTTATGCGTTTCCAATGCGTTACTTAATAGTGTGAAAAAGCCAGCACAAATATGCAACCTGCCAATGGCCTCTCTGATGACTACAATAGGAGCGGTCCACAATGAGTTGGTCACAGCACTGGTGATACCCATGGACTCTAATCGACTAATTTCGGCATTCACAGCCTCAACAGCAGCGTTTGGCACTGGTCACTTTGGACAAAATACTGGGCGTACATCGGTCCGCGTATACAACACAGGATTTTCCTACGAAAACATTTCAAGAGCCTCCGCAAAATCATTGGGGTATTTAGATGACAAATATGATAAAGCTTCTGCACTATGTTTAAACGTCACCGATACAACCGAATACTGAAAATTGTTGGGACACTGTGAACAACTATATAGATTATCACATACTGTTCAGAATTGCGTTTCATAAATTAAGCTTGTGTATCCAGTCAATGCCCAACAAGTTTAAATGCACATAATGTGTAAGATAACATACACTACCACTATACAAATTGCGAAGTGTCAACTCACATTTGAATGTCCAAGAAAAGATAATTCCTAACCGAACGCGTCGTGAGTTTGGCATGAACTTTGAACACATGTAGGTTTAATGAGCCTAAACCTAGTCAATTCAGAGGTTATTGTAAGACCTGAAGCGGTGTCTAATTGGAGCCGAACAGAAACACCGTTTCTCATAATGGTTATAAGCTTCCGCAATGACTAACAGTCCGGCGTAGTGGTTGCAAACACCACATTTGTAAGGCAACGCTGGAAACTTAAGGTTTTGGCGAATTTTCGTGACTTCCATCCAGAGGCTCCCTGCAAACATCTGGTTTCCTTATGTCCCATCTTCCCGCAACGATTACAAATATATAGTCTGAATTCATAAAATCGTGCGAAATGCCACTGGCGGAAATCCCAACAAGTGCTAGGCGGACGACAGCAACATGCGAAGTCTGAGAGATGTACTGAATTTTGCCATGGCCTGGGGAGTGTAGGAAGAATATAAACATCTACCACACAAGACTCGCTGTGCCGCTGGATCATTTCTGTGTCATGCTTCAGTATCAACATACGTTCACATTGCTGCACCAACTCATGTAGTGAGGCTTCTGGATTAGACTCCAACCTAGATAATAAACGTGTTCGAAGCTCCGCATCTTTTGGAGAACGTAATCCACAAACAAAAATGAGCGTTTTAAACAGATCACTTGTGAGTGTGCTAAGCTGAAAACGCTCGCATTCCCGGTTAATAATAGCTGCACAAGTCAAAGAAATCCTTTAGATTCTTAACAACTTGAAAACATAGGAGACAGGAGCTGAGAATGGACCTTAAGGGCAGAAAACCTTGGTCAATAACTTCACCGTTTCTTACAATGATACATCACGGTGGTACTTGGGTAGAATGTAATTGGAGTGCTTTTCATACTCTTGTGGACTCGATTTTTTCAAAGAAAGACGTACCTGAGCTGCGTCGTTTATCCTACTCCTAGCAGTCTTTCATAAGTGTTCCCAGCGACGAAACCGTTTCAACAAACGTTGCTGTGACGCCTCGAACTGTGCTTGTTGTCTTGAAAGCATTTCTTGAAGAACTATCAAAGGGCCGTAAAGATTTGAAAATCGCAGTGCAGCGATACCCCATCACCATTCTACTGTGAAGCCTGACACTACCAAATGCAACCCATTTAGAACGCAGAAAATACGCTCCGCGTGTGGACAAATCACCTTGAAAACTAACATGCCTGAACGAACAGGGTACAACAAAATCAATAGATCAAAGAACTAATCACGTGAAAGAAAGCGGGCAAGGTTTGGCGAACCTGTGCAGATCAAAAAGATTATCATGCGTGAGTCCCTCTAACACTGGTGGTCTCTGTATTCCAAGTCAGTGACAAGTTTCGGTCTCCGCTTGCCAATATTAAATGTCGTCAGACTTAAACAAAACGGATACTGATAAATGTGATTTTAATTGTTAACTGATGAGCTGGAGGATTTAGCAGGAATTCCACCATTATCTTGTGACTGCATAATATTCCAAGTTACTAATGTTGCTGTACACTGATTCCGCTCAGTAGTCATGTACAGTAAACACTGACCGTCCCTAAATTCGCGCCCATCAGTCTAAGCGAGATAGCGAAACGCAGAAAGCCGACCGATTTCGTTTTCTTGTGCACAGCATATACAGATATTCCACCCTTCCCATGTATAGTTGCGGGGGTACAGAAGTGCGACAAAATAGCACAGATTGCAGAGCGAGCAACCCTTGCCAGAGTTGTCCCACTCTGCCCAGAGGAACCAGATGCTCAACATCAAACTCTAACGGGGAACAGAGCGGCCAGACCGACAAAGGAGCAGTGCTAAATTGTTAGGGTATAATGACCCCCGCGGAGAAACGAGGGCTGCTACTAATGCTCCGCTCGGATTGCATACTTCCTCAAGGCCTCGTGGTACATACAGCCCTGCTGAGAGACCAACAACATGATTGTCCATTAGTTGAACCCCAATGACCGAGGTACCTTCCATCGTAGTTGCGATTGAAGCAACATCAAAAGAGGTTATGGTCGCCCCAAGACAATGAGACCCCGCATGTCATCCGTTGTCCGACAAAAGTAAACAGCCACATATACAACCCCAAACAGGCACATGAAACAACATCGTAATTCTCTTACTTTTATATACTCTAATATGCCGGAATTCGGGACAAAGGCAATCAAATACAAACCTCTGGACGACGGGGAGCAGTGGAGCTTCATTTCTTAATTGATCGGGGTCCAAACAAAACTGAGCGGTTAGATGCACCCCGTCCATTAGCCAGCTTCGGTAAACTAAAGTGAACCACGACTACTCCAAGTAACGAGTCAGTCAGGAGACGATTATGAGGCCGTTCTCTTTCCCCTCAATAGCCTCTGAGTGGTGAACTATTTGATTTAGTACTTGTTGACAACTAACGACGAAGTAACTTACTTTACCGAGCTGTAGGGGCACCTATACCACGTAGCCACGATTTACCGCTGCTGTTCCGTTATGTCTGCTACACGAAATACATCTGAGAAAACAACGACGAAGTTCACATCATCACCGGTTATGGCATACGCTCTGGTCTCTGGTTCTTCCTAGCCGAGCAGACTTTTTGTTGTCGCCTAGAAGGAATTGGTCACGTAATTAACCAGGCTAGTTGCAAATGCGTCGAAAAGCGGTCGTTTGCCTGAAGCAAACCTAGTTCTTCCTGAGGAGCCGAACAACAACAATGTATACCTTTAGAGAATTCGGCCTGCTGCGCTTATAAACTCTGTCCAAGTGTGCAGGCCTGGGATGCATACATGGCTCAGCGAAACCGTTTTATCAAATTGGTACGGGTGGCCAAACTCAAATACCAAAAGGACTAAAGGATACTAGACAGAAAAGTAAGCAGGTGCAGCGCGAAATCCTAGTTATACGTGCAGTAGGTAGTCCGGCGCTAATCACCTAAGAAGTAATACATGTGCTCTGAAAAATGTTTACACGCACATTTCAAAGTGGTACATCACCTCGTACGTTTTTGACATAAATAACACTGCATCCAGGATTTAGCTACTGTGGCAAATGTGACGAAAGCATATTGTCTCTCGCTTGCACACCTCTCCTAGGCGTAAACAACCGAAGTCATTAGAAAAAACAGCTATGAGCACAATCAAAAGGTTAGCTCGGTTCTTTCATCCACGACTTGAATTTTGGAAGCCCAAATTAAGGGCACTTTAACAACTATACGAATGCTTTTACACACCACTGCGTAAGGCATATACAGGCACCAGTATAAGGGATCTATCGCTAATCGTTCAATTGTGCCGCAATCATTGCGGCTGCCATTTCAAATCAACCCACCGGCCCGACAACACTATACCATATCACACGCATGTTAGTGCATTGTACAAAGCTTTTAGTGTGGCACATTTTTGAAATCGCGTGCAGTACTTTCAAGTTAGCGAGGCAAAGAACGCCGTTTTGGCGTCGTTGACACTCTCATTGGTCATGGGACGTAAACCAATGGGACACCGGTTGGAAGCCCACAGCAAAAGCGACAGACAGTCCAATGAAAGTGGTCGAGCACCACCTTCTGTTCTATTTTGATGCCTATCTGAAGGAAACCTCGATGATTGGTCTCCAAACTGAAACCGTCCAATGCGTAACTTGTGATGCCTGTCTAAGGAAGAGATCCTAGCTACCACATGATCCGAAGCTTAAAACGTAACCAGTGCGGACAGACATACTAACCATCACATGAAGCGGTCTATAGTGATCGCCAGCGGCTACCTAATGGTGGCTTATTAAGCGACCTAACCATGGTGGCGTAGACAGGTAATCATCTAACTGGTATTCCGCAGTTCAGCAATGGCTTCTAGGCGGTTGGACAGTTGTGTGCGATTGTCATTGCAAGGATCATGGGGGACATTGCTCCCATAGAAGTTAGTAGACCAACCTGAAGCTGAACGACGAAAATTCTAAGGTTGCTTACATCGATCACAGTTGATGACTCAACAAAAAATAATAGGATTGTAAGTGTGGAGTTGACACGACGTTAGTGAGTGTTCGTTCGTCTCCACACCCATAGGCGACTGTGATAATCAGTTATCGCTTCATTGTCTCCATGTATGGCGTTATGTATAGGTTATAGGAACCTATGTATTCATAGGATAATTAGGCTTCGCTTCCATATGATCGCCCATAGGTGTTGAGGCGCTTTGACAAATGACTCTCCAAATGGAACCAATAGGGGCACGGTCAATGCAGATGGAACCTCCTTATTACATCCATGGACTGGCATGCTATCCCCATGAAATCGGCATTACTCAACAAAAAACACCTAAAGGGGCTACAATGACTACGGTGTCTATACATGCCACATCGTACTGCTAGAAAGGACGCAAGACCTATAGTTAGTGGCGACGCAGACATTTTACTCTGGTAATTCAGGTGAGTACTTGGAGCAGACAAACACTGTTGTCTCACCCACGAGCATTCCTACAATGTGTTTGCAATCATTTACAAAGGCAACCGCGCCCACTAATCCTGCTACGGACCACCGTTTCAGCTAGTCTTAGAAGCAATCATGTGTGCACGCCGTGACACAGGTTGTTATCGACTTGGCAACTACTCGGAAACATTTTGTCATTGGAAAGCAGGCAATTCCGGAGGCATTGTTGAAGGAGGAAAATTGCTCCAAACTCTATGCCATTAGGCAGCTCATATCAGAGCCGTAGGTTCACTTGATATTTCAAGCTTATCAATCACTTGGAAGCGAAGTGTAAATATCATGTTGAAACGCAGGATTGACATGCATCTTATGACCTTAGCATAACGGCATGTCCATGGGTCCTGTAGCGCTAACTGTCTACCGAATTGGCCCACAGGTGTGGCGACGAACGAACACTCACTAATGTCGTGTCACCGCCACACTAGGAACCCTCCTCTTTGGAACAATGGTTACAGATCCACTGATGGTTTTACCTACACAGCAAACTTGACCTTAATATACAATGCGCCGACTACATCAATACCCATCTACGCAATTCACATGAGGGTACGGCCAACTGAAAAAACACAGCACGAAAAATTTGTAGCTCTAAAGCTGTTAAAAATTCTATTTGCGAAGAAGTCCTAGCTTTACCTCCTTCATACGAATTACTGCATCGTTTCTGATTACCTCACACTGCCTTAACAACCACACTCATATCCTAAGCGAAATCGCACACCTGTCGATTCTCCAGATTGCTCGCAGTGGCACGATTACACTATGCATATCGTATCACGTATGGCCAGATAGCTAAGCGAGCAAGGAAGGCAACCGTGCAGTCAACCCGTAAGCCTACAAAGCTTCTCTTCCAACGATCTGACTTCAGAGAGAACGCCTCGGCTTTCCTCCAGGCGTGCATTAGTGCGGCACAGAATGTGCTGGTACATTTAAACAAGAGCATATTTTGGAACGATTGTTTTGTTTAAAACTACCTGAATGAAGGCTGGCAATGGGCTTGCAATTGCGGTGTACACTTGGCTCCGTTTTCCTGTCGCCTATCTGTTAAACGCAATCGGTGTACCAGCACATTTCAGTGGAGTCGAGGGTGATCAGCCAATGGGAGACATAATACGTGACTGGTCATACTGGCAAGCTGGGGTAAAGTTTCACTACCACAGGAGCGAGATGACATCTAAATGAGTGGTAATAAGAAGCGGATTGGTTGATTTTGTTGGGGTTGCAAGCCTTGCAGGCTGTTGGAAGAGAAGCTTTGTAGGCTTACGGGTTGACTGCACGGTTGCCTTCCTTGCTCGCTTAGCTATCTGGCCATACGTGATACGATATGCATAGTGTAATCGTGCCACTGCGAGCAATCTGGAGAATCGACAGGTGTGCGATTTCGCTTAGGATATGAGTGTGGTTGTTAAGGCAGTGTGAGGTAATCAGAAACGATGCAGTAATTCGTATGAAGGAGGTAAAGCTAGGACTTCTTCGCAAATAGAATTTTTAACAGCTTTAGAGCTACAAATTTTTCGTGCTGTGTTTTTTCAGTTGGCCGTACCCTCATGTGAATTGCGTAGATGGGTATTGATGTAGTCGGCGCATTGTATATTAAGGTCAAGTTTGCTGTGTAGGTAAAACCATCAGTGGATCTGTAACCATTGTTCCAAAGAGGAGGGTTCCTAGTGTGGCGGTGACACGACATTAGTGAGTGTTCGTTCGTCGCCACACCTGTGGGCCAATTCGGTAGACAGTTAGCGCTACAGGACCCATGGACATGCCGTTATGCTAAGGTCATAAGATGCATGTCAATCCTGCGTTTCAACATGATATTTACACTTCGCTTCCAAGTGATTGATAAGCTTGAAATATCAAGTGAACCTACGGCTCTGATATGAGCTGCCTAATGGCATAGAGTTTGGAGCAATTTTCCTCCTTCAACAATGCCTCCGGAATTGCCTGCTTTCCAATGACAAAATGTTTCCGAGTAGTTGCCAAGTCGACTCACTGTCTGTGTGTATCTCTCTCAACAACAACAACGGAGGAGGAGGAAAAGAGAGAGATACACACAGACTGTGAGTCGACTTGGCATCTACTCGGAAACTTTTTGTCATTGGAAGAGCAGCAATTCGCGGAGGCATTGTTGCAGGGGAGGAAAATTGGCTCCAAACTCTATGCCATTAAGGCAAGCTCATATCAGGCCGTAGGTCACTTGATATTTCAAGCTTATCAATCACTATGGAAGCGAAGGGGTAAATATCATGTTTAAACGCAGATTGACGTGCAAATACTGTATTGACCTTAGCATAACAGTAGCATGTCCATGGGTCACAGAACGCTGTAAACTGATCGTACGGGGAAAAGTGGCCCACAGGTGATGCGAACCGAACGAACACTCACTGAAGTGTCGGTGCTCACCGCCACACTAGGAACACTGCCCTCTTTGGAACAACAGCGTTTACAGATCCATCGGGATGGTCCTTACCTACCCAGCCGCAAACTCGAGCCTAAGTCTAGCAGATGACGCCGACGTGACATGAGCATTGCCATACGCTACGCCTATCCACAACAGGTGAGGGTAACGGGGGCCAAACAGAAAGCAACATCAGCACGAGAACTGTGTAGCGTGTAAGAAGCGGCTTTAAAAATTCTTATTTTGGCGAACGAACGCCAAGGCTTTAAAACCGCCCTCATGCCGTAAGATACTGCATACGTTTTTCTGATTACCTACACACACACTTCGAGCTTAAGACAACCACAGATGCATATCCCTAAGCGAAATCGCCACCTGATCGATTCTCCAGATTGCTCGCAGTGGCACGATTACACTATGCATACCGTAGCACTGTAGGCCAGATAGCAAGCGAGCAAGGAAGGCAACCGTGCAGTCAAACCGTAAGGCCTACAAAGCGCTCTCTTCCAGACGAGCCTTGCAAGGGTTGCAGCACGCTCAACAACAATCCAACCAATCCGCTCTTA
>OX104068.1:50970370-51022826 GCA_944474145.2 Dicrocoelium dendriticum | reverse complement strand
CACAGACTGTGAGTTTCAGAACATCGGGCTTCATCAGTTGACAGATGTCTATGAGTTCACAGCGTCGTTGCGGAGTTTCCTGAAACGCACTCGTAGATTGACACATACAAGCGGGTGATCAAAGTCCACGAACCTGCCTCAAATCGGGCGCCAGTTTTGAACCCAGCCACTCCAGCGGTGGCTGATTGCGATGTGATCGATTTGCATCCATGGAGGTTCATGGGCTGGTGAACGCCGCCTCACTCTTCTGCTGGTGCTACGTCGGAAGTTAGCGCTAGCGAGAAATAGACGAGCATCTTCACACGGGTGTGTCGATCGTTTTATCACAAGAGTCCGCGCCATGTTGGCCGCCCAGATAAAGCTCCTTAGTGGACACGTTTCCAACGTGGGCGTTCAGACCGCAGGTGTACACTACGGTATCCGTGCATTTGTTATAACGTAGGAACTAGTTAATTTAGTGTCATAAGTCATATTTCATCTAGTCAATACTACAGTTTCTGGGGGAGGATGAAGAAAGGACGAACTGGTAACGTTTGTACCAGCGTGATTTTGTAGCTTTGAGCTAATATGTTAAGCTGACCACGCACATGTGACGGTTGAACGGGATGCGCTCGATCAGGGCAACATCAGTTGGGGGCTCAGAGCGATGCTAACACAAGCCTGACTGGCATACAAATCTGCATCATCTCTAGGTAGAAGCAGTGAGAATGTACCTCCCATGTCGTTTGTAGATAAGCGTATAGTCAACAGACAGCTCGAATCCAGCAAGAAGGTTTCAGATAAACAGCAAATATCGATTGACAAAGTCTCTAGTGCACGTGCAAATGTTTCTGCTGACCAATCTGTAGCGAAGTGCTCAGGTTGAGACCAGTTATTCCTAGTGAGGATAGAGGGCTCCAAACAGAAACGGTTAAATTCACATTGTCTGCTTGGTTGAACATAGACTTGTAGCCTGGACTGATACGACGCACTGAGATCTCATGGAAAAGGAGCCTAGTGAAGAAACGCCTGTTGAAGCCATCTGAGTGAAAGCCAAGGGTTGAGGGGTTGAAAACATGGGAATAAACGTGAAGTTAGAACAGGATGATAGGAGTGAAAAAGCGCAAGCGGGATAATAAAAAGACGGGAAGACCTGAGCATTAGCGTCCAAACACTTATCCACCCTGCTCGATGTGGCAGGTAGAGAACCGCTGATTATCCCATGCGACGGCCGGAGCATCAACAAATTGTTTGAAGTTCATTCTACTGCGTTGGCAAATCACCGTCAGGTTGCTCGGACATGAGAGAAAAACGATTAGAGTTCTAAACCAGAGCCTTTGTTTCAAAAACCTGACACTAAAACAGCAAGGTTTTGCCACTGGGTTACAGCGAGTCCGTTTTATGGACTAAGAAGTAATGCTTACTCTAACTCTCAACCTAGAGTCCTAAGAGATTGCAAATTTGCACGATTAATCACAAACAGCTTGTTATTACATGAACGACCTGGTATGAAACCTTGCTGTGCTGGCGTCAGATTTGTTGATCGGAACAGTTGAGACAAACTCTTCCTCATTATCTGCTCGATTACATGTGTCAATCAAATTCGCATATATTTGTCTACCATGCTGCGGTCACCGCACTTCGGTATCGGTCTTGCTGCCAAATATATCCAATCAATTCGAAAAAGCCTTTGTACAGTGACATGTTGGACCGCTCATCATAGCAGGAGAGATGATAACTGATAGGGATTTTCGGATCCATGCCTGAAGACAGTCACGCGCAGCACGCTTTGTCCCATCAATGTTCGCAAGCAGTTTATATATCTATTAATACCACAATCGATACTCTCAGTACAGGTATCTCATTGGTTCAAAACACGTAAGCAAAATGCGGCGACAACGACGAAGCACGATCAGCAAGTCAATTGCAGGCTCCAGCAACTGCTGCACGGTAGCAAAGATTCTTTTGGAGGTGGTCTTCGGTAACTGCCAGCTGATATTCAAGATGGAAACGATCGCTCATTATCGCACTTGCAAATAACCCAAGCCGGTTTATCATCCTTGTACTTGTATACCTTGTCAGAGAGAGAATATGTCCCACAGTCTGGGCCGCCACCGAGCTATGCGACCAAGCTACTTCTCGAATTAATGTGACTTGACCGGCTCGAGCTTTTGACACTCGAGGGCCGCCAACCGGTTAAAAAATAAGTGTCCTCCATCCTTTATCACTGAGCAACGATCTTCAACCGATAAAGCTTGGAGCTAAGATCCATCCAGTTGGTTCATGGTTCGAATAGGCAGTTGACGGCAGTCTTCTGATAGCTGTAAGCTGGCTCCATCCCGTGGTAATTTTACAGCAGCCGTTTCATATTATGTAAAACAAGATGTTCCCTTTATACTTTTAGACAAGAATATCAGAAGGTGTAGATTGGGGATGTCGCCGTTTCGTGCATCCTTATCAATCACAAAAACATATCACTGCTGCATGTTGTTGGGATGGATAAGAATGCACGAAATGGAGACATCATCTCACAATCTACGTCATCTGCTTTTTCTGTTTAGAGCTACATGTTAGCATGGAGGTCGCACTTTCTGTCGGGATCTCCAGAGTCTGAACAGCATAAACCTCTTATTCATTCTGTTAACACTAAGTCTATGCACGACGGAGTTGAGCACGGCTTTGTGCGAGGAGTAATGCGCGTCGTTTGTTAAATGGATTGTGCCGTACCAGTTTCAAGCACTAATTCACTGAAATTTATTTCGGCTTCGTGCAACCAAGGGATAAGTTAAATTTCAGCCCAGCGTTCCCGAGAATAACTGAGGTCACCCAAAAGACGGAATCCGGAAGGACACTTGGTTTTGGAGACAGATAGTCAATCCAAACAACGGCTCAGGAGACTGGATCCAGGAGCAGTTCTACGCACCTGAGGTGGATCGGCGCTTCAGTAATCGCTCACATGTATCTAGGTGTTGAGCAAGACGGTAGGCTATCACAGGGAAAGTCCGAGTGGTCGACAAATCCCACTTCCTAAGCGATTACCTCAGCATCCAAACATGTCTCTGTGAGTCCCGTTACATCAGGTGGATCGAAGGGAACGAAGCGGCACAGCTCATCGCGGTCATTCAAAAGGCTGCAGGCGTTGGTAAAGGACGCAGACGGGCCGCGGTAGGAACTACCGGGTGTGCATGATTAGGGACTTACCTGTTTATCCGAATTTGCATTCTGGTTGTAAGCAGCAGAATGTTCACAATACGTAGGTTACTTTCTCCCTCCTTGGTTCGCTGCTTTAGTTAGAAAATGGAACGCGTGAGACATTTTGGTTTGTTAGATTTATAGCCGGACGAATAAGCACCATTTTGCCTTTCAGCATACCCAACCTAGACTATATTAGCTTCAAATTGGCGTCGTCAACAAAAGTTACCAGCATAGGTCGGATTTTCTCAGCGGTGTTTTTGCCGAATAGGATTATTTGCCTCACTTTCACTCCTTCCTTACCCACATCAAGAAGCCTATTAAACCGATTCTATAAAAAAAATCAACGTTGTGATCATAGCGTGCCTCAGAACTTCGATCACTAGTCTCAGCCGCGTGAAAAAGCAACAGATTTGGTCACTTATTATCAATTAAAGCGGAAGGGTTACTTGGAACCTTTTTCATCCTGGCTTGTCGTCAAGTAGCGGCGCGGAGCTTCTCTAATTTTCGTGGTTGCTTCCGTATTTTTCATGGCACGTCAGTCACTGGACATTAATCAACTTGTTCGTATGTGCCAGCAGAGCAAGACGTTAGTAGAACTCTACACCTAGTTGGGGTCGTGCTTTCGGAAATATTAGGATAATTAGCGAAGAGGAGGAAGTTGGATTGAAACTCGGTTGAAACGTAAACCAATTTATGTGAGAATAAGTCTAGAACTGCTCAAAGTTGAACCCTTTGGGCGAAAATAATCGAGGGATATCATGCGTTTCTTCGGTTCTTTTCGACTGCTTCAATCGTCACACCATATCTGAATGAAATTATGTTAAGAGACGATAAACGTATGCAGTAACCAAACACACGAAGTATAAAAGCTAACAGCGTGATCAAAGCCCGTAAGGGCATTGCCCACCTGCTCAAAAAGTTTCGAATAAGAACATGATGGCACATTATTCGGAATTTAAGAAATTAGTACAAAGCTGATGCAAAATATTAAGGCAGAATTTGCAAACTTGTTGTCGCCGCTGACGCCTTCATCAAACTACCACAAGAAGTAGTCCAAAGACGAGCCAGAAAGAGACTTGTATACATGAAATCACAGCTGCTTCTATAGTTTTGAAGGTAAAGTGAAGGAAAGCTACTAAATTACACTTCAGCCAACCAACAGAAGGAAAAACGTCAAATGCAACGGGCGAATAAGCAACCGTGTACTCAAGAGCAAATCGCATATGTCCTTAAAAATGGCATCATGGCACTCCAAGCGTAAAGCGAACATCCGTTTACAGTGACAGGCACTGGACAACAGAATAACGAAATGTAGCGTTTAAACAAATGTCACGAAACGAACGAGAATAAGAAATGCAGACCCAAAGATTAAAAAGTAGTACAATAATCGTGGGGCAACTAAATATTCCTTGAACATAACCAAGTACAACCGTGATGAGGAGAAAAACCAATGGAATGTGTTCATGCAAATGGCACTACTGAAAAGGACACGACGGTGAGCGTCCATTAAAGATGACGTGTGTAGACCAATCGGGCTAACCCAGTAGAGCGTTTAAACAACAGTCAAGAAATAGAAAATAGGAAGAATAAAGAATGGCTATTAAGCTTGTTTACACGAAATAAATGTCTAATAGTTATTCACCTAATAAAAATATACCTCCGAAATCTGTGGAAAGATATTAAACATAATGTAATCCGGAAATGGTAGAATCAAAGATGGCTGAATGGTAACAAAATATGTTCAAATGCTTTCAATGTACCGACACATCTCCCAAAAAATATCTTGGCTATGACCACGGGAGAATCAATGCCACTTCGCGAATCACAGTTTTATTTGCGTATACGCCAATTTGCCAAACTTTGACACCTTTATCAATCGCATGGATGACGGACTCATTTAAAAAAACAGTGGACATATGCGTGAAAGGTCCGTTATTCACATAGCACCTCGAGGTTATTTGATCGCACTCATAGGTGAGTATAAAACAGCACGTCGGTTTGCTAATTTTAGTAGTGTGGCAGTATTATATACAAATGTCCAACTCCTGCAGTTCTTTGAGCAGACTGTTATAATTGAGCGATGCCAACTCTCCCTGTGCTGACAATGTCCATCCAAAATCACTGAGTTTAGTTACTTCGATTTGGATCGAGAAGCTCTCAGTTTTTCGAACGATATTCCCACGAGACGCGGGTCTTAACAATATGGAAATGATGATTGGTCACACACATTCTCAAAGAAGGAAATCGTGTATATCCGGCCAACGTTCGCCCAATGTGACTTGTCCCGTTGTTGTCCAAATTCATGGAGGTCAAGCTTATAGAAACGCCTGTGATATTTTTTGAAGGGTACAACCTCGTCACACCAGAACAGCACGGATTTTACCGGAACCGGTCTTACATTACAAACTTAGATATCGATTGCTCAGTCTGAACTGAATGCGTCGATGCCAGTGTAAGAGTAGACAGTTCATCCGCGCTTCTTAATAACATTCGCCCATCTCGTTTCATGCGTTTTCCTTCCCAAGTTTCAGAATCGTCGAATCGATCATTGCATCCTAGGTTGGATAGGCAACTTCTTCTCCGACGACATGAAAATGTCGTTGGAGAGTTCGCAGTGCAATCCTTGGACCCATCGGATTTCATTGCAGAGAGCCACATGGCTCAGTACTTTGTATTCATTTATTATTAAATTATCCAAACGACCTCGCAAATATGATCATCTCAAGATTCTTACACTTCGCTGTTGATCTCAAGATATGGCGGGTCAGCAACACAGCTGGTTGCCATGTAGCATCGCGTACTAATCTCCACAGAGTATATGATTGGACAAGAAAGAATCATTTCCACTTCAATGTATGCATGTGAAACCTACTGAGCATATGCCATCAATGCATTTGCGCAAACAGGCTGGGATCAAGTTCTGAAACGCGCTTCCCTTGAATGCGACCTAGGTGTGGTGGTACAGGACGACATTGGCTGATGCGTCAAGCCGAGAAATCCTCCGTAACATCCAAGCAACAATGAAAAATGGTTTATACCAGGTAAAAAAACATTTCCTTGACAAGTCCCGCAGGATGGTGGGGTAAAACTACAAAATCAAATGATGTGTGAGTTGTCTGTTTGAGCGTTTATCTAGCAGATGCGCCACTGAATCATAGCAGTGTGACTGGGAATCGAGGGCGAACCATGAGGCAACATGGGGGCCGTTATTGTTGATGTACTTCGTGAAAAGTAAAAACAAGTGCACTCACTTCTGTACCTCCTCCTCAGGTTTATGTGACATAGTAATCCGCTTTGAAGGGAGAATTACTATATTCCAAACTAGCACAGTTTAATCAACCAAGTAATGGGTGCCAAGAGCAAGATCCAAGCGCTTTTTTGAAAATATCCAACCTGGGGAGGAAACAAGGAAGTTTGAGAGGAAAGAGAGAGAGTTCCAGGGTTGGCAAATCCGAAGAGAAAAATAACTCTGCCGACAGTCCAGGCGGCTATACTGTCCATTCAATTTCAGACGGTTACCTTGGAAATTTGCGTTTTGGCTGAGTTTCAGCAAGTGATGGCATCCGTGATTAGGGTCAATCAATATTTGGTAGACTTATATGAAGTCGCCGAGCAGCCTACGGTAGCGGCCACTGAAAACTTCTAGTGACTTCAGTCTTTGATGGTAGGACAGATTTCGTAGGCCCTTGACGTTATTTGTGGCTCTGCATTGTGGTTTCCCTAGCACTTCTAAGCCGCGTTTCAACCAGGATTGCCGAACAACCTCCTCGTGGTGCCAGCTGGGTGGTTCGGGTTTTCCCACTTCCAGCGAATGGTTCGGCGGCAGTGTTCCAGGACGTGGTGGGTTTTCGCCTGGCAAGCGTTCTCCCTATAAAAAGCTACATATGTCCGTTTAACAACACTGCGACGTGGCGGATGTGACTCGCCACTAAATAAAGTCACTGCCCCTTGCCCCTCTCTGAGAGGCATTGTACTTTAAGGGTGAGTTGGGCCCCTGGTCCTTCACGGACCGAAAGGCGTATGAACCATCTACTTGGTCACCGGCTCCCAACGGGTTGCGACGCCCTCACATCGCCCTGCTGCCTTGTAGGTTAGATCTTTGATCAAAGGCTCGGGGTAGGGCCCCCTAAGACAACCCTCTACTTCGGCGTGGGCAACCGGGTAGTATCACGCCCACTGACGAATCATGGACTACACCGCTCACTACTACTACTGCTATGCCGCTCTTCTCTCCTAACTCAACCGCTCAACCTCCACTCACAGACCACCCCACCTCCCGTCCTTCACCTACATGTACTCTTATGTCTTCTACGGTCACCGTCACAAACGACCCACTTCTCGCAGCTGATGGAAGTAACAGCCAAACTCCCGGTTTTCAATGTCCTGCGATCGCAACCGCCTCTCACTCCACCGAAGCTCCAGCTCTTCTTCGACCTGGTTCTCCATTCATCCTCGCAGCGTTTAATGTTCGAACTTTGATGCAGATCGGACGACAAGCATGTCTTGCCCGTACTCTTGAAACGCCATCGGTAGACATCTGTTGTCTTTCAGAGACCAGATTACAAGACTCTAGCGCCGTCATCAGAATGGCCTCTCCGGTAAACTCTGACGCCAAATACTACTTGCGGCTTTCCGGAGACCCAGAATCTGCCGCCACTGGTCAAGCTGGTGTTGGGGTTGCACTGAGTGCCAGGGCTGAATCAGCTCTGCTTGACTGGATCCCAGTCAACAGCCGACTATGTGCAGTCAGACTAAGAGGTTCATGTAACGTAAGCAGGCGTCGAGATGTTAAGCGTGCCTTATTTGTCGTCTCCGCCTACGCCCCTACAGACGGCAGTCCGGATGCAGTTAAAGATAGCTTTTACCAACAAATACATGAACTTCTGCGTTCCTCCAGAAGGACGGATATAGTCATTCTTGCCGGGGACTTTAACGCACGGGTTGGCCCCCCTTCTATCAAGCGAGCACCACATTGGGGGTAGTTTTGGTCTCGGTGGCAGTCGATTAGACAATGGGGACAGACTACTTGCTCTTTGCTCTGATCATCGCTTGTTTCTTTCGAGCACTAGTTTTCGACACTCGAGGAGACACACTGCTACCTGGCGCCCGCCCTCACAAATGCAAGAATGCTCCCAGCTTGACCACATAGCAATCAGCTACAGATGGCGCGGAAGCGTAACGGACTGCCGATCGTACTGGTCAACTTTTTAGACTCTGATCACGCACTGGTTCGTGCTAAGATTTGCATGCGTTTCGGAGGATCACCTAAGCGCGCCCACTACCGACCGGACGTCGCGAATCTACAAAACCCTGCGATTTTAACCAGGTACCAAGCCTCACTGTCAACCTTGCTTGGCTCAACTATTGACGGTGATCTCGATTCGCAGTGGGTGCAGATAAAAGATGCCTTAGTTTCCGCCAGTATCGACACTTGTGTAGTTACCCGTCATCCACGGAAACATTGGATTTCCGCCGACTCCTTGTCGCTGATGGACAGACGCCGCTTGATCCCATCGGATTCCAGACACAGTGAGGAACGCCAATACCTTGGTCGAGAGTTGCGCAGGAGTCTGCAAATGGACCGCGAAGTTTGGTGGTGTGAACGTGCTAGGGAGATGGAGCTTGCTAGTCTCTGTGGTAATACCAGGAAACTCTTCCATCTCATTCGAGTCACCGAAGGTGTTCGATCTGGTATAAGTGAAACAATATGCGAAGAGGATGGCACCTTAATCACCAATCTTCAACGACGGTTGGAGCGATGGGCCGAACATTTTGGCTCGCAGTTTTGTTGGCCCCCAGCTCCATCTGCTACCTCTGGCGCTCGCGCTGGGGCCGAGTGGTCTACCCCAACAGACCCTCCCTCTTCCCAGGAAATCGAGCAGGAGCTCCGGCACATGAAGCGTTATAAAGTTCCCGGCCCTGATGGTCTTCACCCAGCTCTATTTAAAGATGGTGGCGCATCGCTGGTTCGAGAACTCACCGCTTTGTTCTCGAAAATTTGGTCGAAAGAGAAGGTTCCATCATCTTGGGGTGAATCGATAGCCGTCCCCATCTTCAAAAAGGGCCTGCGCACAATCTGCTCCAACTACAGAGGAATAAGTTTAGTCCCCGTCGTTTGCAAACTGCTGGTGTCCATCATACTTCGCAGGCTATCCCCAACACGCGAATCGTTGCAACGAGAAGAACAAGCTGGGTTTCGCCCTGGTCGCGGCTGCATCGATCAAATCTTCACACTTCGCCAGATCCTCGAGCTCCGCCATGTGTATCAGAGACCAACGATTGCTGTGTTCCTGGATATCCGTGCAGCCTTCGATTCTGTCGATCGTACAGTACTGTGGCAGTGCCTTCTGAGGAACGGTGTCCCCGAGAAGTTCGTCTCCATACTGCGCGCTCTATACAGTCTGACCTCGGGCAGGGTTAGGGCTTATGGCATGCTTTCGCCTACCTTTGTGTTCTCCAGTGGAGTTCGACAAGGATGCCCTATCTCTCCGTTCCTATTCAACTTTGCCATTGAGGATGTCCTGAAGAACGCTCTGAGCGATTCGTTGAACGCTGGCGTTGAGCTCCTCCCAGGTAGTCGAGTTGTTGATTTGGATTATGCTGATGATATCGTCTTGCTGGGTGACTATCCACATTTCGTCCAACTTGCATTAAACCGCTTGGCGATTGAAGCATTAAAGTACGGTATGTACTTTTCGCCATCCAAATGCAAGGCTCTCCTTCAAGACTGGCAGGTGCCTCTGCCTGCACTCACGCTTGCTGGTGAGACACTGGAGGTTGTGGAGAGCTTTGCCTACTTGGGAAGTTGCATCACTGCTGGCGGGGCTGTTGGAGACGAGATTTCGATGCGCATCTCGAGATCACGCCTCGCTTTTTCTAGGCCGAGGCATTTGTGGCGTCGCCACGACATTCGTCTCTCCATCAAAGGGCGGGTCTATTGTGCAACTGTTCGTGCTGTACTGTTGTACGGATGCTAGACCTGGCCCATTCGTAAAGATGATTTGCGCAGGCTATCCGCCTTCGAGCACCGCTGTCTGTGGTCCATCGCCCGTGTGTGGTGGCAGCACCACGACAGCAATTTGGAAGTTAGACAGCGTGTCTTCGGAGGTGGAAGCCACTCGCTCGAGGAGCTCATCTCACTGCATCAACTGCGGTGGTTGGGACACGTATTTGCGCATGCCTGTCCAGTGTTACCCGCGTCGTGCGTTGTTTGCACTTGCTGGACAGGGCTGGAAGAGACGGTCTGGTGGACAGCCTACAACATGGAGAAGCCGCATGAAAAAGTTGACGAAACAATTGGCCTCGGCCGGTTGTTGTCGACTACCTGGTTGGGGTCCGAGAGATGAGGATACTTGCTGGTTGAAGACCTTGGAAGTTATGGCTCAAGATCGATGTCAGTGGCGGACGTGTGCATCAGTGTGTTGCGGTGTCCCTTTTTCCTCCCCCTAAAAAAGAACAAACTGAAAAGAAATTTCAAAAACTGTGAGTGGTAAACTTGACAAAAAAAGCATTTCATGTTGCTCTTTTCTTATTATTCAAATTGTTTTCCTATTCAGCCATGATTCCGATGGCACAATATCTGTACCACAGATTGTGTATAATATATATATATATATAGGATTGCCAAGCTTGGATGGTGTATACAACGAGAAGGCGCACGTAAGGATTGTGCAACATAGGGATGATGAATGGGTGGAATCTTCTGAATGCTCTCCGCAGAATACAGCCATATGTTCCGCCAGATCACTGGCTGTTGACTGTAAAGCCTTCGGTCGAATGTTATCGACGTCAGGAGAGCTGTGGATACACAGGGACAACAGTTGCTTTGACACACTTTCTGCAGTAATAGTAATATTGGATAAGGCTGATGGTGGGACAATAGAAACAGGGATAACCGTTGGGCCTGTTACTCTCTGGAACGCTTGTGAGTAATAGAACCGCAAGAGATCGGCTGTTTCCGTTGCTGATCGCGTGCACGCGTCAGTCATGATCAGTGCCGGAATTCCGTGTTGTACCTTACGAAGGCCATTAACATGCTGGTATAAGGGTTTGCGCTTCGTGCAGAATCTCTTTATTAACTCCTGCTGATGCGTCACCTTGTGCTCACGAATCAAACTTACACAAAATTTACGCTGTGCCACATAGGCAGTCCAAGTTTCGGAATTCGGATTTCCTTATGAGCTCTCCACCCTAAGTCCCTCAGTGACATGCATTTGCGTGTTCTGCTCCTCAGAAATGATTTCCTTCTCCTTTAACGATGGAAGGATTTCAACTCAACCGCATGCGTCACCAGTGTGGTAAATGCTCTTATGATAGTGTCCCAGGCGATTTCTGAGGAGCATTCATTAAATTCGGTCCAGGACACCTCCTTAACAAGTGCGGATAACACGTTGTAGCGCGTGATCGTATGCACTTTATCATCCTCTTCCTCAGCATATTCCGCACAACGTACATGGTTAAACAGTAGAGTCCCATGGTCACTGCGATTCAGTGGTGTACTTGTTATTATTTCCTCGGCCACCAGTTCTTCGTTGGTGCTCACAAGATCAAGTATCGACGGCTTGTAACCAGTTCGAAATCTGGTGGGAGAGGTCACGTGGTTGCACAGAGGGTAGCTGGAAATTACCTCTTGTAAACCGGCTTGGAACTACA
This sequence comes from Dicrocoelium dendriticum, assembly GCA_944474145.2. Classification (NCBI taxonomy): domain Eukaryota; kingdom Metazoa; phylum Platyhelminthes; class Trematoda; order Plagiorchiida; family Dicrocoeliidae; genus Dicrocoelium; species Dicrocoelium dendriticum. Next base: position 51,011,000 of record OX104068.1, on the reverse strand, counting down.
TGCTATCGGTCGCCGATATTTCCAGATCATGTACATTAAAATAGCCTGCGATGAGAATGTGACTATATGTCTTACTCAAAACAACCTGAAGAGCGTGGTTTAGTTTGTAGTCCAGTTCACTCGTAGCGTTTGGTGGACGGTGAATCCCAGGTATAAGACATGTGTCTTAGTCCCACAACCATAGCCGACAGCAAAGCGAATCTGGGTCACGGATCTCTGGGTGGTCAATAACCTCACATCGGACGTTAGCCTTGTAATACAGAATTACGCCACCACCTCTTCCAGCTCTGTCATTCCGAAGCAGTGATATACCAGGTAAATTGACTTCAGAACCTGCTATCTCAAGGCTTAACCAAGTCGCCGTAATCATAATGAGATCCCGCGGTTGTGACACCTGGCATTCTCCAAGTTGACCACTTTACCATGAAGAGATTGCGCGTTAGTGTACAAAAATGATAGTGTTTTCGGTGTTAGAAGTGTGTGGGTGGACAACAAATTCGTGTTTAGTTTTAAACTGACCGTTAGTCGAACGATTGCTAATCGCTTTTTGCGTGGGTCATCGGTTCTTGAATTTCAAGCAGGCTGCATTGTAGCACGGAGCATCCCAGCTCGAGATGTTCTCTCTTGTGTCTCCTTGTCCCGTCAGGTGTCGCTAATGCCATGTTGTCTACAACGCTGTAGGGTTGTGGTGATAAATATTTTACTGCTGCATTTTCCGATGAAGTGCTGACAACTAGTGACCGTCAGCCTGCTACAGTTAGCCTAATCTCAGTAGGCAACATGAAACGCTGCTTCAACCAGCTATCCAATAGGACTTCTGTCATTCCATCGGAGTGTAGCACGACTTCCAATATTTTTGGACCGCAGCCGTTGTAGTTCGGTGAAGGAATTCTCGTTAGTGATTTAGCATAAACGTGGTCCAGTGAAAGTGCTTCGCAGGTGTAGCACCACTGCTCGCGGTCGTGATTGTGCGCTTCGTGCTCAGGAGTGCCCAGTTGTTCAAGAACACCATGAACACATACGGTATTTTGCTTTCGTTCGTAGAAGTGCCACCATGATGTTCTTTTTTCTTTGAACGTCCTTTCCAAGGAATATTAGGTAGTATGCTTACCCAGCTCGATGAGTTGAGAATATGAAGTGCTGAGCGTAGGACTATCTCTGTCTCCCCAGTTGCATTCAAGCTTACTTGAAAAAAACGGGGTTCGCCGTAGTGCAATGAATTTGGGCGACGGGCTACGCGAGTAGCCCAGTTAGGTCAGCCTCAACATCAATAGCATCGCGGATGGAATGTCACTGATTGCGATCTTCTACCAATTTGGGCTTTATTGTGCCAAATCTGGGTTCAGGTAAGTTAGTGAACACTACCGTTAACGTACCGGGATTCTGTTTAATGTATGTCGGTTTGAGTGTTGTGGCTGGTAATTTGAATTGTTTGGCAAACATTAGAAAACCTTGTGAAAACGGCGTCGCATCGCTCGTGCTTGGTTTAGTAATTAGACGTACGGGTGTCACTTTAGGTCTTTTTATCCAGGTGACCGATGCGCATGTTACCCGGCTCTGGTCTGTCGATCTCGGTGTTGTGGCCAACTCGTGAGATATGGCCTCTAGGGATGAGTTAATAGGTTACACTGGATGTTACTTGCTTAATTAAAAGGATAGTAACCGTCAAAGTAGTTGGTGCAGATACCGTCGGGCGGTCAGCAAGTCTGACTTTAACCTTGGACTTTGGGACAGAGTTCCGAGGGGTTTGCTGTGGAGCAACATCGGTTTTGTTAAATTCTAATGGCAAATCCCTAAAGGTCACCAGCTGCTGGACTGTTTCAATCAGTGTTTCACACTATTTCACAAGCATAGTATACATATGACTATTGGGACTGCTTTGCATGTTTGGCAAAAGCAGAGCGTATCAGTCAGGTTGATTAGTCTCTTGTTTTTTAGTTGGTTTAAACCAGTACAGAGGGAGTGGAACGGAAGGCCGCAAAATTCACAAATAATGTCTCGTTTAACTGGGCGTATACACTTCTGTTTGTCACCTATGCGGTTAGATGGAATCAGTTCCATGGAGGGCAGTTGTTGCAAAGGAACGCTGCCGTTGTCTGGTCACTTGAGGTAGAGGGCGAGTGACGCTCGCGTTCTTTGTCCCAGTCACACTCTCGACGTCGGTTACCGTGGGTGAGTGGGCACGAGGAGCATACACGCACACGGAGTTTGGTTAGTTTATTTATCCACACTGATTCCTGTAGGCCAAAACCTTTGAAAGTGGCTTGTAGTGGGTAAATGACAGCGAATAGTGCCGGCGATGAGTGAACACACTTGAAACCACCGATTGAGTCGTAAGCTTCATTGGAAATGTTCATATGGATGTAATACTATGACAACCAGACAGCGCGGAGTATCCTTGATCGATCACAGTATCGCAGCAGTAAAAACAGTTAAGAAAACAGTGGGGCGCGTCTGGATAGAATCATGAAATGCGCTAAAATCACTTGGGTAGCATAAATCACTTTCTGTAGGAAATAATTCCGTAAAAATATTCCCACTGAACACGGGGAGCTAATCCGATTCGAATAAATGTGTTATGACTGCGCTAGGTGAAGAGGAAGACGTGAAACTCCGTGATAGAAGACAGCATGTTTACTATGTGACCAGTTAGGACTGCGGTAACGGCTTGTCAACTTGATTAATTACGGGGGCATTCAGGTGATTCGATCCTTCTATCTTTCCCAGATGTTCAACCCCAATATTAGGTCTCAATCACAATACGCAACTTACTTGTGGTAGCCATGTCATAAGCGTAATCCCGCCGCACACAAAATTCCACAAGGGATGGTGACCAAGAATGTAGCTAGGGATGTCCCATCTCCCTAACTAAATGAGCATGAATGATAGGAATTAATGTAGGGGACACTATGGGTGCCTGCATGGCGATTTTGTAATACTTTTTCGGCGCCCAAGGAAACCCAACTATGCTTATCGTCACTGAAGGTGAACCAAAATGCTAACTTGAGAGATTATCAGATATACTACACAGTACAGCTGGTTGAAATTCTGTAGGGATTTATTCTCGCTCATTGTGTTCTAACTGTGGAACGCCTACGCTAGTTGCGTAATTCTTTACAACATTTCCAGTGAGTTTAACAAGGCCTGAATTCATGCGTTGATACTAAGAGCTCTACAAAATTTGCACCTTATCATCCTATCGGTCCCGTCAAGCATTAGTCTTTTTATCCATAACAAACCATTATTTCTTTGAGTAGTTGGATCAAGTCAGGACTGTGTGTAAAGTAAAGACAGGTTTCCAAGTTTCGGCTATCATAGGATACATTTACCACTCTTACTCACCAATCTTTCACAGAGTTTGGCAATACCACTTTTAATAAGCATATTCACTATTTCTTAAATTGGAAAATGTAAACACGTACTTAGCAGTCTGGAACTCTCCACTAACTTGCCTATATCAACGTACTTGCCACATTCTTTACCACGGAAGGGAATAAAGGGTAACAATCACCCAAAACCTTTTGTCGCCTTAGTCACTACTGCATCTGTTTAGTTTGTTCGTGTATAAATGTGGTCGTTGGCACCAGTGCATTCACTCTCTTGATAATTCGAAGAAAACTATAGACGAATGCAAGACACCATTGTCGTTGTCCCATTGCCTCGGGGTAGGTATGTCCCATCACATGATCAACGCCCTTAACTACGGAAAATTCGCCGCGTGCGCGCGATTGGTACATATGTGTTGGGTGGCGCCTGGGATACTCGTCGGTAATCAATGACACGTAAGACACGTGTCAAATACGGGACAGTATAAAAGTTAAAAACACTGAACCCAGCGTGCATGGCGCAATACACAAAATAGGAAGCGAATAAAACAGAACGAGAAACGGTGCAGCGAAGCATTCACAAAACGCTTTTTGTCAACGGATGCGCCGTCAATAAAACAAGTGGACGTTTTGAAGGTTAAAACAACCGTAAAATCCAAGATTACATATTACTGAAACAACGTGTTTTCCAAAACACTACAAGAGAATCCACCTAAAAGGCTGAAGGATGGAAGCCTTCGATGGAGCTGTTAGGGGGAAAAGGGGAAGCTGAGATGGGTGCGAATAGTTGCATGGGCTTGAACAAGGGCTTCCATTGTATAGTGTGTAGCAGAGTTGGCTGGGTCCAGGCTTATGTTAGTTATTATATATGACGGCTGTGGGGACCAGAGTGCATCATCGGTGTGCCGTCGAAGCGGGCTGGTCGGACTGCAAAGTAATTGGCCAGTCCAGAAAGAACGCCGACAGGACCCTCCCTAAGGCTGCAGACCCGATGATGCAGTTGGCAGGTGTCACTCTCTCAACGCACTCCAATTCACGGTATTGGTCCCAAGAAGAAATCCGACGTCCTCCTCGGCAGCGAATAGCCAGGCGTTTGAAGACCAACCAGTTCGTGGCTGTCTGCGGCCGAGGGCGACGGACCGTTCTTTGGGTAAGGAAGGCGGCCTTGGGTCGGCTGGCGAGCTACTCAGGATCTGCGTTGAGCCGGTTGGCGAGTCACTCGAGGACTGCATTGGCAGTACTGTGGTTGAATTTCTGAAAAGGTAGAACTCAGAGGGAGTGGGAACAGGTCGGGAAAATGGCTTAACGACGGAGAGGGTACATGGCATGTATGATAAAAGTAAATAAGCTTTTTAAGATTTCAGAATGTTTTGGGAGCTTTATGTCCATTTTGCAAGACGTTTGTGCATGTGACGCACGATTACCGCTAAAGACGAAAAGAGCGTGTTAATGGTAATAGCAAACCTTTACAAAATCCGTTAAACAGACCGGAATTTTGAACAGTCCACCACGACGGTCGATTGCCTGAGGTTGAGCCGGGTTGGTTGAGGGTCAAGGAGAACGGACGGTTTCGAGATATCCAGTGCTCAGGAAGTCAACGCAGGTGCGGGTGCTTGTGTGTTAGCATCAGGATGGGTTTGCAAGTGCTTTTATCAGAGAAAGCCACTTTGAGGCGGTCGATGTACAGCTTTGTTCGATAACCATTCTGGTCGAAAGTGCAATGTTTCGGAGTCCGTTGCAGGACTCTGAAATGGCCAGTGTAGGGCGGCTGGAGAGGGCGCCGCACTGCGTCTGTGCAAAGATAAACGTGCGTGTAGGTAGAGGGTCTGCAGTGCATTTGCACATATCTAGTCCGCTCACAGGGCGGAATCGGGCGTAGTGAACGCATGCGTTGAGCTAGGAAGGAAGCAAAGTTATGCGGAGACATACCCAACGATGCGGGAGGCGAAACGAATGCTCCTGGCAACTTTAGCGTTGTGTCGTAAACCAACTCGGTTGGTGCTCATTGCAAGTCAGCTTTAGTGCTGCTAGGATTGCCTAGGAGTACAAGCGAAACGTTTCCGCTCCAGCTAGGGTCGGAGGAGGCGCAGATCGACGCTCTATGTTGTCTATGGAAGCCTTCAACTAACCCGTTGGCTGCTGGGTGATACGCTGTGGTATGAATGTGGCGACGACCTAAAAAGTTACAGAACGTATCGAATTGTGAAGATTCGAACCGCATTCCTTGGTCAGTTTTAATGATGGATGGGCATCCATAGTGCAAGACTCACCGATCTAAGAAGGCTATGATGACAGTCTCGGCTGTGCAGCCTGTTAGGGGAATGGTTTCTGGCCATCTGGTGAAGCGTTCGCCACATGTACATATGTATGCGAATCCGCGTGAATGAGGCAATGGACCTGCCACGTCTACGTATACATGCGAGAACCGAGAGTCCAGAGCAGGAAATGAACCAAGAGGACTGCGGGTGTGACGATGTGTTTTGGAGGGCTGGCATTGAAGGCAGGCGCGAGTCCAGTTACGAACATCTTTGTTTACGAGTGGCCAAACGAAACGTTCGGTGATCAGTTTCAAAGATGCACGGGTACCGGGATGTGATAGTGAGGGGAGTGCGTCAAATTCTGAGCGTCTGAAGGAGACTGGTACGAGGTGTTTAGGACAAACTTTGGCAGGGTCACAGAGAATAGTTCCTTCCGTGATTTGGAGAGGAACAGGGTGCGCATGAAGCGTTGTGGACTGCAGAGTGCGTTGTGTATCTTCGTCTTCAGCTTGCGTCGATGCCATGGCCGCATGGTCGACATTAGGCAAAGACTGGAGAGTGATGTTGACGCGTGAGAGTGCGTCGGCGACGGGATTGTCGACACCTGAGACATGACGTATGTCGGCAGTAAACTGCGTGACATAGTTCAGGTGTCTTGTTTCCCGTGGTGAATATTTGTCAACGGCAGTGTTAAAGGCAAATATAAGGAGCTTGTGGTCAGTGTAGAGCGTGAAAGCGCGGCCTTCGGGTGTGCCGGAACTGAAGAATGGACAGGTAAATGGCGAGCGGTTTTCTGTCAAACGTGTTGTAGCGGGATTCCGCTGGCTGCAGGTGCTTGGAGAAGAACCCGAGGGGTTGCCATTGCCGAGCAACGTGTTATTAGCGGACGGCTCCAATCGTGACGTCTGCGGCATCAATGTTGATAGAAAGGGGCGCAATCGATTCGGAATGAGCGATGACGACTATGTGTTTGGTAGCATCCTTGAGCTCGGCGAAGGCTCTCTGTGCTGTGTCGGGGAAAATGGACTTAGGTTCATTCCCTCTGAGTAGGTCAGTCAGAGACTGCATGAGCTGAGTGCAGCGTGGAATGAAGCGTCGATAGTAGTTGACCGAACCACAAAATGGACGGAGGTGTTTGAAGGAAGTCGGAGCTTGGGAGACCTTGATTGCCTGGATCTTATCAGGAAGAACTTAGATACCAGACAATGAAACGAGATTACCTAGGAATTCTACCGTTGATTTGCCGAGTTCGCGTTTAGTCGGGTTGACTGTGACACCGTGTTGAGTCAAGCGCTAGAAGCGAGTTCGAAGTTGGTCGACCTGCTCTTGTTCCGATGAACTGGCTACTAAATTTCATGGAGGTAGGAATAAGCGAAGTCTAGGCCATGGGTGACATCGTGGATGAAGCTTCGGAAGGTTTGTGCGGCCTTGCATAGTCCAAATGGCGTTCTTAAAAATGCAACAAGCCGAAAAGAGTGATAACGGCTGTTTTATGAATATCATTTTCTTCTACAGGTATCTGGTGATAGGCGAGAACCAGAGCGATCTTGCTAAAAATTGTCTAATGTGTGATACATGCTGTAAGGTCCTGCATGTTTGGAATACGATTCCTATCAGGGTTGATTATCGGGCTGAGCGCGCGGTAATCACCGCAAGGGCGCCAGTCACCAGATTTCTTGGGGACCATCTGCAGGAGCGAGGACCAAATCCCCTCGCAAGTGCGGATTATTCCAAGTTCATGGATGTGCTCAAACTGCGCACTAACTACCTTTAGTTTCTCGGGCGATAATCGGCATCGGCGACATGAGACGGAGGGGGGCATTCGGCCGTATGTGGTGTTGACTTGGGCTTCCACGGGCAAACCTGCGTACATTGGCTGGACGAGCTTCGGATAGTGGGAAAAGAGGTTGGCGTAATCTGGCGAGGTCTGCGGAAAGACGTAGACTGGTGTTATAGATGGGATATCGGCAGTGATCCCACGTTCACTGAGTTTCGTTACAGTGTTGACCATCATCTGGCGGTTCGCATGGACCAAGAGATCGAAATGCCTGAGAAATTCATTGCCGATGATGGCAAAGGGGACTGCAGCGACGGTGAATACCTAAAGGAACGTGCACCGAAGACCTAGGTCCAGGGTAAGCGACCGATGGCCGTAGGTGGCTATTGGCGTGCCATTGGCGGCACTTCAGCTTCTCGACAGAGATGCGATAGGCTTACCTGACATAGGGGGAATGACGCTGCCTTCCGTCCCGGTATCAACTAAGAACTGGGTCTCGGTATAATAATCCCTTCTCTAAATGAGTGCCTTATGGGCTTCGCCGACACGTTTGTTGCCATACCGGGCCGGCCTGGCAGACCATTTGTAGCGGAATAGCAACGGGGCTGTGAGCACTTACACTCTTCATTACCAACACGCGAGTGTTAAAAGCTGTAACCTGTGGCATCAGGTTTGGTGCGATGGGGTGATGATCCAGTGGCTGCGGTGCTTACGGTTTGAAGTGCGTTCATCGATCTGACACTGAAGCGGCATTATCTGCAATGATAATGGGTCTATTGCGGAGGGCTTGTTAGCCGTGCGTGCCCTTGTGGTTGCGCCATCACAAAGCTGCTCAGGTGCTCTGGTTTCCGTCTCTGTCTGGTGCCGTTCGATGACGCAGTCTGCTAGATCTGCAATTGCTGTGAGTAGTAGGTCACTTGCTACCGCAAGGATAGCCTGAGTGCTTACAAGAAGGCGTTTCATTCACAGCTCGCGGAGAATCCCTACGTCCATTTTGGATATGCCGATGAGCTTTTGCATTTAGTGCAACAAGGCTGTGGGCATCCTATCTCCTAGTTGCAAACTACTAAATAATACCTGCTGGCGGACCTAGTCAGATGTCGCGATTCGCGGAATAATAGCCAGTTAAAGAACCTCGTATTTCAGTACAAGACGGTTACAAAATATGATGTCTCTCACCTGCAGGGATATACTCTGAAGAAGGCGACATTTTAGCTGAGTATACATGACGAAATCGAAAGAAAGCCTTTGCGTAACCCATGCCAATACGGTGTAGGTTGGAATATGCAAAATATCCACACGCACAACAAGTTTTCTATCGGTGGTTCATCAAACGCACCATCGCAACGTAAGATCAGTGAGGCACCAGCAGCAGCTAAGCTATAAGGCTCAATCGGTGCCAGAATTTAAAAACAAGCCTAAAAATCTTGGCAGTGCTTTTAAGTGGTTTATCATCAAACCAAATATCTCTTTCTGGTGGTTTCTGTGAGTAGTGTACTTTTCGTAGAAAGTAGAAGTCACGAGTAAATTTGCACAGTAATCTGCCTCGACGGGGAATCCAACCGCAGACCCACGGATTACCGGTCCGCTGCTCTACCACTGAGCTACCGAGCGCTGACGATCAAGTGCGCAATTTAATACATGACTTCTGCTTGCTTCGCGACGTATTGCCAATAAGCTCACAGTATCTGTCCTGGTGTTGCAGACTGGCTCACTCACTCGTCACTTTCCAATGAAACCACCAGAAATTTACCATTGCCCTTTGGACATCAGGAGGACAGATACTTCGGTTCGTTGGGTAATGACAGTGAGTGAGTTAATTTGCAACACCAGGACAGATACTGTGAGCTTATTGGCAGTACGTCGCGAAGCAGGCAGAAGTCATATATTAAATTGCGCAATTGATCGACAGCCCTCGGTAGCTCAGTGGTAGAGCAGCGGACCGGTAATCCGTGGGTCCGGGGTTCGATTCCTCTTCGAGGCAGATTATTGTGCAAAGTTTGATCGTGGCTTCTACTTTCTAGGAAAGAATACCTCTTTATACAAGTGATTGGTTGACTAAGTCAAGGGGAGGACATATTAGCTCTCAGCTTATACAAGATGCAGTTGCGAGCTGAATCAGCAACTGTTTCTCTTCTTCCGGTGCCGTCCGATTTCGATTGCGATAGACCTTCATGTTGACGCGGTGTGTTGACCTTCATTGATCTATAAACCAGGGCAACTTTCCATATGGCGCACCACCATTTGGTTATGACTGGTAGACGCTTGATGGCTTGATTGGCTTACGGCCAAATGGAATGTACAGGCCCAAACAACGAACGGAATTCGTCATTTTTCTAGGTTAACTTTCAAGGAAACGTGTTGGCTTACCAAACCGTTATCTACGTTTTATTGTTTGCTACCTACTTTACTACCCACGTACCGATCCTGCTTTCGGCAACCATGGATGGTTACACTAATGCGAGAAATTTCTCTGCAATTCTAAATTAATACCCTTGAGACTGCACTAAGAGCAGGCTTATTGAGTGGCTTACTGAGTAGGCTTACTGAATGACAGCCTAATTATGCTAAGTTTGACCACAAGGGCACATCCTTTTTAGCCTGCGCAACAGCTTACATTCCAGCTATCGAGTAATGCACATTGAATTTAATGGACAAGAACCACCCATAAGAATCGCACACAGCTTTTGGTGGACCTTCCCCTACCTTCAAAACCTTAGGCTTCCTCAGTATGAGCAAGTGCGCGCATATTTTACCTCGCGGCTGTTGCCAGCATAGGTTTATGCTCAATCTCCCTCAAACTAAATGTTCTTGCTGTGAGGCGATTGCGATACCTCTGAAATTAGCCGTTTGAGACATTGACGAAGATATTTCGTAGAGCGAGCGAAAATAGGTGAAGCACGGCTTGGAAAAATACAGAATGAAACCATATCTTTGACCAAGCTTATGCACCATGTCCCCGAGCCCGGAGGATATATCAACGCAAATCGACCGCCTACGACTGGGAGCAGTGGCACCAAATTTCTTGGAAGTTCTGCTTGGAAAGCGCAGCGCAATTTTGAGGCTACGCAACTTGTCAAGCTACAACGGAGGAAAATCGACAATTGTACAGATGGGGATTGAAACCAGAAAACTCTCTGACGGGGTGCTGAAGTGCTGGTATGCGCATCGCAGTAGACTAACTGCTGAGCTCCAACTCAAGGCGGATTCCTTTAAGCAAACAACCTGATCAATTTACTCGAAATACATCTCAATAGCATTTGCGACAACCTAGCTCATTTATTTGACCTAACTGATAGATGCCCTCCAAACATTACGCAGATGTGCGAAGGGAAAATGGTGAAGCCATTGTACCGGACACACCTTAGTTTATCACCGCCCCACTAAAAACGATTAGTGGCAAACTTTTCACTGGTCGGTGAGATATCATACCCAAAACGCAGTCCTCCAACTCACTACTGAGGTCAAATGAACATTACTGAGATGGCCCCACTAAAGTCACGCCGTAGACCGCAAACAAAACCTAGGTTATTTTCCACGTCAACAGCACAACGAATGTTCCTCTCTAAACAATATGCTCATTTCAGAACTAACTGGTAAATCAAATTGGAATCAAACTGGATACCATGAAATAACCTTTGAAACCTGAACCCATCAAAGATCACTTGCTTTCGCTTGATTACATCAGTAATCCTTGGAGAAGACAGATCCTGTTTTAATGGGAAAAGCAAGGTAGTTAATTATTTTTTGTTGTCTCCGAAGTATACGAGCGAATGTGTGGAGTAAAACATGTTTAATTTTAACATTCAGAATAGTTTAGGCCTGGATAATGTAAAATTAACGATACTGTGGGCCTGTGACGTGCCTGCACTCGACTACAAATGTAAACGTTTCCAAATGCTAACAATAAATCAATGTTGCTCGATTAGTTTCAAATTTTTAAGCAAGGAAACTGAGCGTGAAATCTTCCATTGTGAACCCATCTTAGCTCTGCACACCCATTTTAGTGCTAATTTGAGTAAACCAAGTAGGAAGTCCTACAAATAGCACAGTGCCGTGAACACCGAAAAAATAACCAGGTTAATCGAGAAACCCCAGTCAAACGTCCAGAAGATTAGTACATTTAATATGTAACTAGGTGCACCAACTTAGAGTTCCATAATTCATCTGCATTGTCAACTAGCTCAAATGCCACTGTTTCTTGCTTTGCTAAAAGTCATTTGGAGCAATGAAAGAATAAAGAGGCTTCTTCTATTCGTAACTGCCGTATTCCCATTAAACTGGATTCATTATACATAAGGATTAAAGGAAAGTGTAAGTTCCGGGAACAGTGGAGCAAGACAACTCATTTGCTTCCTCACAATCAAGTCTCAACCATCCAGGCACCTACAAGATTAGACAACCTGCTATAATCCATAGTTTATTGCTCCCGTCCCTCCGGACGCTCTTAAACAACCCAGGGACAAGTGTCTTCAAATGGCGTACGGCTACGAAATACTCGGTTACACCCAAAGTTTCCCATCGACCACTGACCTACAACCATTAGGGGGGACAAGCTTCTCTGTTGAATAAAACCAATAATAACTGTCTCCTGGCTACGCCACTGGATGCGTACAGATAATGGCAGGGTATCGACCAAGGGGACAATGTTCACCCATACTTCGCTCCATGTTCATTCGACCTCTCCCATGGCCTTTTCCAACAAACCTGTTTTCAGCGGTGGCGGTAAGGAACTCGCACCCATTCACATTTCCGATATATCCGACGGTGGACAGGAATTTGATCTCACTCTTCCTCCACTTTATTTAGATGACAAGGCTAGTGCAGTACCAGGCCAACGGCAGTTTAAGAAGGATGCCTCGGCTATTTTTGTGCCCCTAGTTGCCTCTACATTCAGACGTGACACGTTGACCCTAGCGGCAAACTTTCTAATAGTTAACTCAGGCGCACCACTCTCGCGCCATGTGCACTATGCTCAAATTCATACACTCAGGCGATCTTGCAACCGTTACAACGGGAAAATATCCCAGAATCCATCTAGCTATCATTTGCAGGCGCCTCCTCTTACAAACTTCTCGCAAAAACCTAGAACCCACCGAAGGCGAGTGTTGCCAATATCACCTCTACATTCGACTTCACATCAGGGTTGCCACACAGATAGAAGATAATTGCCGGTGCTTTCTAACCCGTTGGTTACCCAATCCATCCTTTCTTACATTAGAGCAGGGTTAGTACATAATGGGTTACCACTCCAGCCACGGCAATCAATGTATTGGACTTAATATTCAGATTGGGGATGCCCAACTCACACAACGATATCTTAGGGTCTCTCTGGCAGCGATCATACAACGATCCGCAGCACGGCTTTTGGTAAGTGGTCGTACACCGCCTGTCAATTGAATTACTTTAAATACACATTGCAGATGCTATTGGTTCTGGCTACGCAGTAGTAATTTTATTCCTGGACATACGCCAAGCATTCGACCGAGTACCTCACAATAGGTTGTTACATAACTTGAAGCCATTTGGGGTCCGGGACCCATTACTTGGTTGGCTATCGTTATACATGTGTGGTTGCCACCAGGTAGTCACTTTAGGTGACTGGCTCTTCTCCACGCCCCATTACCAGTGGGGTCATTCAAAGGAGCATGCACGATCCTTCCCACTTTCTGCTACACACCAACGACATCACCACATCTGTAAAGCATGGTAGGCCATTTGTATTTGCTGAGCTTTGACATGAAGGGCTACGAAACTCTACTTCTCATTCATGATGACTTATATTCCTTTGGGTCATGGTTCCACAAGTAAGTGAGAAACCTTTCGGCTAAGTGATCATGCACCATGTCCTAAGGCTGTTCCATCCCCGAAACATCCGTTGCAATAAACAAAGAACATGTCCCCATACAGTTGTCCATTCGTGATCTCGGAATCAGGTAATCATGTGATTTCGGTTTCTCCCAACACGTCCAGCACCAATTATCACGCGCTAGGCAACCTGCTTTTAATAAACCTAACAAGATCCACATAACCCAAGCCAGAGTTGAGTATTTCAAGCTGCTGTTCCGCCCCATCCACCAGTACTGCAGCATAATATACGGGTATATAAGAAAAAGCTACAGAATTGCCGTAAAACACCTGCAGAGGCCGTTTACTAAACATCGGTTCTGTAAGCACTCTGCAAGGAATTAGCGATAGCGTTGCAACGAACCGCAACTCGAGCCACTTTGGATTTGACAATTGGAACACAATTTGTTGCTCCTCTTCAATCTGCTTTACGAAAAGACGTATTCCGATCCGCCTACACTTGAACTGCAACATTGCTCAATTCGAGAGCTCCGCAACAATGATAATTCATTGAATATACCCAAGGCCAGAACAAGCAGCCGCTCAAATTGCTTCCTGGGCAGCTAAAGCTAATTGTGGAAGAAACTAGCAAGCACACTCAGGTCACGTGACAAGGTGGCAAAATTTAGTAGAAAACTCTAAATTTAGCTGGACTACCACAATGACTTTAATTACATGGGAACAACCCCTCGAGCCAACCCCTTGAATCCATGCACTGAAGGCCTGCAGTTCGGTCCCTTTGCAGCTACTGACTACAGTCTGACATCTGACACAGAAAGCGCAGATCTGAAACGACTACTGCAGATCCCACGCTACAGCAGTTGGCGGAAATATTCAAAAAGAGGTGGTCGTCAGCAAACAGAGATGTCCCAGATGAGGTAGTGATGGTTTTCAGTGATCGCGAACAGTTTACCTGAAGCATGGACTAATATTCAGGGAAGAATGAACTTTCGTGCCAAAAGTCAGTCAACGGAGAATACAAGAACTGATCCACGTCGCTCACGCAGGTACAAATGGCTGTATTTGGAGGGCGAATGAGCTCTATTATTGGCCCAACATGACTAGCATTATCAAACATTTGGTTAGCAACGGTGAAATATGTAAACTCCAAGACGGGACACAAACAAAGGGAAAATGATACTGAGAGAAGTCCCGAAAAGGCCGTGGCAATGTGTTGCAGTTGACTTTCTGTGTGTGATAACATGCGATATTACTGTGGACTACTGCAGTGATATTTTTGAACTGGAGTTGTTGATTAGTCTCATCGGGCAGATAGTAATAAACAAATTAAGGGCAAACTTCACACGGTGCGTCATACTCGACACTCTGATCTCCGATAACGGACCACAGTTTACTGGGACTGAGGTCCCCACATTTCAGGAAAGCATGTAATTGAGCCTTGTTGGTCAGGTACGCCAGGGCGCTTCACATGATGCCACTGGCGGATATAAAAAGAAGTGTAGAACCATTTTAATAACAATAATAATCATGGACACTTACAGCAGAATGGATGGTTTCAGGTTCGTGACAGCGCGGTTACACTGGGCTATAGTAGAAGAGCGGTGCTTCTAACGCACATTACAAGCGAAGCAATGATGGACAATTCCGGTTCCTTTGAGCGCATTTTGCGCTCCTTTTATCGTTAGCACTAAGATTTGGATGATGATGTGAAAAATTCCAACTGGAATCAGCCTTCTCATTCTACAGACATACAGTGGTTTCACAATAATTCCACGAGAGGAAGACGGGTGAGGAATTACCGGAGGGCTATCCGTACCGCTATGTGCGATTCCGGTGTGTGCACAGCAAACTTACAAACGTTATTGGCAAGAGATAAGTGATCTTCGCTTATGTACTGATACGTATAGCATGTAGAGACAGGGATTGTGCTTGTCGCACTCGATTTTCGTTCATTTTGAAGGGTTTGCGTTATGCCCGTAGAGAATGTAACTTGGCGCATAGCCACGATTTTCAAGTTGGAAATCCGTGGCTGTATGTGTGCAACAGGCGATTGATGGAGGCGCAATTGTTGTAGGTTTCAAGGCTTATGTGTAGCTCTAAAAGCAATCGTGAGGTGCGCGTGCACGTTTTCCGACAATACGGTCGGTTGCTAAACCGAAACGACTTGCTGTGGATAAAAACATACAGCTAAAACCGAAATCCGAGCAGGTTCGTGAAGTTACGGAATTACTGAAGAAGAATGGGAAGTGCCGGGTTCTGCTCGATAGGGATCACATTCGTGGGTTGTTTTTTGTGCCCTGCAGCATGTTGCTGATAGTAAAATGAGACGGAGAGGTGATTTTGTCTAATGTGACGCATCAGCCAATTTAAGGCGGCTAGGTGGTACTTCACTGTATGTTCGTGGACATAACGGGGGTGCGTTTTCTTTCTTATATGCCTTCTCAAATGAGACGTCCGCTAGCTACAGGGAGGCTATACAAGGAATCCGTGATATGTTATCATACACTGCATCTGTACAGACGCTGGTGATGGATAACTGCTTTGCGCAAGTCTATGCCTTCAGATCAATTTATCCTGATGCGTCGGTGGTGTTTGGCCGCAACATGAGTAGGCTTTGTACCCAGCTAGTTAGAACCACTGCTGTGTACCTCATCTTGGGCGGCGCATCGAAAAGTGTCTGCGCATGTTTGGCTGCGCGACGACTAACCGGATGGAGAATGAGAATAAGCTGTTGAAGGGACAGCTAAGCGAGAAGTCATCACTGAAGATGTTATTCACTAGCTTGGCGCACGTGCAACGTATGCCTGGACATTGCTTGCCTGGGAGAGCCTTGTGCACTCCGCCACGTATACGCTGGCGCAAGGCTCGAGGTGGACTGAAGTTGACTTGTCAGTGGGAAATGAAGTCACTGGCGACCAAAATTGGTGTCGTTGGTCCGAAAAGCATTCCGGGAGGGAATCCACTTGACTCGCCTTATGCTTCGATTGGGACATGGCTCGCGACCGACAGGTCCGATTGCCTGTTTAAACAGTGATTGCCGCTGAGTTACCTGCGGCGTAATGCCTGTTTATTACTCGGGCCAGTGAAAGCCGCAAGGATGGTGTCTGCCCGATGCAGCCATATCTGCACCTTTGCCTGCTGTTTGTGACGGCATGTCACAGTACACAACGTGTAGGCGCGTTGGCTCTGAATGTTTGCTTAAGGCATTAAGGTTCTCAGGTAATACCCCTTCTATTCCTCTTTTTATTCTTTATTCCATACGTTCTCATCGTTGTATAGCAGCAACGTTCCTTTCAAATTGAGTACGTATCGCTTTGTTTGTTGTTTGTTCCATTGGTCTAGTGACTAATCTTTAAGAAAGGGAGTGGAGCGGTCTCACACTGTCTCGGTTGCCTCAATACAGGAGACAATGTAGGATATATATATATATATATATATATATATTGTTGAGTGGAGCGTGGGTCGGTAATCAATGACACGTAAGAGATGTGTCAACTACGGGACGTATCGAAGTTGGAGGCGACTGAACCCAACGTATATTGCGAAGGCTACACAAATAGGGAGCGAATCAACCAGTGCGAGAAACGGTGCAGCAAGGTACTCACCAAAAGGATTTGTGTCGACGGATGTGCCTTCAGTAGAAGAAGTGGACGTTTTGACGGTTACTACAATCATAAAATCCAAGATTACAAAATACCGAAAGGACGCGTTTTCCGATGCACTACAAGAGAATCCATCTAGAAGGCTGAAGGATGGAAGCCTTCGATGGACATGTTAGTGGGGGGAAACGGAAGGGGAGGATGGGTGCGAGTATTTGAATGGGTTTGAACAAGGGCTTCCGAGATGGGGTGTGTAGCAGATTTCGTTGGGTGCACGCTTTCTTATTTATTACTATGATGATTGTGTGGACCAGAGTGCATCATCAGTACGTCTTCGGGGCGGGATGGTCGGGCTGCAAACGAAACTGACTAGTTCAGAAAAATGGCCGGCAGGACCTACCCTTTGCAGCAGACCTGACGGTGCGTTTGGCAGGTGTGACTCCCCCACCTCACTCCAATCAACGGTACTCGTCCCACGAAGAAATCCAGGCGTCCTCCTCCCACGAACAAATCCGGACGTCTTCGTCACCCGAAGAAACCCGGCGTCCTTGACAGCGCCTAGCCAGTTCGTGGCTGTCTACGCCGAGGGCGAGTGACTGTTACTAGGGTCAGCCTTGGGTCGGCTGGCGAGTCACTCGGGGGTTGGTTGAGTCCGTTAGCGTGTCACTGGGGGGATGCGTTGGCAGTTCTGCGTCTGAATTTCTGGAAGGTAGAGCTCAGATGGGGTAAGCAAGAATGGGGGAAGTGGCTTGACGCCAGAGAGGGTACATGGCATGTATGATAAAAGTAAATAAGCTTTTTAAGTTTTCAGAATGTTTCGGGAGCTTTATGTCCATTTTGCAAGATGTTTGTGCATGTGACGCACGATTACCACTAAAGACGAAAAGGGCGTGTTAATGGTAACAGCAAACCATTACAAAATCCGTAAAACGGACCGTAAGTTTGAACAGTCTACCGCAACGGTCGGTTGCAGCGGTTAAGGCAGTGTAGGTTGAGAGTCAAAGGGGAACCAAGGGTATTGGACTATCCAGTGCTCGGGAAGTCAACGCAGGTGCGGGTGCTTGTGTGTTAGCATCAGGATGGGTTTGCAAGTGCTTTTATCAGAGAAAGCCACTTTGAGGCGGTCGATGTACAGAGTTGCTCCATAACCATTCTGGTCTAAAGTGCAATGTTACGGAGTCCGTTGCAGGACTCTGAAAGGGCCAGTGTAGGAAGACTGGAGAGGGCGCCACACTGCGTCTGTGCAAAGAAAAACGTGCGTGTGGGTAGAGGGTATGCTGTGCATTTGCACATATCTAGTCCGCTCACAGGGCGGAATCGAGCGTAGTGAACGCATGCATTGAGCTAGGAACAATGGACAATGGACAATGGACAATGGTTTATTACGGGTAAAAAAGCATCGCTTAACAAGTCCCGTGGGATGGAAATTGTTGCGAAAATCAATTGCATAATAAAGTGAAAAGCGTTGTGGTGGACTCACCATAGACTTATGTGGCATAGCGGAGAAGTTCGCATATCAAACGTATAAATCCATAAATCCATTGGTTAGGCGTTTGGCAAGAAACCGTTTGGTTGCGTTTTGTAGCCCCTGGCTAACAAGTCATAAAATGAAATGTAAGTGAGACAATGCATCGTCAACACGTTTTTTATACATCGCCAGATTGGGAGCAGAGACGAGATAATTAGGGAGGGCGTTCCAAGGCTCAAACACGCGGAGAGAAAAGAAATTTCTACGGCATTCAAGCCGGCTATAATGAATTGTCAGTTTCAGAGGGTGACCTCATATTTTAGTGTTGTGATTCAATTCCAGCAGCGGACGGCAAATGTGGTTTGGGTTCTTCAGAATCTGGTAAACCATTATGAGATCCCCCCGCAAAAGCCGATATCGACTGCTGTACATTCTTAGAGATTTCAGTCTAAGCTGATAGGGCAGATGAAAGAGGCCCCTGACATTCTTGGTTGCTCGTCGTTGAGGAGTCTCGAGAGCAACGAGATCATGTTTCTGCCACGGCTGCCACGCCTGAATAGCATATTCCACGTGAGGTCGCACGTAGGCGTTAAGAATTTGGGGAAAGATTGAGGGTTCAAACCGACCAAAAGGTCTGCGAAGAAGGCCGAAGTGTTGATTTCCGGTTCTCCTCGCCTTCTCTGCTTGTTTTGAACACCCGAGATCTTCCTGTACCAATACACCCAGGTCACGCTCCTGAGAAACCTTCGCAAAGTTATGCGGAGACATACCCAACGATGCGGGAGGCGAAACGAATGCTTCTGGCAACTTTAGCATTGTGTCGTAAACCAGCTCGGTTGGTGCTCATTGCAAGTCAGCTTTAATGCTGCTAGGAATGCCTAGGAGTATAAGCGAAACGTTTTCACTCCAGCTAGGGTCGGAGGAGACGCAGAGCCACGCTCTATGTTGTCTATGGAAGCTTTCAACTAACCCGTTGGCTGCTGGGTGATACGCTGTGGTATGAATGTGGCGACGACCTAAAAAGTTACAGAACGTATCGAATTGTGAAGATTCGAACCGCATTCCTTGGTCAGTTGTAATGTTGGATGGGCATCCATAGTGCAAGACTCACCGATCTAAGAAGGCCATGATAACAGTCTCGGCTGTGCAGTCTGTTAAGGGAATTGCTTTTGGCCATCTGGTGAAGCGTTCGCCACATGTAAGTATGTATACGAATCCGCGTGAAGGAGGCACTGGACCTACCACGTCTACGTGTACATGCGAGAACCGAGAGTCCAGAGCAGGAAATGAACCAAGAGGACTGCGGGTGTGACGATGTGTTTTGGTGTGCTGGCTTTGAAGGCAGGCGCCAGGCCTGATCCGAACATTTCAATAGTTCAATAGTGTATGGTGGGATAAAAAGCAATAACATTACAAGACCCACATGATGGCAAATGGAAGAAAACAAAAGTTTCAGGTTTGACACAAAAATATCAGTAAGTTAACCACTGCAGTTTGTCATACCGTTATATAATGTGTATCATGTAAGTGCAAGTCCAATAGTCTTTCGAATGTCTCGATGTTTGGTGCGTTCACCACATGCGATGGCAGTGCGTTCCAGTGCGGACAGACACTAAGAGAGTAACAAAACTTTCTACAATCTAAACGGGAATATTGAGTCACAAGTTTTAGTGCATGGCCTCGGCATCGTTTGTCGGCAGATAATGTTAACAGCGACTTACATGGATGGTCCTCTTCTCTTAGTATCCGGTAAGTGAGGATCAGATCAACGCGAAGTCGTCGGTATTCTAAGGAGTACAGACCGATCGAACGAAGGCGCAGTTCATAACTAAGGCCCGATAGACCACGTGTTGCCTTAGTGGCTCTTCTTTGTGGTTGCTCCAGGAGACGAATGTCCCGTTTTAACCACGGACGCCATGCCTGCACCGCATACTCGAGGTGGGGACGAATGTGGGCGTTAATCAATAATGGCACGAGTTGCCGCTCGAAGGTACCGAGCGCTCGCCTCAAAAGCCTCAAGTTTAAGTTCGCTATGTTAGCTGCCTTTGAACATTGGAGCGAATTACCCAGACCTTCTTGCACGATGACCCCTAAGTCTCTTTCGTTGCTCACCTGTTTTATAACGCGCTGCCCCAGGTGATATGTGTTGCTGCAGTTACTGCGCAGCGACAACAGGTGACACTTTTCGGGGTTCAGGGGTAGTTGGTTGTTTACTGCCCATTCGTGAATCCGGTTCAGGTCATCCTGCAGATAGACAGGGTCAGATGTTGACTGAATAGCTCGCCACATCTTAGCATCGTCGGCGAATATTTGCATAGGTGATTGAATGTTGGCAGGGAGGTCGTTGATATAGACTAAAAAGAGTAACGGGCCGAGAACTGATCCTTGCGGTACGCCGCTAGTGACGCATAGGCTATCGGAGTGGGTGTTGGCGATCCTTACGCGTGGCCAAACGAGACTTTCGGTGATCAGTTTCAAAGATGCACGGGTACCGGGATGTGATAGTGAGGGGAGTGCGTCAAAGACTGAGCGTCTGAAGGAGACTGGTACGAGGTGTTTAGGACAAAATTTGGCAGGGTCACAGAGAATAGTTCCTTCCGTGATTTGGAAAAGAACAGGGTGCGCATGCAGCGTTGTGGGCTGCAGAGTGCGTTGTGTACCTTCGTCTTCAGTTTGCGTCGATGCCATGGCCGCATGGTCGACATTAGGCAAAGACTGGAGAGTGATGTTGACGCGTGAGAGTACGTCGGCGACGGGATTGTCGACTTGTGATACGTGACGTATGTCGGCAGTAAACTGCGTGACAAAGTTCAGGTGTCTTGTTTCCCGTGGTGAATATTTGTCAACGGCAGTGTTAAAGGCAAATATAAGGAGCTTGTGGTCAGTGTAGTCCGTGAAAGCGCGGCCTTCAAGTGTGTGCCGGAACTGAAGAATGGACAGGTAAATGGCGAGCGGTTTTCTGTCAAACGTGTTGTAGCGGGATTTTGCTGGCTGCAGGCGCTTGGAGAAGAACCCGAGGGATTGCCATTGCCGAGCAACGTGTTATTAGCGGACGGCTCCAATCGTGACGTCAGTGGCATCAATGTTGATAGAAAGGGGCGCAGTCGATTGGGAATGAGCGATGACGACTATGTGTTTGATAGCATTCTTGAGCTCGGCGAAGGCTCTCTGTGCTGTGTCGGGGAAAATGCACTTAAGTTCATTCCCTCTGAGTAGGTCAGTCAGAGGCTGCATGAGCTGAGTGCAGCGTAGAATGAAGCGTCGATAGTAGTTGACCGAACCACAAAATGGACGGAGGTGTTTGAAGGAAGTCGGAGCTTGGGAGACCTTGATTGCCTGGATCTTATCAGGAACGACTTGGATACCAGACGATGAAACGAGGTTGCCTAGGAATTCTACCGTTGATTTGCCGAGTTCGCGCTTATTCGGGTTGATTGTGCCACCGTGTTGGGTCATGCGCTGGAAGTGAGTTCGAAGATGCTGGAGGTGCTCTTGTTCCGATGAACTGGCTACTAAAATATCATGGAGGTAGGAATAAGCGAAGTCTATGCCACGGGTGACATTGTGGCTGAAGCTTTAGAAGGTTTGTGCGGCCTTGCATAGTCTAAATGGGGTTCTTAAAAATGCCAACAAGCCGAAAGGAGTGATACCGGCTGTTTTAGGAATATCATTTTCTTCCACAGGTATCTGGTGATAGGCGCGAACCAGATCGATCTTGCCGAAGATTTTCTTACGTGTGAGGCATGCGGTAAGGTCCTGCATGTATGGAATGCCATTCCTATCAGGGTTGATTATCGGGCTTAGTGCGCGGTAATCACCGCAAGGGTGCCAGTCACCAGATTTCTTGGGGACCATCTGCAGGGGCGAGAACCCAAGCCCCTCGCAAGTACGGATTATTCCAAGTTCATGGAAGTACGCAAACTCCGCCCTAGCTACCTTTAGTTTCTCGGGCGATAGTCAGCGTGGATGGCATGAGACGGAGGGGGGCCTTCGGCCGTATGTGGTGTTGACTTGAGCTTCCACGGGCAAACCTGCATTCATTGGCTGGACGAGCTTCGGATACTGGAAAAGAGGTTGGCGTAATCTGGCGAGGTCTGCGGAAAGGCGTAGACTGGTGTTAAAGATGGGATATCGGCGGTGATCCCACTTCCACCGAGTTTCGTTGCAGTGTTGACCATCACCTGGCGGTTCGCATGGACCAAGAGATCGAAATGCCTGAGAAATTCAATGCCGATAATGGCCAAGGGAACTGCAGCGACGGTGAATACCTAACGGAACATGCACCGAAGACCTAGGTCCGGGGTAAGCGACCGATGGCCGTAGGTGGCTATTGGCGTGCCGTTGGCGGCACTTAGGCTTCTCGACATAGATGCGATATGCTTACCTGACATAAGGGGAATGATGCTGACTTCCATCCGGGTATTAACCAAGAACTGGGTCTCAGATGCGTAATCCCTACTGTAAATGTGACGGCTTTGGATTTTGCCGACACCGTTAGTCGTAATTATGGGCCGGCCTGAAATTTGCCCTTCTTCGCGTCGCAGAATCTGCATGGTTGCTCGCACTTACGGGCTTTGTTTCCAAAACCCGCGTGGTAAAATCAAAAGCCTGAATTGTTACGGTTCGTGCGATGGGGTGCTGGATTAGAGCGTCTGCGCTGCTTGCGGTCCAGGGGAGTTTCTCGACTTGGTGCTGAAGCGACATTATCTGCGATGATTATGTGTCTATTGCGGAGGGCTTGCTAGCCGCGCGTGTCCGTGTGGTTGCGCCATCACAAAGCTGCTCAGGTGCTCTGGTTTCCGTCTTTGGCTGGTGGCGTTCGGTGACGCAGTCTGCTAGATCTGCAATTGCTGTGAGTAGTAGGTCACTTGCTACCGCAAGGATAGCCTGACTGCTTTCAGGAAGGCTTTTCATCCACAGCTCGCGGAGAATCCCTACGTCCATTTTGTATATGCCGATGCGTTTTTCATTTAGTGCAACAAGACTGAAGCCATCCTATCTCCTAGTTGCAAACCACTAAATAGTACCTGCAGGCGAACCTTGTCAGAAAGCGTGAGTCTCTGAATAATGGCCGGTTTAAGTTCTCATATTTCAGTACAAGACGGGGACTATATAAGATGTCTCTCACCTGCGAGAATATACGCTGCGCAAGGTGAGATATTAGCTGATTATTCACGGCGAAATCGAAAGAAAGCCTTGAAACGTAAAGCACAGATTATATGTGCAAAAGACCTTAACGAAGGATCATTCTTCCAAAAAGTTGGAGGAGCTAATGCCACGGAATTGACCATGACAGTCTCAACGGCGCTAACCGCGTATGTTGATGGCTCATTCTCCATATAAGCCCTTGCAAAAAGCGGAAAATAATGTGGCAGGTGAGAAAACAATATGATTACATATAATGAATCACAAAATCACTGAAACGAGCTCACCAACATGAACATTCAAAATGGCGGACGGCGTGTTCTGGTGCGGGGTCACTAATTTTTGGGTAGAACCAGGGATCCGAGTATGTAATAAAGGACACCTAAGAGACGTGTCAACTACGGGACGTATCGAATTTGGAGGCGACAGAGCCCAACATATGTTGTGCAGGCTACCGAAATCGGAAGCGAATGAAACAGAGGGAGAACCGGTGAAGCAGGGTACACAACAAAAGGATATGTGTCAACGGATACGCCTTCAGTAAAAGAAGTGGACCTTTTGAAGTTTAAAACAACCGTAAAGTCCAATGTTACAAAATACTGAAAGGGCGTATTTTCCGGTACGATATATATATATATATATATATATATATATATATATATATATATATATATATATATATATATATATATATATATATATATATATAAGGGTGCATTCAGTCATATATACATTTATTTACAATGTTAAACTTCTTCCTTGTTGAAAATGGAACACAGCTTATTGTTTTCATTCACGCTTCCCTTATTATGTATATCCATTTTCTTATTTCGCCTCAAATGCTTCCCTTTCATTCATTCAGGACTGCTTGCCGGCAATTCACCTGCCATTCTTCCTCTTATGCTACGTCACCGTACCAATCTTCCCTTCTTACGCATTTATTACACATGTTTTACCATTCAAAAGCACCTATAACCAGTGTTTCATCTCTATATATACGTTTCCACCGACTGCACAGCTCTCCCAACTTCTTGCCACATCCTTATTTGATCTCCTTCGCCCCGCACACTTTCATTTCTCATGCGTTGCGCTCTTTTTTCCGTTCTAGATCCTCATTCCTCTCAAATTTCACCGTAAATATTTATGCATTTTTACATCACCATTCCACATGATTGTCTCTCCGGAAGGTGCCTTTGTCAAGTTGCTGACCTTGAAAACTAGTAACCGTAATTAATTTAACTCGTAAACATTAGCCACACACTTATGAAATGCAGCTTTTAATTGCACAATTATTTGATTACTGAATAACCACTTCTTCCATTTTCATTAGATTTCTCGTTACAGATGTTCCACTGCAACTCCGTGAGCAAATTTCTTCCCGCCAAAATGTGACGCTTGCTTTCCCAAGTTTACTGGTGCTGAATTCAAAATGTTCGCGGAAGTATGATGGGTTTAGCATTTGACCTTTAGCCCTTACTTTAGTCAGGAAAACGGAAAACCTGAAGTGGCAGTCATGATAGCCAAGAGGATTCTGCAGTTAGCTAAGGCATCAGATGAATATCCTTATATAAGGCTATTAGAGAGAAGAAACGCACCTGGGGAACTGGTACTTTACAGTCCGCCCCAAAGGATGTTCAGGAGAAGGACACGCACTATTCTGCCACACAGATGAGCTACCACAAACCGGAAGGTTATACCACGCCCATGTACTTAAGGATTTGCGGCCGCGCAGGTGCCGTCAAAAACTGCTGTATGCTAAGAGTGTTCGTGACCTACCGCAGCTAGAAGAATGGGACAAAGTTCGGGTGCAGTGAGTTTCTGAGGCTCCTGGATGACGGGACAGAGGGGTTGCGCTGAGCCACCGAGGCTTCCCGTCTTGTGAAGTGGAGGTGGTGGTTGTGTCAGGCGGCGGAACAGAATACATTTGCAAGGACGTTTGTCACCAGAGAGAGTTAACACAGGTGGCACTACAAGTCTGTCTCGTACAAAGAGTGAACTATCAAAAAGGGGCGGATTTTAGGAGATTAGAGCGAGCGACATCTGTTCCTCACGCGCGTTTGAAATCGTGGAACGAACAGAGCCACACGCTATCACGACCGAGTCGTGTGTCTGCCTCAGTGGGTTCGATCTGGCGGTCGATCTATAGTGAGCCGGTGAACTTTTAAAGTATATCTGATTGTACGGGAGGCGCAGAAACGGTAATAGAGCGCTTGTGTGCTGGTCCGGTGTCTGCTTACTTTTGACACAGCTGGGAGACTAAGGCTCGCAACAGGCCCAAAAACATCTAAACACCCCCGCCTCCGAATCTTGGCTTTCGCCTCAACCATCCACTAAAACGCTATTATATGAATCGAATGCCAGAATATTACACATGTACGTCAGCATATTCACATCTGTATAAATTGCTCTGTGCCGCTACAGACAAACTTTCTCCCACCATGCAATGTATAAGTAATCTTAGTAGTAGTAGCATATTTATTAGAACGTATGTATACACTTAGACTAGGTCTTTTTAATGGGGATGAAATTCGTTACATATTTTTGGTTTGTTCTGCGTACTTGATAATCTCCCAACTTGTACACGTCTCTCAAGCAAATTGTGGTAAACTTGCGTAATGGTATCGCGCGGTATTTTTTAAAAATAACTTGGACATTTTGTACTTCTCACGGATTCACTTATAACCAATTTCTTCTATATGCTCATTTAGCGAGTATTTATGTTGTCATATGCGTTTACTTTATTCTATACCAGCGTTTTGAGTGATTGGCTTTTGTTTGATATCCCCGGTGTGGCTGCGCTTGATGTGCATGTTGACAAGGTGCCTACCTGACTATTACCCACTACCTCGTCCATACTGGCTCCAGGAGACAGTTGGTCGTTGCTGGAGTTGACGTGGTGCACGGTCCTTGTGGCCTTGCTATGCTCGAAGAGCGATTCCATGCACTCAGTGTGGAACGGACTACGGGCCAACCACCGCCTTGTGCGCACTTGATTCCCCAAAGAGAGCGTGCGCGTTCGCCTGTGAAGCAGTGTGAGCCGGCTCCGTTGATGAAACGTGGCTCCCATCCACATGCCTCTCAGTCTTATTCCTTCGGGTTTACACTGGATATGGGGTGTGTGGTTGGAGCTGTGGGTGGTGCAGCGCAAGCCATCCATGGTCCCTGTGTAGGCGCAGGTGTCCTGTGTCTGGCCACAGTGACAGGCAAATCCGAAACCGGACGCCGCCAACCATGCATTGTGTATGAAGTGGATAAAATCACACAATGATTTACTAACTTAGCTAGTTGGAGAAATCACATTGGAATTTTAGGATGAGTATTCCATTGGTACTATTTACATGCATGTTCGTCGGCAATTCCCTTGCTCTGATCATATCCGCGTTTAAAACTAGGCCTGCAAGAGCACTATCATTAGTCCGGAGCGGAACTTGAAAACGCGTAGCATTACGAGACGCAGCATAACGTTTGTACGGAGCCACCCCTAATCCTGACAACTGCAGCAACTATTTGGTGCAACTTAACCACGATAATTCCCATTTTTGTACTTGAGGACAGATTTGTAAACCAGCAGTGTGTAGGAGAAAGATCTTGGGCCAATAACAAGAGGCTGTACAAACATGTGAACAAACTCCGGAAAGTGAATCCTGGCGTCCGCATGCTTATCTCAGCAAACGAGTGGGCTTAAAACGCTAAGGATGCAGCAACTAGACCATGGTAACAATATGCTTCGGTATCCCAACGAGCGACCGAGATGATTCAAATATTTGTCCCATTCTGCCAGGTTCCAGTTTGTACCCAGGTTCATTTTCTTTCTTTAAGTGCCTTAAGGAAGATTCTATCGTTATGAACCTATAGTTACCCCGGTTTTGACAACATTCACCCGAAAGCGTTGCAGATGGCAGTTTCTAGGATAGCCCAGCTATTAACCTTATTCTTTCAGAGATGCTTGGATACACAGCAAATCCTTAGTATGTGGCAGCAGGCTGTCACAACTTGATCTTCAAGAATGGTAGCCGTCCGGAACCCAGCAACTATCACACAGTGATTCTTCTCCCAGCACTCGCAAATGTGATGGACTGGAGTTGCGCGTGCCAGTTGAAGCGAAACATAGGGAAGAGTACCCGGAACTGCTGTCATCCATTTAAACTATTCCAATGCTTTCGAACGTTTAGATCACCACATCCTGCTCATAAAGCTGCCAACGTACGGTATCACCAGACTTGGATGGATGGGAAATTTATGCTAATAATAATAATAGTAATAATAATAATAGTTTTATTTCTCATTGCTAGATCAACTGTGGACACATTCGGTACAGATCATATTTTACAGAATATGTCATGCTCACTCATGAATAGTAAACATACACGTGATTTTCATTGCTTTTGTTGTTTCAACGGTTTGTATTAACTCACAGGTGTGTTTCGACACAGTGTGCACTAGTTGAGATAGTGAATGGTAACAGCACTATGGGTATGTCATATAGTATGAAAATGTTTTGCTCATTAGTTGTTGTTTGGCCCTTCTTGGTACAAATCATCAAGTGATATTTCTCAAAAGATCAGGTCATAATAGTGTTCAAATCCAGATAATTGGTGAGCTTAACGCGAAAGGCCGTTTTATTTTCTCTACCTAGATCGTGCGTCTACTGTAGGTTTACTGGCCTACTTTTTCATTGTCTCATCTCGTGCAATTACCTAGTCTAGGTTTAGTAGAGTCTTTATAATAATAATAGTAATAATAATAATATTTAGACTAACCTCATCATCGTCATCCTCTGCACCGTTCTTAACTTGCATATCAGTAGAGAATAAGATACTCTATATCCCAGTTTTCTTGTAACAGCGGTACGAAGATGTCCATCTTGGCCCGGTGGCATAAGCTGTTGTATGGTATTGCAAGCAGCTGGTTGCCGTGGGTTCGGATATTAATGGACTCGATAGATGCGCACTGCTGACGATACACTAGAGATTGAAACTGCAGTCTACTGCTTTTTCTGGCATCTAGAGAACTATCTGGTTTGAAGCTGGTGCGAGGAATCCTCCTCTAAGTATTCCTTTTCTTCATGTGGTTATCTCGCACACTGACCTACTGCGGATAATCGGTCCGTTTTTTCGTTGTTTGCCGCGGGAATTTTGAAAGTAACAATTGCTTTACGACTAATTGCTACAGGGATTCTCTTTTCCGAAATTGTTTTTCGTTCCAACTGACCTTCGCACAATGTCATGAATTGCATACGCTGTGCCCGACTGAGAGACAGCATACTGACTAATTTTAAAACCAACCTTTATGCAATGAACTAGCTGATGGGAGAAAGATAATTCTCCAGCATTTTATGATTCCCTGAAAATGGCCTCAACGATTCGGAGAATACTTGACACAACCTAGTGTCAAAACTGTGTGGAAAATACTTACTGATGAAGGTAGTCTTTAAAGCCTATTCCTCCTTAGCAGTCTGAAACTTTTGGCAAACTGCGTATTTTGCTGCAATTTCGCTGACTACACATTGCTCTTCGAGAAATTCGCACTGAACTTGTTTAGCTAGTCTCTCACCTATTCTTGTCTAGCCATGTTACTCGTAGGATAAAAGGTGAAGCCACAGTGACCAGTCCGTAGACGTCAACCTGCTTTTGCTTTAAAGTGATCACATTCCGACGGGGTTTTCCTTGCAATAAAAACCTAAGAGACTGTCTAAAAGCCTTCTTGCCTCATTGAAACCTCTTCTGTATACAAGCTTCTTCCTGCCCTGCTGCTAATTATTTTGTAACCATCTTTCTGTTTTCAACTGATTTACGTTGATACTGTGGGGGTTCTAACTATTCTCGATACTGGAACCATATATGATTGCGTCTTGTTTAGCACATCGGCATCAGTAATAATTTTCAGTCTACCCTCCTTTTTTAGGCACGTTATCTGAACGTATGTTGTCCCTACTTTTTGGGCAGTTTACGTTATTGGCATGTGTAATTTTTCTATCCAAGTAACCCAGAATGTGCTCGTTCTATTCCAACCCCCATCCATCCTGTTTTCAAGTTTAATACACTATTTTATCCAACTTACAAAGGAACATTCCTGTCATCTAAAATATTCCATAATACCCCTCTCTCATTTCTGTTTACTGATTTGAAACATTTTCATAGGGTGGCTCTGTATTCGTTTCCATTTTATAAACAATGGATGACAGCTGGGCCTTGTCGATTTGTTGAGATGGTGTAGACAGTTCATTGTCGATGATGCAATGTAGAATGATGTGCCCGATGGTAATGATTGGTTCGCGATGTCCATCCTCTAGCTGTGCTTGATGAAGATGTATGAAACCCATTTGTCCCTATCAATCATCAAAATTACCCGATTCAAGAAGCGGTTATCATTCATACTTTTGTTCCAACGGAATTTGATTCAAAATAAGTGCCATCGTGAATCGGGATGAGACTCAGTAGGAACTCCTTTTGCTTTTGGTGTCCTCCCTCGCTCCACGTTCCTACCGTGGACTGATTGGTAAACGCTAATTTTGCACCTATCAGCTTGGTTGGTTACGCGCATCCACATTCCTGGCTCAGGCTGCATAATCTGGTGAACTCACGATAGACAGACTTGAACTTTACTATGTGAGAGTATAACAGTTGTAAAGTTCAAAAAGAAAATAGTGACTATCCAGCAAAGTGAAGTACCTAGTTCCAAACCCTTCACTGCTATTTTTACAAAAATCTACACCTTTTTGTTTCAAACACTTACATTATGAACCACTACGTTTCCACTTCGCATTATTAGCATATCCTTGACTCTTCAAGGTCAAACATTTCATCATTGACAGAACACTGAGTAGCAAACTGTTACGCTGCACTGTTTGCCACGCTGCCACACGTCTTCCAATTTCCGCCCTGTCCCATTACGATTGCAAACCTATTCGTAAGCTAATTACCGTCTTTAATTTGAATTATAGAACCACGGTCAACGGGATTTACGTTTTATTTTCTATACCCACATCGTGCGTATAATGTTGGTTCATAAGCCTACAGTTTACTTGTACCGACTAGTGCGATTGTTTAGTCTAGGCTTCGTAGGCGCTACGGCAGTGGCGGTTCTCGTTTTCATATATTCTCATTTCACACCTTAATTTATGCAGACACTGATCTGGCCATAAAAATAGATTTTCTGCATGGGAGTGGATGGGTCGTTCCTTGTCGATGTCTCCGGGGCAGTGCGATCCAACTGCATAGTCGTCTACATCCACTCGCCACCTTTCTACTTCATCCGGTGTTCTGAAACATAGTGTAAATTACTGATGCCTACGATGAACAAGGAACAATTATTTAAGGAGAAAATAGCCATTGCTGGTTAAGTCGCGTAGGATTTCTTGCATGAGGTCTATAAAACAAACTTTAACATGATGAGATAAACTGTAAATTTGGCGTTTAAGTTGACTCACCCAGTGGTTACGCCGTTTGGTTTGCGTTATTTCGTCTTCCGATTAAAATGGACTATGTCACGTTACCTAAATGAAATAAAGTCCTTCTTTGAAAAGCGTTGATGTGGGGACGAAAATGACGTGAGTTAGAACAGCATAACACATTCGGGTTACCCGAGCGATGAGCTCGTTTTGTCTATAATCTGGTTGAGCATAGTGTGTGGTATTTTTGAGATAATGGCCTCTCAGGTTCGTTTTGTTTACGAATTACAAAAACCACGACAGGTGTGATTGGGGTTTGCCAGGATTTGGTACGCCATCATAAAGTCTCCTCGCATAAGCCGATATCCGCTACTGTACAAGCCTAGACCTTGCAGTCTGCGTAGGTAGGGAACTCAAAACATTCCGATAACGATGGAAATCGGCGTTGTCCGGCTGACAACACTGCACACAGGGCGGTCAACACCCAATTGCGATGTGCTACAACTACGGTCCTAGTGATCGAAATGACCAAGGTCCACTCTACTGCGAATAACGGACCACATTGAGATCGCACTTCACAATTCAATCACATAAGGTACATTTCGAAATAACCCTTCAATTAGTGGAGCGTTTCGGTGTGACTCCCTTCCATCCCCGCACTCAACCACTGATGGTTTCTTCCTGGTTTGGATTCATGAGGTAGAGATAGTCGAGTTGGGAGTGTAACTTGTCGCATAGTGCTTGGCGGCTATTGCCATTATCACCAAGCTCTTGGGCTCCGCGAGCAGTGATTGACACATCTCTCCAAGTACTCCAACGATTTTGTCATGCTGCGTTACGGCGTTTCATGTGTATCAATGTCATTTTGTGCCAAGGTTGCCAGACTTGGACCGCGTATTACATGTGGGGCCACCCTTTGGCGTTTAGAGTTTAGGGATAGATAAATCGAACCTTCCGAAAGCTCTCCATTAGAGCCCAAGTTGTTGCTTGGCTCTTCTCGACGACGTCCCAGACGGTTCCGAGCATCCAAGGTCATTCTACATGATAATTTGGTGGTCCCTTTCATGTGTAGTGTGTTGCAACATCCGTTCTCCCAGTCGATATGGGAACACTGACGGGTATTCTCAAAACTGTGCACTTCGCCAAGTTAGGCTAGAGCCTGTTTTCATATGACTACGTATGGGCCCTATCGAGATCTTTTACTAGTGCAGCGTGATCGTCCACTGTCTTGATGTCATGCCACATCTTGACATCAGCTGCAACTAGTAGGAAGTCTGACTGCAGCATATTAGCGAGATCGGTAAGTAATGCTGGGAATAAACGTGGACTCAGAAGCGATTCTCTGGGCAAATCACATTTGGCAGCAATTATGTAGGAGATGAAGCTGCGGGCTCGCACATCCATCTGACGTTGAAGGGAGAAGTTGCTTAGCCAATCGAGCAGGTAGTCACCGATACCGTAGCTTCGAATCTTGTGAAAAGGAATGGGTTGGTCCAGGCGGTCGAACGCGTTAGGGAAGTCTAAGTAGAGAACATGGACTCCTAATCTAGCATCGACTGATTCCCTTCAGCTTGCTATCGTTAGCAGCAGGTTTGCTCTGCAGGGCGGATTTCAGGATGCATGCTGCTGTAACACTATGATCTGGTCACCTTCAAGGTACGTCAGGCACGCCCCTGGAATAATGCCTCCCATTATATTTTATGGTACCGAAAGAAGAGTTATTGGATTGTAGTTCCAGGACTTTGTGTAATTGCTACTCTCGCAAATAAGGTTCCACATAATTGGAAACTGCAATTAAATAAATTGTATATTCCTAGACGATGCGAGAAGTTGTTCCCTAAAAGGAACAGATCAAACACTGGTACAACCTTTCCATGATATTTCATTAATCCAGTTTCAGAAATAAACTTGGGCGCAATTGCAAATTAGGTAACACAGAGTAATCAGAATCGTTCTGCTATTTTTTGTCTGCCATTGAATCAGGAAGCTTCACAATCAAAGGGCAGATGTTTGAGCCGAGAGAAAAAATGGTAATGAAAGGGACTGTTGTCCGAAATGTTATGTGTATGTGATTCGGAAATTTATTAAGGCACCATGGATATCGTTTTCGAATGCGTTATCTAGGGACTGTGATGTCCCGAACATCTTAATCACGTTTTGAACGGTTAAATACTTACTAATCGCAAGCTTAAAATTGCAAAGTGTATAGCATTTTCTGTTATCACTTACAAAGCTTGTTTCAAATCTTTGAGTATTGGGTTAGAAAGAAAGGTTCTCTGATTCTCGTAGTAAATTTTGGAATCAAGACCTTTACCTCTTTGTTACGTATTGAATATCTGCTGTTTAAAAATATATAAAAACCGTCTTCAAGACTGCGAATTTGACAGTTTATGATTCTGTAAAGAAAACATAGGTTCAGTTTCATTATCCGAAGCCAAACTGGGTCAAATCCAAGTTTATCACATCGCTCTCCGTATGTCAACTTTGAGGCATATCCACATACCTTTTTCGTGAAGCGTCTCTGGAGACTCTCAAGAGAATGCTGGCCAGATTCCTGTAGATTAGACTACTATTGAACAGTATTCCATACACGGCAATACGTATGTTTTGTAAAGCGATATGCGAGATTCCGTGAGGTAAAAATGATGGCAGATATAACCGATGGTTTTCATGGCTTTCGAAACTTGAAAGTCACAGTGTTCTGAGAAGTTAAACGTGACTGAATATCGTACGCCCAAGTCACGAACTGCCCTGAATTGTGAGATATATGCGCCTTGTAGTAATAAACTGTCTGGCTGTACTTGGCATTTGTATGACAAAATATTACACTTGTCCACGGCAAACGACATCTGCCACAGTTTGCACCAGGAGTCCAGGGCAGATAGGTCATCCTGAATGAGACGTACGGCTTCTTGAGTATTTGCACTTAGTTTTGAGTAGACAACTTTAATGTCATCAGCAAAGATAAATGCAACACCATTTCTTATTCTCTGGGATGTATCGTTAATACAAAGTAGAAAAAGAAGAGGACCAAGAACACTCCCTTGAACCACTCCACTTACGGTTTAGAGAAATGGTCGCCTATGCGCACCGCCTGCTGTCTACCAATTAGATATGAAGACAACCAAGAGAACATCGGTTCTCCAGTGCCTATAGCCTTCAGTTTGTTTAGTAACCATCTGTGACTTACTCTATCAAAGGCATTTTGTATATCCAGGAACAGGATTGCGACATTGTTTCCGTTGTCAATGGCAGCCGTTGTGTGGTTTAAAAAATCAGTCTGGCATGTTGCGCAGGATCGACCGTGCATGAAGCCGTGTTGCGAATTGCTGATAATGTTAGCGTTGTTCAAGAATATAAACAGTTCACCTTGCACTTCTTTTCCATTATTATGGATATGATGGGTGTGTGATTGATGGGATGAAAGATTTTAACCTCGTGGGCAGCACCATTTTTATGTCACGGGATAACCACAGACGTTTTCCATTGAGTAGGGTATACTCCGTTGTTAAAAGACAGTGTAAAGATGTTGAGCAAAAGCAGAAGGAAGTCACTACCACTGCTTTTTATTAAGCAAGGGGGGCTCCCATCAGAGGCTGTGCACGTTGAGGTGTATAAGCGAGCGACTTGACCAGTGATTTTCGCTATAGTGAACTCCAATGTGCATAGATCTTCATTGTTGTGCGGCATGATAAGTGCTGGTGTGTCTGATGATTCGTTGAGCATTGATTCGGCAAAATAAACAATGAAAGCTTGGAAGATATCACCTGGTGGGTCGTAGTATGTTCCATCAGGCGTTGTGATAAAATTGAGATGGTCGCTGCAACGCGAGCCCCGGGCACGGAATAGTTTGGCTAACTCAGCTGTTTTGCTAGGGCCGTTCAGAGCTTTATACTCTTCTAGAATGAGAGTTTTGTCACGTTGATGCCTCTGTTCTTCGACGAGCTTCGACTGCTGTAATAATAGCGCAAAGTCAGCAGTTAACCTGAATTTCTGCCGAATCTTATGAAGCTTTCGTGCTGCCTTCAACGCCTTTCGATCGGATTTATGTTTAGTTTGGTAAGCACATTTTAGTGGTACTGCTGAATCGATTCAGAAGCCAATTGTACTATAAAACAGGTCCGTCGCATGTTGAAGACATGAAAAGAGAAAGAATTTATCCCAATTAATCGAACGAACCATGTCCTTGAAAGAGTCACAGTTGACAGAACTGAACAGGATAATGCATCGTTAGTTGTACATCGGCCATTCGTAGTCTTAGGCGGCATTTGATCACGCGATGATCGCTTCCCGGAAATTCATCTAGAACCTTAACACTGCTTGCAGGTACGCCCAATGAAAAAATGAGATTCAGAATACTATTCATCTCCGGTAGGTTGGGAGACGAGTTGCTGCCAACCATTCATTTGGATACAGGAGATAAGATTTTGGTATTTCAAAGGAGCGGTTCCTATGGGCCATGAAATCGAAGGCAGATTGAAATCACCTCCAATAATCTTATGTAAAAATAGTAGACTAGCGGCGCATTCAAATGCAAGCATCAAAAGTTCCAGGTCTTCTTGGCTGCAGTTTGGCGCGCTGTATATACATCCCATAAGCAGCTGTTGCTGATTAACAGATATCGTAAGCCAGAGTGATTCCTGAACATTGTTCAACACTGGGTTATCGAACGTTACTGCTGCGAGCGATATTTTCCGATAAATTACACAGCCTCCACCTCGACAACCACGCTGATTTCTGATAAACTTATTATCTCCGAAAACAGTTAACTGTGTGTCAGACTGTTACGTGTTCAACCAATGATCGCTCACTATGATCGTGAACCTGATTGGCCCTACACACACACGTAGATAAGCACGCATACACGCACTCAAGGACACACCCTAAGGTTCTGTGTTCACATGTAAACCGTTAAGTGTTCAGTACACTGTGCGCCAGACTGACGCGTCTTCTTGCTTATTCGCTACGAATTGAATTACGTACTTGCGGTTAGAGTCCAGCTGTGATATCTGGCGACGAGGTCAACATGTCCATGACAAATACTCCATCGGTCTTCTGGTCGTGCTCTACCGACAAACCTTCCCTGGACTCGTGACATAGATGGTGGAAAACCTTTACGGGTTACTTGGAATTGCTCCCAATCTTGAATCCAGCAGTATCTCTTACTGAGAAAAACAAAGTGAAGCTCTTGAGACAGTTTCTTGGAGATTAGGGTCAAAGGTATTTCGATGCACTTCGTATTGATCAAATCTCTTCTACGATAACCGGCGCTTTGGAGACCTTCATTTCTCTTTGGGGTGCTCGTCAGAATGTTTTTACGGCTGGATACTACTTCTCGAAACTCTGCCAGAGACCAGATGAGAGTGTGAACGAGTTCACCGCTCGTGTACTACAAGCAGCACCTGATTGTAAATACAATGAAGTCGATCCAACGAGATTTGAAGAGACCATGTTACTCCTATGTTTGATAGCCGGAATCTCAGACCAGACACGCGGGAGAAGCTCCTTTCACAAGCTGATTGTTCACTGACCTGGGAGACGGCCTGCTCGATTGCCCGGCATAGGGAACACCTTACACAACAACTCGCAACGTTTACGCTGAAGGACTCGTCAGATGAGCTGCGATTGATTAACACTACACCAAAACCAAAGCCACCCACTGGCGTCAATATGTTTGTGTGCTATCGTTATGGTGAGCATCACAGTGGCCCATCCGACTGCCGGCATCAGAAGACTGTATGTCGAAGCTGCGGGAAGGTGGGCCACCTGGCGCGAGTGTGTAGATCGGTCAAGCGACGTTCAGCTGGGGCTTATCGAGGAGCAAACCCCATCAAAACTGTGGACGAGTCTGATGGTAGCGACCCTGAATTACATTCCATTTGGCTTAATTCTGTTTCTAGCATGCAGCCGGCGCCATACACTCTAGAGCTTTACATTGAAGGACAAAAGGTACAGATGGAAATCGATACAGGAGCATCCGTGACGATAATCCGGGAAAACGCTGTAAAAACGCTCCCGAACTTATCCGCTTGCAATTCTGTTCTTCGCACATACACAGGTGAACCTATACGTGTCCTTGGTAAATGCTTCGTGAAGGCACAGTATGGCGACAAAATACGCACACTTCCTGTATACGTGATCTCCGGGGATCGTCCAAATCTGCTTGGAAGAGACTGGATACGTGCTTTCCCGGATACAATGAATGTGGTAAAATTAGTCACCGAGATCTCCGGACTTGAAACATTACTTAAACAACATTCTGCTGTTTTTTCCAAGGAGCTTAGGAAGTTGAAAGAATTTCAGGCTGCGATAAAACTAAAGGAAGGCGCTCGACCACAATTCATTAAGGCGCGCACACTACCATACGCTATGAGGCCTAAAGTTGAAGAGTAACTAAACAGCCTAAAGACTCAAGGTATTATTACTCCTGTACACTTTTCTGACTAAGGAACTCCAATTGTGCCAGTAACCAAACCGAACGGCTCCGTACGGATTTGTGGTGACTACAAGATAACCATAAATCAAGCATCCATGCTGGTCAGGTACCCCTTGCCACGTATTGATGACTTGTATGCAACACTAGCTGGTGGTGAAAAGTTTACCAAACTCGATCTGAGTCATGCATACTCGCAGATAGAGCTCGATGAACCTTCGAGGAAACTTACTGCCATCACCACGCACATGGGACTATTTCAATATACTCGTTTACCTTTTGGCATTAATTCCGCCCCCGGGAATATTTCAGAGAATTATTGACGACCTAGTGTAGGACATTCCTTTTGCGTGTGCTTATCTGGATGATATTCTTATCTCTGGACGCTCGGATACAGAGCATCTTCGAACACTCGCGGTCGTGCTCGAGCGTTTGGAGCGAAGTGGATTCAGATTGAAAAGGTCTAAATGTGAGTTCCTTTCACCTTTCTTTTGTTACCTTGGATACCGGCTTGATAAACACGGTTTACATGTTTTAAATGACAAGGTTAAACCTATTTTAGAAGGCCCAGAGCCAAAGAGTTGTGATGAACTCCGTTCGTTCTTAGGAATGCTATCTCACCATCGCCGTTTCCTGCCTAATGCATCGACGGTTCTATCGCCATTAAATGAGCTGTTACACAAAAATGCATCGTGGTGTTGGGGTTCCCGTCAAAAAATGCCTTCAATAAAGCAAAACAAGCTCTTGCTTTGCCACCAACGTTAGTCCATTATGACTCTAACAATCCACTCATACTTCAGTGCGACGCGTCCCCTTGGGGGGTCGGGGCTGTCCTGTGCCACCGCGTGGAGGATGGTTCTTTACGTCCCATAGCATATGTATCGCGCACCTTACAGACGGCGGAGAAGAACTACTCACAACTGGACAGGGAAGCGCTAGCCGTTATCTCCGGAGTTAAGAGGTTTCACCAGTATTTATGGGGAAACGTTTTCGAGCTTCATACAGACCACAAACCATTGATATCCTTGTTTGGGGAAAACAAAGGTATACAACAAATGGCATCACCGAGGATGCAAAGATGGGCTATAACCTTGAGTGCTTACAGTTACAAGATTGTTTATATTACCGGCGTCAGCAACTGCACAGCTGATGCACTCAGCCGTCTGCCGATCACGGAAACGGCACATGAACACGACCCTCCGTTTGAACTGGTTAATCTAATGCAACATCTAGACACAACACCGATACGGAGTTCAACCATCCGTCAATGGACGGATCGAGACCCCGTGCTATTAATGGTGAAACGCTTTTTGAACATGGGTTGGCCTCCTGAAGGGACAGTTGAATTACAACCGTTTATGATTCGGAAGAACGAACTGAGTCTATTCGACGGCTGTGTTTTTTGGGGCTCTCGTCTAGTCCCTCCCAACAAGGCGCGTTCACAGATACTGAAAGAGCTCCATGATGCTCATCCAGGTGTGGCGAGGATGAAGGCACTAGCGAGAGGGTACTGCTGGTGGCCCAACATCGACTTAGACATAGAAAACTTACTGAAGAACTGCGATATTTGTCAGGCGTATCAGCGGAGCAAGGCGCCAGGTCCAATACACCCTTGGCGTTGGCCCGACAAGCCCTGGCAGCGTATCCACGCCGACTACTTCAGACCGATCAACGGGACCATGTTTCTTCTAGTTATTGATGCACATTCTAAGTGGATTGACGTACATCCAGTTACTCAGGCGACAGCCGAATCCACCATCACTAAAATGCGCTCGTCCTTCGCTACGTTTGGCATTCCCGAAACTATTTGTACAGACAGTGGTTCGCCTTTTACCAGTGCCGGATTTGGTAAATTTGTCTCCAACAACGGAATCAAACACGTTAAATCAGCCCCGTATCACCCAGCATCAAACGGATTAGCGGAGCGTGCAGTACAAACTGTGAAACAAGGCTTACTAAAGCAGCGAACGGGAACATTGCGAACAAAACTGGATCGGTTCCTATTCTCCTACCGTTCTACACCCACTGAGGCTACCGGGAAATCCCCGGCGGAATGGATGTTTGGCAGAAATCTGAGAACGAGGCTTCCTTTGTTGTTCCCGAACCCATGTGTTGAAGTACAGGAGCGTCAGAAAAAGTTTGTGTCTTCAGAGGAATCAAAGTCGGAAGTTACATTTCAGGACCGTCAACCTGTTTACACCAGGTTACCGCATGAACAATGTTGGCAGCCGGCGACTGTGCTCGATTCTTCAGGAAGTCAAAACGATTTGCAGCTTCCGGACGGCCAGGTTGTTCGCCGGCACTCAGATCATGTACG
The DNA here is from genome assembly GCA_944474145.2 of Dicrocoelium dendriticum. Lineage (NCBI taxonomy): Eukaryota > Metazoa > Platyhelminthes > Trematoda > Plagiorchiida > Dicrocoeliidae > Dicrocoelium > Dicrocoelium dendriticum. The sequence goes on along the minus strand of OX104068.1, from coordinate 50,971,479 downwards.
CCCCAGGAGCACTGACACACCTGCCGTGAGTCAATCACACTCGGAGATCGCAGAGCAAGCTGCAGAGCACGACGAACACAGAACAACCGGGAAAACTCCATTACGCCGATCGACCCGGATTCGCAAACCGATCGAACGTTTTCAGCCATGACTGTAACGTCAGCCAAAACAGGGTGGACTGTTACGTGTTCAACCAATGATTGCTCACTATGACCGTGAACCTGATTGGCCTTACACACACGCGTAGATAAGCACGCACACACGCACTCAAGGACACACCCTAACGTTCCGTGTTCACATGTAAACCGTTAAGTGTTCAGTACACTGTGCGCCAGACTGACGCGTCTTCTTGCTTATTCGCTACGAGTTGAAATACGTACTTGCGGTTGGAGTCCAGCTGTGATACAGACATGCTTTCATGGCATGTTGCTTATGTTGATCAAAAATACTGAGATGGATATATGAGGAAGATTCTTTAGGTTGTGTTATAAACACTGGGGTTTCAAGCCGTGTGCCTGCACTCAGTTTGGAAATTGTTGAAAAAGTGCGCGTATTTTCAACGGTGGAGAATGGTTTGGAAGTGGCCACAGCGGAGGGGGTTGAGACTGAGTATGGTCCTCTGGAAAGTGCTTAGAGGGAAATGGTCCATGATTACTGCAATAGCCTGTGTGAGCTAGAGAGTTAGTTTGTATCCTCTGCAGCATATTGCTAATAAGCTGTTGATTGCGTAACGCATTGATAGGATTCAGCGGGTTGTTGTTATTTCCATCTATGGGTAAAATCCGCTTAATTGCGCTCGATATACAAGGCTTCACTCTACGCGGTGTAGGCACACTGGTGTCAATCCATACACCACGTCTTGCAGTGCGGCCGCACTTTAACTCGTCTCTCGCTTTGCCCTCTGTGGCGACTCCAATTCTCCCCACACAATATTGTGCTTGCGCTCGTTCGAACCAGTTCGACGAGCTCTACTCAGTGCTTTCCATCTCCCGGATCTAACCTGTGTGGAGTACACTATTGCTCCAGTTCCCAGTTTTCGGCATAATCTTTGCCGTATTCCACTTGTGTACCTACATCAAACCGGTCTTTCGGAAAAGATTTTGGTCTCA
>OX104068.1:50951146-50969873 GCA_944474145.2 Dicrocoelium dendriticum | reverse complement strand
AGGTATTTAGTATTACATGTCACATAAGCATGATTAAACTTTGGGCACCCAAAGGCATCCTGCTAAACACTAAGGGGGTATTAGGAACGAGAACATGTTTTTGTAAGGAACTGCTCTTGCTTTAAATGCCCACATACTGGGAGACTTGAGAATGCAGCTGACAAGGAAAGATGTCAAACAGCACGTTCTAACTGTGCCACCTAAACAGTTGCACGAATACATGCTACAAAAATTATTGAGTAACACCCAGCACACGGAACATTCCACAAATAAATGAAGGCGGTCGATGTACCTACTAATGTAAAGAGCGAAATTGGATGTTAATGTGGTTTGGTGGCATCCGAGTTCGGATCAGGTTGCCACTGCGGCCTGCAGAGGACAGGCCCAAAAGGTCTGCGCTTAAGGAAGCACTATGGGTTGCTTGCGCTGCACCACACATAATTCCACCCAGACTCATCAAATCCAGTGCAAACCCGGAGGAATAAGACGGGGAGGCATGAATGAGAGAACCAAGTTTCATTCACAAAGCCGTCCCGCAACTCTTCAACATGCACAGCAGCAGCATTCCTGTACATCTATGCAGGGAATCATGCGTACCAGACGAACAAAAGGCGGTGACTGGGCTGTAGCCCATTCCAACTGGATGCGTGGAACCATGCTACGAGGACCGTGCATCGCGTCCATCCCAGAAAAGATTCACAGTCTGCCAGAGCCAGTAATCGAGCTGCAGTTTGCTAGACAAGTAGGCGCCTCGTCAATATTCACATCGGGCTCAGCAACAGCGCAGACACCAAGCAAGCAACATATATATTAACCGAAAATCCACACGCAAAAATTGCACGGAATTGGTAGTAATAAAACAGAAATGCAAATCAAATAAAGTAGAATCCGTTCTATCTAGTTTAGGAAGATCTAGTTTAAGGGTAAGTTGGTGTAACCCAACTGCGGTGAAGAAGCATGGTGTAGGCATCATCAGGTTCAGGAGGCATCATATGAATACTAAAGAATAAGTAAAAAGGAATCATGCATACTGGACGATAAATATGTGGCAGCATGACAGAACGTGCCAACTAAGTGTATAATACTGAGTTATTGTTATTGCAACCATGTGCAAGTGTAAGTGAAACTTCGGGTCAATATAGGGCTATATATTCTTCAAAATATTTTTAAGAAACAATCTAAGTAAAAAAGCGATAGAAGCGGCCTTGTCTAGTCTGGTAAACAATGCCATGGAGCTTACATAGGGATGTAGAACACAAAGAAAAAAAGAAGGAGAAGCAGAACATGCTGTAGCTCACCGTCACCGCATATCAACTCCCTAGATTACCCTTGTGATGGCAGGTAAGTTGATATAGCCACGAAGCGTACAGAAATGTAGTGAGCAAAAGAGAGTGCATCCGTGAAATACAGCCATGCTAATTAAGCCCAATATGAAGTAAATTCGACGTCTTGCTTACGTACTAAATGGACGCAGCATAGATACGATTACAAGATGAGGTAAAACAGAAGTAAAAGCATAGGGGAACAGTGATGCCGTATTGTTAGTGTGTGTTGTAATTGTCGTCTGCTATAGTAACCGCAGTTAAGCCGATCGTCACTTGTCTGTCTCGGAGTAAGACACAACGACATGTCTCGCAGCTGTCGTTTACTGCCCCCTAACTTCCACTCCGGAAATGGATTCTCGCTTGATCCGTGGCCTGAACAGAGTAACACGTACTAGCTATACTCACATTCCCAACTCCGGGGACTTCCATCTACATGATCTGGAGTCATCGGTATCACCCTGTTCACAGTTCAAAGCAGACTTGCATGACCTGATCGCTCATTTCCCCTTGTACGAGCAAATAAACACGCCCACCCGATTCAGGGTAGCAAACAAACCGTCCATATTGGACCTTGTGCTCACGAATGAAGAACTCATGGTTGATAAGTTATTGATGGATATTCCATTAGATCTTAGTGACCATGTAGTAACAACGTTCAACTAGGTGTGTTATGCAGATTATCCATCTGAAAATTCGGTACTATTTCATACAATCCCACGATACCACGTCTTGAAAGAACTCGTCGAAGCATCTGCTTGGGAATTCTCCAACAACAGTCGTCCTGACAAGTTTGGACAGAGTTGGTTAAAAGCCTCAGGGACATTGTCAACAGAGTAGCAGAGACCAAGTCACTTCGTCCCGCAAAAACGCCTTCAATTCTAAGAAGCAGGACTCGAAAATGCATAGCTATACGGGATGCAATATTGCGTGCCTACAAGATTAATCCTGACTCAGAGACTTAGGGCAATTTCCTAACCATCGCCACCATTGCACTATACTTGTTCGTGAAGACAAAGTACCTTATCAACAGTGTCCAGTCGAAATATTCCTGGTAAAATACAAACTGTTGTATATGCATGTCAACAATTTTTGTAAAGTGAAGCATGGCATCCGTCCACTTTTCACGACAGGCGGTAGAGCACAAGGCGCCGAAGAAGCAGCTAATGCCCTGCGGTTACAATACGCCCCAATTTTTGAACTCGCAGCCTATAACTGTCTCATAATGTCATGGAAATTACCGACTCCATTGTTTACACATGTAACTTGCAACCCATCAGTTGTGCTAAGGAAGTTACTCACACTGCGCGATCATAGCTCTCCGGGAGCCGACAACATCCGCCCGAAAGCAATGAGGGCTGCGGCCACCAAGCTAGCTGAACCACTGTCATTGTTCTTTCAAAGGTGCTTTGGTGAACATTAAGTCCCAACTCTGTGGAAGCGCGACATTATCACCTTGATTTCTAAAGGCGGTAGCCGTTCAGAGCCTGCAAACTATCGCCCAGTGACTTTCTTCCCTGTGCTCGTGAAGGTGATGGAAGAGGTTGTCGCTGAGGCTTTAATGGACTACCTGGAAAAATGCAAAAGCTTGGCACCAAAGCAGCATGGTTTCCGTCAACACTGGTCATGCACCACCAGCCTGCTGATTGCACGAGGTAGTTGGACGAAAATGAATAATGATTTGGTCGTCATCTATCTGGATTTCTCCAAGGCTTTCAAACGTCTGCAACCCCGCATCCTACTTTACAAGCAACAGAGCTAGGGAATCGGAGATCCTGTTCTTGTGTGGATTAGCAACTTACGTCACCAACAGAAGTTTCAAGTGTGTGTTAGAAGATCACACTTTAACCCGATTGTGGTGGGATGTGGTGTCCGACGGGGCTCTGTGTTATGGTCGCGCTTATTCCTGGTTTTTATCAACGACCTGGCAATAGTTATCTCCTCAACTTTTCTATTTTTCGCCAATGATGGAAGCGATGGCATGAGATTGGTAAACAGAAAGCTGACGATCTACTCCAACATGACCTACATTACATTTATAAATGGTCAAAGAGGAACCTGCTTCAATTGAACATAGCTAAGTGCAAGGGGATACATCTGCGTCACCAGCCGGTGAGCGCTTACAAGCTTGGAGATCACACGTTGCAGAAGTCCTCTCAGGAGCGTGATATGTATGCACTGGTACAGGAGGATGTCGGATGTTTAGAACAATCAGAGAAGGGATCGCGAACCGGCAATCAACACTTTGGCCTACTTTGCAGATCATTCGGTCGGTGGAAACCTCAATATTTCCCAAAGGTTTAACGTCTAGGTACGACCGCACATGAAATATGCTGACCAGGTGTGGCAGCCGTGGCAGAAACAAGAGCTCGTTGCTCTCGAGACTCCTCAGACAACGGCAACTAAGAGTGTCAGGTGTCTTTTACATCTGTTCTATCAGCTTAGACCGAAAGCTCTAATCAGTCGATATCGGCGTTTGCGGGAGGATTTATAATGGTTTACTATATTCTGAAGAACCCAAACCACGTCTGTTTGTCGATGATAGAATTGAACCACAACACTAACCTATAAGGTCATCCATTGAAACTGACAATACAGTGTAACCTGCTTGAATACCGTAGAAATTGCTTTTCCCTTCGCGTGTGCCAGCCTTGTACCGCCCTCCCTAATTATGTCGTCTCTGCTCCCAACCTGGCGATACTTAAAAAACGAGTTGAAGATGCGTTATCTCATTTGCATTTCCTTTTATGACTTATTAGCCAGGGGCTACAAAACATAATGAAAAGGTATGTTAACAAACTTCCAACTAATGGATTTATACTTTTAGTACGCAAACAGCTCCGCTCTTCTACATAAGTCTAAGGTACATTCACCAAAACGCTTTTCATTTTATCATGCAATTTTATTTTCGCAATAATTTCCATCTCACGCAACTTGTTAAGCATTGCTTTTTTTCCCGTGATGCACCATTGTTCTATTAGCTTTAATTAAGGTAATGATTTATATTCTAATTCATGCACTGCAAAACGCGAAGAAAATATATGGTAGACGAGTTAACAGAACGGTCTAAATTACGGCATCAAAAAAGCGCTCGAATGAGCCCGGTTGGGTAAAGAATCAATATGTCGGGTAGTGCCCCAAGCGAGATCATCAATTGTTTTTGCGCCTCAGCTACTTATCGGTAATGAGGAAATGTAAGATACTTGTTAAATACAAAACGGTAAAAAGAATAGAGTATAGTGATCAGACTATAAGGAATGGATGTCAAATCAGCAAGGGGAGGAACGAGATAGCCCGATTCATCTAAAAAAGGGAGATGCATTAGAATTCATGGTGGGCCGCGAGGAATAACCAAAACCAGTAAAATCCAACGTTGCAAAATACTGAAATTTAGTATGTTCTGGGTTTACTGCAGGTCGGGGTTAAGGCCTGATTAAAATGGGTTTCCAACAAAAATACTCCCAGCAGGAGTTCAAAGAATTTGACTGCGGTAGTAAAGTTAGAATCTAGATTACACAACATATGCCATGCTGTAAGATCGATCGCGATAGTTGCTGAACAATGCTAAAATCAAATTTGATTGGCGGTTGATATCAAAAATGACCTTGTTCATCACGAAAGTAACGAAGTTGTGTACGAGCATTTAGCACGATATGCACCGCAGTTTAACATGTTGAGGAATGATAAATAATATTGGTTTTTATCCAAACGGTTGGGGTCAATGGAAGATGCAAATTAAGCCACTGTACGACTACATATGATGCTGCATATCGTAGAACGGCGTCACAATAAAATAGATGCTTTCGTACCTGTAATTTTTAACGTAACACCCGTATAAAAAGTATAATTCTTTATTTCTAGTTTCCAGAGTACGGCTTCAACCTTTTACAGGCAACTGTATGCATTGCGCTAATAAGTTGGCTTGTTAAAAATGAAAATCACCCGTTGTTCATTCAAGTTCACACGCGCAACAATTCAGTCCCACCCTGCGTGGTTACATTCGCACACCATCAGTGACACTCTCATTGGACATGGCACATTGGCCAATGGAACACCCCGAGTGGAACCACAGAGTAAGATGCATGCGGCTATGGGGGACAGGTATGCGCCCAAGTAGGTTGATACATTGGTGTTAACAGAAGGCAGACAGGGAGGAGAGTGTCAATGCTAGAAATCACCAAGTGCGCGCCTGACGGAAGCTGGACAACCAAGAATGAGGTGTTTGAGCGTTCTCGCTCTACACGCCTTTAATAGATCTGTTAGCAGAAAGAGTTAACATTAGTTCGCATGCTGACACAGCCGGTATCCAGTGTTCCTGTGCCGAGTTTCCAGCGCTGCTCCGAGCAGACCGTAACGTATCGGGTAAACAATATGTGGTCAGTCCAAGGGGCACAGTACCAGTGACACATTTTGGCTTCCGGTTAGTGAAGGGCTGTGATACTGGTTGACAGAACATACACACACAGGTGCCGTCATCCTCTTGCAGGAACAATATCAAGTTATCTCCTTACATTTGTCTGCATGTCCGGCAACACTTTGCCCTATGGGTTGCCTTATTGTATAGTAGGAGTCAAATTTACTGTTTTAGTAGGTGGTAGACGCTGAGAACAAATTACATTTCGTAAAGGTGGTGTTGCACCCATTAGACGTTATCTGGGCTTCCACTGAATGGTTGTTCAAGTGAGCTTCCCCACAAAGAAACGACGTACTGGTGTCCAGGTCGAAGTAGCTTCCCAACTTACTGCGAAAGGATTGCACAGTCTCACATGACCTGATGGTGAATGGCAGCCGATTCCACAGAGAAACGTATATGGTGAGACGAAAGTTGGATCGCAAATTGGTCCTGCATCGTGGTATAACCAGGGTAAGATCTTTGTTGCCCAGGTTGTGCATTCAATTGTGCTGCAACGTTAAGATTAATCGATTGCAACGGGTATTTCCATGAATTAGATTGTGCAACAGTCTCAAGTTATCGGTTAATTTTCGCCGCCAAAGCGGATCAAGATGAGGTTGGTGGCATCCTACCCGAGCGTTTATGAAAGCATGTTTTCCCAATACTTGCTTAGTAAATGACCGTTGAAGGCCTTCTATCAATGTTCCGTCTCATTATCTCCCAGTGCCACAGCCTATGCTGCGATACTCCATCAGCATCATCAGCAGCAGCAACAGCAGTACATCAGTCATTTGAACTGATGCTTAGCTGCCATACAAACATGATGAACTATGAAAAAAAGAAAAAGAAGAGGGAGAGAAGGGGCTTACCTGAAAACCTTAATGCCCTAAGCAAACATTCAGGGTCAAGGCGCCTACACCTTGTGTTCGCAACATACCGTCACAAACAGCTGGCTATCGTGCAAAAATAAGGCGGCATCGGCGAGGCAGCTTCCTTGTGGCTTTCACTGCCCCGCGTCATAATCAGCCATTACACCGCAGATAACTCAGCACCAAACACACTTTAAACAGGCAATCCAATTAGGAGACGGTAGCAGACGCGCCACTGGTGTTGGTTGCGAGCCATGTCCTGTAAAGTCTCGAGCAAAGCACAAAGCGAGTCACGTGGACTCCAGCCCAGAAGGCGAGACGGACCAACGGCACCCAGTTTGGTTGTCAGTGACTTCATTTCCCGCTGCCAAGTCAACTTCTGTCCACCTCGGGCCTTGCGCCACCCTACACCTGGCAGGCTGAACAAGGCCCTCCTAGGTAAGCGGGGACCAGGCATGCCTAGCACGTGCCCGAGCCAACGCAACTTATTCAGTGCTATGTTGTTCTAGGGAGCTCGCATGATTATCACCACCTAGTACTCGCCTACGCACATCATCGTTGCGGACACGCTGGTGCCATCCGACACCAGCAATGCTTCGCAGACAACGATGATAAAAGACTTGAAGGCGCCTCAGATCTTCAGACCGAAGGGGCCAAGTCTCACTACCATAAAGCAGAACGGCCCTCACTGTGGCTTGTAGCTCTGGCCATTGCAATGCGTGAGTTCACGGCAGTTTCTATGCGCCCATTATTGCTGATGCAGCTGCCAAGATAAGTGAAATGATCAACCACCTCGAGTTCCTCGTTAGCAAGCGTCAAGGGGTCATCGAGTGGCTGGTGGTCCTGCAGCAACACTTTGCACTTTGAAGGTGCAAAGTGCATACCAAATAATGGGACCACTCTGGACAGGCTATTCAGGGTTGATTGTGCCGCCCCAACATCGTCGAAAAGCAAGACGATATCGTCCGGATAATCTAGATCAACTAACCTTTCTCCAGACAGCATTTCAACACCTACTTCGTGAGATTCACCCAGGGAAAACTCCACGATAGAATCCACGAAATTGAACAAAAATGGGGAAATCGGACAACCCTGACGAACGCCACTTGTGGTCGGAAAGCTATCCGATAGGCCACCGTAGACCCTGACGCGGCCTGTAGTGTTCGAGTATAGAGCACGAAGGATGTTCACATATTTCGTGGGAACACCTTTCCGCGCAAGTATTTCAAACAGAATGCATCGATCGACCGAATCGAACGCACTCTTGAAATCGAGGAACACAGCTATTGTCGATCTGCGGTATGCGTGGCGCTGCTCTAGCACTTGCCACAAAGTGAATATATGGTCTATACAGCCACGTCCCAGGCGGAAACCGGCCTGCTCTTCCCTAATCCAAGATTCCCATTCCGCAGTGAGGCGACAAACGAGAATGGAGGCCAGTACGTTTTCCCCAACTGCAGTAGGCTAATACCCATGTTTTTAGGACAGTCTGTGCGACTTCCCTTCTTGTATATTGCCACCATAATCGATCCGCTCCAATTAACCGGGACATTTTCTTCATTCCAGATACGTTTGAATAGGGAGGTCAGCGCTTTGCAGAGGACCTCACCTCCATTCTTAAATAGTGCATGTGGGAGAGAATGCGGGCCGGCGGCACGAAAATGATTGAGAGCTGTGATCGTGTTTCGGACCTCGGCCTCCGACGGAGGCTCTAAACTATCCGTTCATGGCTCGTCCTGCATCACCTGAGTAGGAAGAGGTCCGAGAGCAGAAGGCCAGCTGGACTAATCTTGAAAGTGTTCCGCCCAACGAGCCATACGGCGCTCCTTATTGTGTATCAGCGTACCAGCACTGTCTCTGATTGTGTCACTGACGTCTGGTTTTCTGGGACCAGGACGGGACGATTAGGGGTTTTAACTTGTTTCACTGTAGCCGTGATTTTTGCATGCAGTGAGATAGGTCAGCCAAGGATTGTCCGGCTCGTGCTATCTGGTAGTCAATCTGCTCAGGTAACCTAAAGTTACATGGAACACTTGAACAATGGTATATTACGGGCAAAAATCGGACGCTTAGCAAATCCCGTAGGATGATCAACAAGAGAACCACATGACGAATAGAAAACAAAGGGATAAAGTTAAATTCGTTTTAGTGAACTCACCAAGGTGTTAACAAAGGGGCAAGCAAAAAGAGCCAACCACAGTTGGGTAGGTTTATTCTGGTTGTGCATCGTTCGTCCCATTATATCTTCTGTTGAGACACACAGGCTATATCTCGTAGTGTAGGTGGGTTAGGGCAACTCCAAGGCATTTTGTAAACATAATTAAAGCGAGGGCGGAAACACCGTAATTTTGGTGGGCGTTGTAAAGCTGACACACAAGAAAAGAGTAAACGTTCCGTCGATATTCTAGCCGAGTGTATTGCGTATCTAAATTGAACCAGAGGTCCCTCAATACCACAATACCACATACCAACAGGAAACGCAATGTGCACACGGTCCATTCCGCCGCAGCCAAACCTTCCTTGCGGTTTGAAATTGTGCTCAAAGCTTAATTGGAGTGGATTAGCATGTAGTAACTTCAGTAAGAAATTTCATCCTTGATGCGTAAGTTCAAGGGTGTCGAAATGAAAGAACGACGCTGCACACCAGACTTCATTTGGTTCTGTACCTAGTGTATGAGCAACCCAGTGGTACGTACACCTCCGTGCTGGCACAGCAATGTGAAAAACTGACAGTAGTTGTGCAGCATGCGACATCTGGTATACCGGTGGCAACTGAACCAGATGCAGCAGAACCTGATTCCCGTTGCCGTAACATATGACTAAACTTGGAACAGAATAGCCGAAACCAGTGTGCAGTTAACAGCTTAAAGCTGGTAACCTCAACCACGCCAGACGCTGGCAGCAGGGTCTGTCAAAAATGGCGACCCCATTTTTGCAGAGAGCGGTTTCTACGGGTGGGGTGCCTGTGTCACCAGCTTCTTTATTGAATTCGAATTTACCTAACAATATCGAGAGGCTGACAACTTACACATCGGTTGTCGCTGCATGCAGACCTAAGGAAAAGTTAGCGGGTGTGTCTGCGACTACTCCAAAGAATGACACGAATAGGAATGCGCCTCCGAGAAAACTGCCCACCATGCCGTCAATAAAAGAAGGCGCTCCTTTGTCTAATATTACGAACACAGGAAATACGGAATATTCGATGAATAGGATATGCTCTAGCGTGTCTCAGACAAAGGAAAAATCTATCAGTGACAGACTACTGGAATGTTGAAGCACTGGGAATCTGTATGCCAAGCAATGTGATTTCAGTCCAAACACGCTAGATTGTTTCACATCATCTGCCACTAAAATTCTGCTCACTATGGCGAGCCAAAGCTACTTCAAGTAACCTTTCAGTCAAATGAGGAAGCGAAGAACGCTCTCTTGTCAGTGCACCGTTTTCGTAATTCGTCATGAAGCGTTCGTATACTCACTGTTATATCTTGGAGTAAGCGTAGGTTAAGGAACCTAAAGCAAAGAGAATACCGCAGTCAAATCGACCAGAGATCCATTTTTGTTCATAGTGTCACAGCAATCTAGCCTTCCGACGAGTCGCAGTACAAAGCTCTGGACTTGGTGAAACCCTCTTTCTCTACAACGTGATTGTCAAATAAAAGTCAAGATCACTAATATAATCAATCTAAAAAAGTGGTCCAAGGGGCTGAAAATACTGCTCAACTTCAAATAAATTATTGAAAGGGCACTAAGAAGTCGGCATCAGTTACGCGTTAAACTGCCAAAACTGATAGGTTTGAAGGTGGCCAAAACCAAGCCACCAATGGCTGGGGGAACACAAAAGCAATAAGTTGTCCCAATCCCGCTGTTTACCTTTTCGGATCGGAGAGCAGTGCAACTCCCCAGCGCTTTATAGAAGAAGGAACAAACAGCAGTGTAACTCGCCTCTGAAACATTAGGTAGTGGGTGCTCTAGGCAACAGACCGAAACGGCCTGGAGGTAAGCGAGAAATATGACTAAAATACCGTTGTGGGCCGGTCCAACCAGGATCGGCGAAAATACACAAGAATCGTTTGTGGGTCCAGCTAGGCTTTTAGCGTCACTTGCCCTCAGTTGTTCGTATGCAAACGCGCAATGCCTTCGCAGCAGATTGGCTGAGCTTCGATGTTGTCAAATCTCAATGCATTGGGACCTCCTCATGAAAACCGAGACATGGATGAACGACGTGATTACCGAAACCGGGGTCGCACTAGCTGGTAGGTCACTCTTGAGCAACGACCGACCCACAAAGGAAGGCGGTGTAATTCTTTGCTACTGCCCCGACCTATTCATCAACCGTGTAAACGATTCTGGGATTCAAGTGGTGGACGCCTTATGGTGCTGTCAACACTTGAGGCAGGGCGATATAAGCGTAGTGGTCCGTGTATACTGCCCACCAATATCCACTTTAGAAACAGATCAGGCCCTAGCCTCCGCTATGAAGAACCTGCTGACACAATCTTACAGCCACATTGTCATGGTAGGGGAATTCAATCTGTATGCATGATCCAGAAACTCCGAGCACACGTAACGGAATAACAAGAGCTAATAGCTGGCTCACCGTTGTACAACCACGTCACTTTTCCAACGCGTTTCAAGATAAGAAATGAAACGGCCATCTTGGACGTTGTTTGTACCAACGAGGAACTGATGTTCGATGCAGTAACGACGTGCACTCCTTTGGGCCGCAGCGCCCATGCGACACAAGTGTTCCACTATATGTGCTGCGCGGTGAACGCTAAAGAAATTACCAAGGAATGTTACGTCATAACCAACCATGATAATCTGTCCGAACGCAGTGGTGCAACAAGCTGCTTTTTCCTAGCTGAATGGTACCCTAAAGTAACCTGCGGGGTATTGGTCAATAGATCCAACTGGCTCATGGCAAGCACATCTGAAACCAAAATCCAACGACCCAAAAAGTTGAAGTCGTTCCTAAGGAGCAGGACTCAGAATTTCATGGCATTGAGGGACTTGACATGGCTTGCCCACATAGCCTCTCCAAACGGAATTACCTGGAATGTCTATGCAGCACAAAGTAACTAATTTGGCAAATTCATCCAGGAGGTTAAAGCAAAGAACAAACAAGACATTGTGATACAGTGCGCTCCGAACACAAGCTGATATTCAACACGTAAGAAAAACTTCGCTGGGTTAAGCGTGGAATCCCTGTTCTGCACACAGCATACCAATACAGCACAAGAGACGGTCAATGTCCTGGGGTAACAATTTCACCGCTCCTTCCAAAATGTGCAATCACCTTGCAGCCAGCCTATGCAGATCATGCCGCCATCAGGTCTTAACACCTTTATTTTACAACCATAGCTGTGATGAAACGGTTGAGGTTCTTGTGCGAGCACAGCTCACCGGATGCAGCCGGCATCCATCCGAAGGATATAAAAGTTGCTACCATGAGTTAGCTGAGCCGGTATAAATATTCCTTCAACAATGTCTTAACTAGATGCACTTCAACACGATTTGGAAGCACGGGATCATCACTCATACCTACAAAAATAGCGGTGCAGTATCAATAGATTACCGCCCGTCAACGCTTCTTCCGATGATCTCCAAGTTCATGCAGTCCATTGTAGCTGAGGCGCATATGGTTCATCTGCAGAGTAGCAAAATTCTAGTTAGGGAGCAGCACGGATTTCAGTATAATCGGTCCTGTACTGCCAACATATTGATCGCTCGCACATGCTGCACGGAATCCGTTGATGTTGATGTTGGAGTGGATGTCGTCTACCTGGATTTCTCAAAAGAGTTCGACCGTCTGGATCATCACATTCTACTAAACAAACTCCAGAATTACGGAATCAGCGATTCTACTGTAGGTTGTATAGGTAACTTTCTCGTTCAACGTCCCCTGAATATGGTCGTTCACAGAGCCCTACTGGAATCAATCGAAGTTGAGTGCAGCATACCTCAGGGCTCGGTCATCGGGTTCTGACTGTTTCTGGCCTTCATAAATGAACTCGCAAGTGTGCTATCTTAAAGCTGCGTACTATTTGTCGATGATTTAAAGAAATCGCAGGCTATCGCCATGGTGGAAGATCACACAGCCCGACGGTGCGGGACGTGCTTGTATTGGCATGATAGAATAAGCACATGATTTTATAAAATGTTGAACACTGGTGCAATAAGGAAACTGAAGAGCAGACCAGGAAAGTACGTTCTCAAGGTCAGCATGGAAATAGTAAACCACCACTGATGATGCCAACCATGATTGCAACGTAATCTAGCGCCTTTACGGTCAAATGGAATACTATCGGTTTTTTTGAAACTAAGTGACGCATACTCTGTTAAGTACATCAATTACACCAAATAATGAGTACAACAAAATATTCTTCTGCGTATAAGTTTTATAACAAACACCTGCATAGCTTTTGTTATGAAACTTCGTCAGCCGGGGCAAGCACTTTTCTTTTCAGCGTACGTAACTTGAAAGGCACGTCAGTATACTTCTCGCTATGTGACATTTAATTTGTAACTTTCACGGTGAGAAGAAATCAGCAATAGGAAACTGGCATAAGTTGCTGACTGGCGGTGCAAGCCGCAGGTAGTCATGTGACCGAATCCTTATCTATCCCATGTATGTCCAATTTTGATGATACCCAAAAGGCTAAAATACAGTTTAATGATTTTATGGAATATAAGTGTGCTATGCGTTATGGAAATAGGTACGACAAACCATTCAATACATGCATCCAGTACCCTGGCATAAGCGTGCATCAAAATATCGCTTCCCTAATATTTTTAAAAACTATGTCGCACTTAGCTATTTCAGTGGAAGTCGTGTCATTCTGGGGCAACACTATCCACTAAAAAGGGCATAAACTTTGTGTCAGTGGAGGATTAAACGCGCTGTATCGCAGTTCGCTAGTAAATCGTGAAGGTCCGAAGCTGTTCCGCCGTGACTCATTGGTATAAGCTGCTGACTGACGGTGCTGACCGCTGGTGGTCATGGTAACGAATCATGTTGGATCTGATGGGAGTACACTACTGAGGAACAATGAGCTGTAATTTATCACGGGATAAACGAAAGTGCCTCACATGTCCCGTAGGGGTGAGTAAAATGAAATCGAAATATATGTGAGGCAACTATAGGAAGTCGACCAAATGTAATGTGTTGATAAAAACATTGATAAATAACAGGCTAAAACCGCAGTCTAGTGCCTCTCCCGGCATGTGTTGTATCATCTGATGTATATGCATTTTCAACGAAGACCCAATTTATTGCATCAAAAGCCCGAAAAATGTGAGCACCTAAATTAAATCAGCCTTCGCATTTTTAAAAATCTAAAACCCCTATCTATTGCTGGTGGACGACTTGTCTTTCGGGACCAACAATGTCTTCTACAATCTTCGATACTTGCATGGCATGAAAAGATAAGACGCGCTAGACTGTAGTTAGATTGCAAATCATGACGATTTGAAGTTTCCTTTCGTGTCATTGTGGCGCAACCTGCTGACTAGCAGTGCATGCCGTTAGTGGTCAAGATTTCGACTCCTGATAGATCACATGGATGCGCATTTTTGATGATGCACAACAGAATAAAATTTCCGTTTTGTGCGCTTCCGTACATTTGGAAGTCTAGCTGAATTGGAAGCCTGTGTGACGAAGTGAAATAAGTACATCAACTGCCCAGTATTTCAGGTACAGTAAAATATGTCCCCTTAAAATTTTCTAAACCTTATATTGCACATAGCAGCTGTAAGTGGACGTCGTGTATTGCAGACCCACCCTCTCCTTTGCAACCTTCGAAACTTGCGTGGCAGTTGGGGAGAAAACGCGCTATATCGCAGCTAGCTTGTAACACATGACGATCTGAATTTGTCCTGAGTGACCCTCTGGTACATTCTGCTGATTCGCGGTGCAAGCCGCTCGTGGTCATAGGTCCGATTCTTGTTGAATCCAATGGACTCGAAGATGGCAAACCGGTTTTCCGGGCATGCGGGCGATTAACTGATTTGGAAATGGTTGCGAAGGACCTTTAAATAAGTATACCTAATTCAGCCATGAGAACATCATATGTATCCGCCGCAACCGTTTCTAACCGCTTTGTCGCGAATAGCTTCTCTCCGTGGATGTCGTGACATCCTGGGCTAACGCTGTATTTGGCACCGTACGTAACTTGTATAGCAGTGGATGATATGAGACTCGACTCAACGACTGGTGACACCATCTTAACTATACCTCCCCAATGATCAAGTGTCGATGTGCGTCGGTTACTGAATTTGTTGTTGAGTCATGTACTCAGGCTCCTGTCATTCACACGTTTCTGTTGACGAGGTTCGTTAACGATGCCTACGCAAACGTATTCGGGTAGGAGAGATCGCTGATCCTGGCAATTGTGATGGTTCCTACATTTATTGGTTGCGGTTTGGGCGTTTCCATAGTGCTGGCACTTGACGCACACGATGTTGCTACTCCGAGATTCCCACCTTCAAGATCCATGCAAATGCTATTGTTTCCTCAATAGAGCATTACTGTTACTTGTTTCGTTGTATAAGTTACATGCTACATGTGCCTTCGGTGTCCTTGACAGTAGCAAGGAGTGACCTTCTATGGAGCTCAATCAGTTTTAAACAATATATTCTTGAACTGAGTTTGCTTAGTGATGTCTGGCCGAGAACGCATGAGACAATAAGATGATTCCTTGGTAACGTTTAAAATTTATCGGACAGCACTATGTTGGAGTTTTCTTTTAATTGCGCAACCGTTTTCAATCAACCCCGGGCTTATTGCATCTAATCAGTAGTGATATTTGGACATTATCTAAATTATAATTATTAGGAATGTTGAATCAATTGACATTGTTCAACCTAACCATTCATTCTGGCACTTCAGTTGAAATAAAGACAATATGATACTAACGATTCTCATTTAAGTCGGTTAGCCTTTTATCGAAGGGTAACTGAGGTACGCTAATTATATCAGATAGTCCTTAAGGGGTACGATGGATGCCAAAGCCTGTTTCAATACAGAAATTCGTGCTTCAAAGGAGGTAACTAAATCATTTAGCCGGAAATGAAACTTCTCTTTGAAGAAGTACTGTCTTTCGATCTTTTGTGCATGTTTGCTTTAATGGCACAGTTTGTAAAATGCATCTAGATTTCTCGCATGCCAAGTGCGACCTGGTTAAGTCGGAACCGTTGTGGACTAATGAGGTTAGTGTTGTTACATGTTAGCTGTTTATAGATAGCTGCTCAAATCTAATGGGACTTTGATGAGTAAATTTATAAACCAGTAAGATTGAAGTCGTGCGTAAAATTAGATAGCTCAGAGTGGAACTGGGAGAATACAGAATATGTCAACTAGGAGAGTAGAAATTGACCGTTCTCTATTTTACATTTCGGGACGTTTGAGATCCGCACTGTTGCTAACCACATAGTTGCATGCTGATTAACTGCCCTGATTCGTCCCATTCAATTTCAATTCAGCCGTGAGCCGTCCGTCGAACAAGTTGGACGACGAATACTTTTCCATCCGATAATTACGATGCGCAGTTTGCGTGCGCTCGTGTGGTTTCATGATTGTGGGCGCACGGACGCAGTCGCTGAGCGTAAGCAAACGCGAACTTCACCGTGACTGGTTGGATGTAAAGCCGGCAACTACAATTATAATTTGCAGCTACCGCCTACAATGTCGGACTGATGTAGGGTGGGACTACTCAGTGCGCGAAGCTTACTCTTGAATGATAGTAACATTTAATGTGTGCATGCAGGAAATGAGGGGACAGTGCACAGGAATTTCGACAGAGCTACTGCCTTTTTGGCAGTAGCAAGTGAGGTAGGTGGGATGAAGAAGTCGCTCTAACTCTGGCCATTCATATATAAATTTAATGTTATAAAATGGATCAACCACGTAAATGACCGTGGCATGAATTGCGGGTGGTTCGCGTTTTCCACTACTATAAGTGACGCGGTTTTAATTGTTATTTCCATTATTCCGTGTATGTTTTCTATGGACTTGACAACCAGAAAAGGTTTTCATTATGTCGCATGGATACACTTTCCTGCCACAGCTAAAATTAGGGTACATGTGTCAGGAGGAAGCGCAGAGAGAAAAGCCCGCTCCATTGAAACAGTGAAATATTCCTTAATTTGAAGTCTACTCTATTTGGAGTTTCATCGGAAATACTCTGACCCCGAATGACCTTGAACGAACCTGCCTTCTAATCGCTCATCCATGAAAACATTGTTTTGCCGCTGTTCTAAGTTGCAGTTTGTCACACAAAAGTGTGTTCACACTCATCCGACCCAGATTAATCTGCGCTATCTAATGCACACCATCGTCCGGACTTAGCTTTTATGGATCACCTTTTATCTCCACAGTGCAGTTTTTGCGGCTGTCCCGCAAAAACACAATCGAGGCACTTTCAGTATCACGAGCCACACAGAAATATTTATGGTCTCAAACGAAAGCCAACTACACATACCATCAGATGAATCAGCAACCACAGCTGTGGACCGTTCATCAAAGTAGCTAATCGTACACTTTGTGTCCGTATCGCTCAGTTGCTCTGTTTGCCGCGCAAAGTGTAATCGTGGCTTCTACATTCTACAAAACTCACACTGCTCACAAAAACCACCAATAATCCTCTTAAATCTACCCCGCCTGGGCCAGACGCACAGGAGGCGACGACCTTGAACATGCGGCAATGCAGTACACACGTGACCGACAGGAAATCATAAGCGTTCTGGCCTCTATGGGAATACCATCGAACGACGCACTGGATTGTGGCAACCAATTAAAAGCCTAATTTACCGCCCCTAGATCGACAGTAAGTTGTGGTCTTCCTTCATGCCAGAAAAATGTGTGCATCGGAATCCAGTGCAGCAATTGCCAAGGCAAGTTTTATCGCACATTTTTCAAGCTCACTATGAACTAGTTGAAGCTACACAATAGCAAACCAGATGCACTGTGGTTCTGTTCAGTATGTATGGTCATCTTACTGGTAGAGATTGTACATTAACTGTTGCAGAAGTACGAAAGACCGGTAGCAATGTTTGAATAAATAACGAATACCAAAAGCGATTCATTTGTAGAAAGTCTGACGGAGATTAAATCCCAGTCATTCCCGTCAGGCCATGCATTAAAACTGCGGAAGGCTAGGAGGCGCGTTAAAAATAGTTCATCTTTGGCTGGTCGTTTGACCTCAACCAGAGTCGCACGTAGTATACCAGCGGTTTTCTGCACCAAAAGTTGTAGAATCGACGTCAAATTCCTTAATAAGAAAACAACTCTATGACGTGAACAAGTGGAACTCCATATGTAACATTACAGGTGTTGCAAGTAAGCGCGTAAATTTGACAAGTGTTACCCGGCACGAAAACTCACAGCACAATGATGAACCGAAACTTCTCCGAATTGAGTTGACTTTTGCCAAGGAAACAGAAGCTATCATGTTATCAAAAGCTCGTCTCTGGAATGGGTCATATTCCATCCGCCTATTCCCGGATATTTCGTGGAGCGAGCGCAGACAGTCGAAGTACTAAGTTGACGAAAACTAGAAACAATCCGTATTCAGGACCATCCTTGTACACGATGTTCCCGAGGCTGGAACTCTTGATGATCGCGAAGCGGCCAACCACGACTAAGAATAATGGAGGCATATTCGCAAGACTCTCTCCCTGGAAAATATCATGGCGCAATCCATCTCGAGGCTGTGCCGATCGCCAAACTAAAAGGATGTGGCCCGAAGCTTGTGAAAGTTGACCTTCAATCTAGATGTGTCAGCAACGGTAGTAGAAGGATGGTATGTGGGCCATAGCAGCTTTCCTTCAGAGCTCCGGATCAAAGCGGCATCTGCTAAGCAAACAGACGAGAGCAGCCACTTCGTTAGACCACTTACGGACAAGGGTTCGGTTAACTTCGATCAACCAACAAAAGAAACTGGCAAACACAACCTATACATTAAATACAAAAAGAGAAGCAGTGGCAATAGTAGGATCCATGACTCAGAGACAGATGAGTTTGTCCTCGCACCACCCAAAAAACGATTAGTCACAGACCTTTCGCTGGTCGGTACAACATTTTATCCAAAACATCTATCCCGCTATTCATTGCTAAAAGCTGAGAAACTTTCCTGCATGTACACAAA
>OX104068.1:50931417-50950646 GCA_944474145.2 Dicrocoelium dendriticum | reverse complement strand
TTTAATAAATTTGCACAAAGTATTCGGTTGAATGAGAGCGATCATGAGTAGCAGCGTCAGGAGATCAACATCCAGGAATTCTAGCACTGGGGAAACTGCATCGTTGCTAGACGGCCAACTTGACTCACGTCGCTTGCGTGCAAACAAATGAGCTTTCGACAAGCCAATTTGAAAAGCGCCGCACAACTCGACCTTGTTGACAACGGATTGGCTTGCTAATGGTCTCGCTTAGAGTTTCGTTTACAGTCTGCTTTTTGCCGCCATTGGATCGAATCCGATGGAAAAGCCTAGGGAAATTCCTCGAGGTAGCCGCTTGCCTCCATCTCAATGATCCACTGTGTCCACCAGGCATCTCGATCTGTCCGCAGCTGTTTGAGCTCAGCGTTGATAGTGCTGCGCTGTGAATGCTGTTTAACACCAGTTGTAATTACTCGAATGGCTACGAGTAGTTGCAGAGATCGCGTAAAGAACAAGTGCTCGACAAGACCATCGATGAAAACACAGATCAGGGGTGCAGCGTTGTACATGGCGCCGCGTGCGTGTGTCCAATCTGCTTCAATGTCTACATGACGCAGTCTTCGGTGTTGACGCCAAAGCATTCTGAAATGTGCGGAGAACGTTCGCGGCAGAAAGCTTATCCACGCCAAGTCATTTCGGGCGACACTGCTGGGAGTCAACACGACGTAGCGCGATCTTAACACACAACAACGTGGGGTCCGTAGTGTGATGCGTACTCCAGATTGATTTACAATCCGATGTGCAATCTCACCAGCGATAACTTATGGCGGTGTGATCAAACTGTGTCCACGGCTGGCCAGGTGTTGGGGGTACCCAGGTGGCGCTTTGGCATCTGGATCCCCGAAAGCTAGTGCTCAGCAGAAAGTGGCCGTGATCGACACAAATCTGAAATCATCATCATCTATCACTAAGCACTTCGTGACAACTGGTCACAATGTGGACCCCAAGACTGCGTTCAAAGTGCTATTACGTAATCGGAATCCGATAATGTTGGCAATCAGTGAAGCGTTGCTAATCAGGGCTTATCAACCAGTGCTATGTGCACAGAAACTCTTGAGGCAATCAATCCGATTGCCTTGGACTTGATTTTGACGTTTTGATTGGTTTGCCAATCTTTTGCCATGTATATAATTGTGTATGTGTTTCTGCTTGTATTGTGTATGCGACTGACGAGAACAATCGAAATGTTAACATATCGCAATCTGTGCCTTCTTTTTGCTTAAATCTGAAGTAGGCGATCACCGTTGTCTGTTCTGCGAATGCCACGGCCGTGTTGACTACCGAGTTCATGATCGTCAACAAGTCTACCAACCTGCGCATTCAATTCCCCGGCGTGCACGACAATGTCGGTATGGCGTTTTTTTATGGAGGTCGGCCAGTTGACCACAGAATTCGTCCTTAACTGACTCCAGGCTGAAGTCTATGGGAGCGTACGCTATGACACCGAACAGACGCCGCCTACTGACTTCGCGTCTGGACAGTCGCACTGTGGTTTCAAGTCGGATTGTGCAGGATCGACTATTGACAGAAATCCAGTCTAGTAGCGCGGCCTCGATACACGTGCTCAGCGCAATCCTCCCGCAAGCATGACCAGCGGCTTCGGCGGTTAAGTCTCCAGATAGGCGCAATGTGAAAATGCCAATGGGACTCGCGGACGGTGAAACCGGTCGTAGCATCATGCTAGAGTTCTGTAATCGGGTTTAAGTGATGCAGCAGACAAAACAGTGGCACTAGTCTCAAGCGTGCGAGCAATGGCTGCCAGTGGTTCGATCTGCATCAGCGTCCAAACATTGAAGGTTGCCAGCTTGAATTGGGAACGGGGCGCTAGAAAACTGGTTTGTCTACGCGACTGGGTGCACCCTCGGTCCTTAGCTCCTGAGAACACTCGCCGAAGGCGGCGCGATGTTGTGCACTTGGAAACGGAGCGAGACGACCAAGAATGAGAGGGGGTTGAACAAACGTGGAATAAAGTGATTAAACTATGGTGCAGTACAACATGGCTTGACGTTTTTGGCCGCCTGCACCTCGGCCGAGTAGAGCAGTTCCAGTAAGTGGAAGAAGAGAAAACGCGGGTGGAGAGAGCGGTTGAAGCATTGTTTAGACATGGATCCATAGGTTGTATGGGCATGGTTCTTCCCAGGTTGAGGAAAAGGGTTTACTTGGGGGTACTTCAGCCAGGGCCTTGGGTCATGAAAGTCCTAACCTGCAAGGCAGCTGGGCGATTGACGTATACCTCGAACTGTTGTGAGTCGGCTATCTAGGTGAGGCTAACACGGCTTTCGAGTAGTAACAAACTACTCAGGACGCTCAACAAGCCCAGGTTAACAAGCGAGGCCAGGATTTCCTGGACGACCCGAACTCGCCACCAAGTACGAAGACCGTTGACTTCCGGGTGGCACACGCACCTACATAGAAGCTGGTGGCCATCGAGGTTGCTCATTCGCTCTCCGTTGGGAACTCACTTCTGGTCGCTAGAGTGAGTGGTCAGTGATCCTATACCGGTCACATTGACTTTGACATAGCGTCTTACAAGTCCTTGTGGTATTTACTGAGGAACCAAGTGACCAGCTCATAATCCCGACGCCCTCGTGCGCTGCCGCTGATTGTCCGCCACTGCTTATTCATCTCTCCTGCCAACAGCCGAGACTTGTTCACGGTTACCTTCTCAAGGAACATATTCCCCAAACCACAAACTGGGGATGCGTCCGGTGGCGTACAGCAACGCCGAACCTACCTGATGTCAGTTTACTTCCGGGGACGATGATTAATTGATTGACCTTCTCTGATAAAAACGCTGCACAGACTTTGTGGTGCTTGCCAGGGCACCAGTCGGCAGACTTGAATTTGACGAGTTTGAACTCGGTGGTCAACCTAGCCATAGTACACGCAAAACGGACGACGGTGTTCGCCTGTTTCCTCTGTGCGCCAATCACGACCTCTAACTATCGAACACTGGCTTTCGGCGGTCCTGGCGCCAACGTGCAAACTGAAGATCCATATCAACTTTCCTACCGGCGACTATTTGACATCTTTATCAGTTCTCGCTAGCGGAACTGCATACAGGATTGCAAATCAATCTGGAGTATTTACCACACTTGCATCCTACGCTTACCTGTGCGAAGATTACTCTACGTCTTGATGGCTCTAAACAACGTCGAATAAACCTCCAGGTCCAATACACCCTTTGCTTTGGCCTAAAAGGCAGTGGCAGTGTATCCATGCATCATCATCATCATTATACACGTTAGCTTCAGTTGGAAAACACCTCAGCTATTGTGCCGCAATACACACACACACACACTATAGACGTTAGCTAGAGGTGGGAAACACCTCAGCTACTGTGCTGCAATACATAAAAAAGGAATAAAATGCAACAAGTGCAAGCCAGCTGAGCTACCGGTAACGGATGAGCATCGTTCCGGTAAGCTACCAGCCGGCTACTAGGCAGCAGAAAAAATTAATTTACTATCCAAAATTAAGCGACGTTTAATTAATGAGAACGTATTAGAGGGCGAGACTAAGAGGGATGGGGTGGGACAAAGAAACTCACAGCACGAACGCCACTGAGGTAGACTCCTAGCCATGTCAGCAAGTGTGTCCATCCAAACGTGTTCATCGTCTTTCGGACCCCAACTAGGGAGCCGAGACGCTTTAACTGAGGCCAGCTTTGCAGTGAGGACCTTCATTCCTCCCGAGCAAGTCATCGCTTGGCCACCGCTCGTCTTCTTCCATCCACACCCCCGGCGCGCAAACAACGCACGTCGCGGGAGTCGGTGGGCTGGTATGCGTAACACGTGGCCGAACCATCGGAGCCTGGTGCGTGAAATAACGGTGCTGAGCGGTTCATTTCCTTTTCCTGTGCCGTAAACAAGGCGTCGAACACGCTTGTTGCTCACGCGGTGTTCCCACCAGATGTGAGCTAAATTGCGAAGGCACCGGTGGTCGAACGTAACTAGCCTCTTTATGTCCGCTGATTTAAGGGGTCAGGTTTCACAACCGTACAGTAGGGTCGAACGTACCGCTGCATTGTACACTCTACTCTTCAGGGCGAGAGTGATGTCGCGCCGGCGCCATAAGTGGCGAAGGTTAGCAAAAGCACCTCGAGCTTTTGCTATACGGTTCGTGATCTCATCTTCAATCCCACGGGCGCTGATACAACTTCCCAGGTAGTTGAATTTTTGAACGACTTCTAGCTGATCGCCACCAAGGGTCAGCGTAGGAGGCGGTCCAGACCAATCTTGGAGGAACGCTTTGCACTTCGATGGTGCAAAGCAAAGCCCGAAGCGGCTGACAGCCAGTGGTAATCTGTCCAGTGTTGCTTGGCACGTCTGGGAGCTGTCACAGATTAGGGCAATATCGTCAGCATATTCCAAGTGAAGTTCTCCTTGGAGCAGATCCACACCTTCAAAGTCGTGTCATGTGAACGCGATTTCCATGACTTCGTCAATAGGGAAGTTGAAGAGGAAAAATGACAGTGGGCATCCTTGTCTCACACTGCTGTAGATATTAAAGGGCGATGACAGCTTGCTGTAAGCCCTCACTCTGCCTGAGCTGCGCGCGTATAATGATCGGATAATATTTACATATTTCTCAGGCACACCTTTCCTGAGTAGACAGTCCCAAAGTGCAAGTCTATCAACCGAATCGAATGCACCTTTGATATCGAGGAAAACGACAACGGTGGGCTGCCAATATATGTGGGGGTGCTCTAACAACTGACGCAAAGTGAAGATGTGGTCAATGCAGCTAAAACCTCGACGAAACCCGGCTTGCTGTTCACGAATATGGCTTTCACGAGTGGTAGTCAGTCGGTAAAGAATGACGGTGCAAACAATTTGGAGGCGATGGAGATCAGACTGATCCTCTATGGTTGCTGCATTCTGATCATGAGCCTCCGTTGAAAATTAGGACTATGACGGAGCGGCTCCAGTTGGTAGGAGAGATGAAACAGTCCTCTAAAGAATTTGGTCGCTATACGTGGCGGAGCTTCAAGTGCATTCAGGTCTCGCTTGCGCCACGGACGCCAGACTTGGATCGCATACTCCACGTGAGGCCTCACGTAGGTGTTCATCATTTGCATAAGAGTCCCAGCTGTTGACTGGCTCTTTTTGATTCCTTTACAGTCTGTCTTGAGCAACCAGGATCGTCCTGCGCGATCACCTTGAGGTCGTTTTCTTGAGAAGCACGTTGTAACTGCTGGTCCCCAACTCGATATTCATTGATAAGCCGCTGGTGTATGCTTACGACTGCACTTGGTCACGTTGAACTGGACCCGGTTTTCGGATGACCACGCATAAGCCCTGTCGAGATCGCTCTGCAATGCCATGTGATCATCCGATGTCCTCATATCATTTGCAAATAGTAAGCAATTCGACTGTAGTACACTGGCAAGATCGTTAATGAATGTGAGGAATAAACATGGCCCCAGTACCTCTACTTAAGGCACGCCACACTAGACGTCAATTGGGGCGGAAATGGAGCTGTGGACTCTCACCTTCAGCTGACTTTGAGCGAGAAAGTTGCCGATCCCACGGAGTATAGGGTCACCGATTCCATAGCTTCGAAGCTTGTGAAGGAGAAAGCGGTGGTCCAAACGATCGAACGCTTTCCAGAAATCCAGGTAGACAACGTCGACTCCCACTTTAGCATCGGCTGGCTCTGTCCAGCTTGCTTGGGCTGGCAGCAAGTTTGTAGTGCAGGATCGATTTCGGCGGAATCCGTGTTGCTGTGACACTAGGATGTTACTTTTTAAGATATCCCATGAGCAACTCTGCAATTATACGTTCCATTGCTTTGGATAAAACTGGGATGAGAGTGATCGGAAGGTAGTTCGAGAGTTTCAAGCGATTACCGCTTTTGTAAATGGAACTGACTAATCCATGATTCCAAATTGTCGGAACTTGACTTTCGTCGAGACAATGTTGAAAGAACCGAGTTGATGGTTCGCAAAGTTCATCGCCGCTGTTTTCAAGGCCTTTGGTTCGATATCGTCCACGCCAGGTGAGCTGTGCACGAGCAACGACGTTAGCGTTTTCCTCACATTGGCTGCCGTGAGCGATACGTCGTCTAACCCTCGTGGCGATGCAAGCTGTGTCGAAAGCGGATGAAATGATGATTCACTCCGGAAAGTATGGATGAAGTGTTGGCGAATCACGTTGGCTGCACCTTGTGTGGTTTGCGCAAGACCATCTGTTGCACGTAAAACCGGGATCCGGCGCTGCATTCCGCGGAGCTTGTTGACGTGTCTATACAGCAACTTGGGATTTGTATTGCATTTCGCCACTAAGTTCTGTTGGTGCTGGAGTTTATCATCGCGGATCAACTGGATGTAGTGGTTTCGTTGAGTTGTGTAAGCACCCCAAGTCAGGTTACTTGGACAGACTTTGTAAGCGCGCCAGGCCGAATCCCTTAAGGCCATGCATTTTCTAGTACGGCTCTTCAGGAACGAGTTCACTTGCTTCGGGCGAAGGACTTTTTTTGCTGACGCATTTGGCACTAGCTCAGTTAATTGGGTGACGACCAACATCCAGGCGACATGGGGCGGCTTCTCGGTCAGGAAGGACCAGTCGGTTTCTTGGACGAGGTTGGACAGTTTATCCTAATGTGTAACGACATAGTTTTCCACGTTGTTCTCACTGCTGTACTCCGATTAACAGATGTAACGAAAGGGCAACGTCGCGTGATCGCTACGGCCAAGTGGTGAATCTATGGTCACGGTGTCGACCATTACTTCTTCGTTGGCGAGCACAAAGTCCAAAACAGTGGGTGTGTCACCCGTTCGGAATCGCGTGGGAGAAGTGACATGGTTGTACAGAGGTACACCGGCGATCACTTCTTTCAAATCCGCATTGAATTGTTCGCATTGCGATATTGGAACTTCGATTGCGTACAGGTTGAAGTCCCCTACCAGAAGGACGTGACTGTATGGTCGTGCCAGGACCCGTTTCATCACAGAAGCTAGGCATTGATCAATTTCCAAGGTGGACATTAGAGGGTGGTAGACTATTGCTAGTAAACACACATCGCCGCGTCTTAGGTGCATACGACACCAAAGAGAATCGATCACTTTCGTTTCTGTGTCCTCAAGGATAGCAACGTGCAGGTCGGATCGATAATACCGGAGCACCCACCCCCTCCTCTGCTAGGTCGATCGTTTCGTATCGAAGTCATGCCGGGTAGTGCAATCTCAGCATCCGTGATCTCCGTGTTCATCCATGTTTCGGTGACCATAACTAGGTCCCATGGCGTGAAGACTTGACGAATACGAAGTTCGGTTAACTTGCTGAGAAGACCTTGTGCATTGGTATACAAGCAAGTGAGCGAATCGGTGGTCAGAAACGTGTTTGTGCATACCGGTTTTCGGTGAGGGTCTATCCAGACCCTTGAGGGGTCGGCTGCCGGTCATTTTATTGTTGGACCGATGACGCAGGCCCTAGGGCCAGTTCAGGTTGTTGTATAGAGCTCTCAGCGCCAACAGATTGCAAAATATACCAAAAGCAAAGTATTGGTGCAACATTCACACAGAGCAAACACATATAACACAGTATTTCCAGAGAAAAAGTAGAATCCAGCACGGTAAAGCAATAATCCGCGGCGTCGTGGGTATATGTAGAAAATTGTGACACTATTACATCGGCGTTGGATTAATATACCACACCTTGGGGATTGAAACTGGATGTTTCTACTGCTTGTAGAGAAACCGAACGAGATCGTCAACGACTTCATTGCACACATCCATCAGTTTCTTCCCGAGTGTAAATACAATGAAATCCCGCCCAACAAATTTGAGGAAGAAAGGAAAGTACAGTGCTTAATTGCGGTAATTCTGGCAGAAAGTGCACGGGCAAAATTATTTCCTTTGAACGAGTCAGATAGCATATGGAAGAAGGCTGGTCTAATCGTCCGCCAGAGAGAGAATATCTCACACCAGCTAAGTGAATTCACTGCCCATCCAGCCGTCGATGCTGTTCACGTAGTTGCTAAACCACGCACTCCAGATTAACCTCGAAAACAGTTCGTGTGCTATCGTTGCGGGTTACAACATGCTCGTGTTTCAGAGTATCGCCACAAAGAAAGCATCTGCCGCAAATATGGTAAAATAGGCCACCTAGCCCGCGTGTGCAGATCGGAACCCGCCCCACCACCCAATCTCACTCAATCGAGGCGCCATAATAAGCTGCCGCTTACGGAGAAAACGTTATAGAAGACCCAGACAACGATCTAAATTCCATCTACTTGAATACCAACAAGTACCCTCCATACACGATTCGTTTGATAATCGAGAATGAACCGATCGGTTTCGAACTGAATACAAGGGCTGCAGTTACTATTATAAACCGTGATTCAATTAAGAGTCTGCCGCCCTTACAACCGTGTGACTCCACATTACAAACCTACAGGGGAGATCCGATTAGGGTCTCGGGAAAGTGCATGGTTAAAGTCAGGCACGGTGAGCAGGACTTAACTCTACCCTTGATCGTTGTACCTGGAAAAAGACCAAATCTCTTGGGCAGAAATTGGATCCGATACTTCCCAGAAACGATGCAGATTAATGAGGTCGTGATCAATGACAACTCTAAACGATCTGTTGAACCAGTTTTCTTCTTTATTCGAAAATAAGTTGGGAAAGCTTAAACGTTTCAAAGCTTCCATCAATCTACAGGAGAGCACCAATGCCCGCTTTTAAAGCCGTGAACATTACCGTACGCCATGCGTCCAAAAGTTGAAGTATAACTACAACGTTTACAATCCGAAAGCGTAATCATGCCCGTACAGCACTCGGTTTGGGGTACCCAATTGATCCCGTACTCAAACCTGACGTTACCGTTCATATCTGTGAAGACTAGAACTTAACTGTCAATCAAGCTACCAAGGTGGAAAGGTATCCTTTGCCACGCATCGAAGATTTGTACGCTACGTTATCCCGTTGTCAAAACTTGTCTAAGCTTGATCTTAGTCACGCATTTTCTCAAGTTGAACTTGATGAGGACTAACGCGAATTAACCACTATAACTACATATTTTGGACTATTCCAGTATACCCGTCTTCCTTTCGGAATAAGCTCCGTCTCCAGCATCTTCCAGCGGATTGTGAATGACATCGTGAGAGACATACCCTTTACTTATGCTTATTTGGATGATATCCTGGTTTCTGGCCGAAGTGATGCGGAACATCCAAAGACATTGCGGACGGTGTTGGAACGTTTGAAATCGAATGGATTGAAACTGAAGAAATCTAAATGTGAGTTTTTGTCTGAAGCTGTTTGTTATCTTGGCTACAAACTTGATAAGACAAGTCTGCATGTTTTGCAGGATAAAGTATCCCCAATTATACAGGCACCGCAGCCTAAGAATGTTGATGAACTCCGATCATTCTTAGGAATGTTATCGCACTATCTTTGTTTTTTACCCGGGGGCATCAACTATTGTAGCTCCTCTGAACGCACTGCTACATAAAAGCACCCCCTGCGGGTGGAATGATGAGCATCAGTCCGCTTTCATTCGTGATAAAAACTGTTTAGCATCAGCGCCAGTTCTTATTCACTACGATAGAAAAATAGTCTCTGATCATTCGGTGTGATGCTTTTCCATACAGAGTTTGAGCAGTTTTGTGTCATAAAATTTCTAATGGTGCAATTCATCCGATTGCTTTCGTTTCGCGTGCCTTACAACCGAATAAAATTATCACTCACAACTTGATCGAGAGGCCCTATCAGTTATCTATGGTGTCAAGCAATTGACCAGTAAATTTGATGCAATCATTTTGAGATCAAAACTGATCACAAACCGTGCATACCCTTATTGTATGAATCAAATGTTTTCACCTAGTATGCAACGATGGGCCCTAATCCTTAGTGCGTATGAATACAAAATCTCTTACATCCCAGGCTTCAACCATTGTGCGGCGGATGCCCTGGGGCGGTTAACACACGTGACTCCCGCAGGGCCTGTAGATGAACCGGTGTAGTTAGTTCATTTGATGCAGTACCTCGACACTACCCCTTTGACAACTGACGTCATACGTCGATGGACCGATCGGGATCCAAAATTAGCCTCCGTGATACGTTTCACGAAACTTGGCTGGCCTAGTAGAATTCCGGCTGATCTGAAACCTTTTGGTAAAATGTGCCGAATGTACACGACGGTTGGTTACTTTAACGCTCACGTTTGGTCGCTTTGTGGAAAGCCCGCTCCTTCATTCTAAATGAACTTCACAATGGGTATCCAGGTCTTGCCCGAATGAAGGCCGTTGCACGCGGCTATTGTTGGTGTCCCCACTGAAATGCCGAATTTGAAAACTACCTGAAGAGGTGTGATCCTACCAAAAATCTCAGTCGAATAAACCTCCAGGTCCAATACACCCTTTGCTTTGGCCTAAAAGCCCATCGCAGTGTATCCATGCATCATCATCATCATTATACACGTTAGCTTCAAGTGGAAAACACCTCAGCTATTGTGCCGCAATACATAAAAAGGGAATAAAATGCAACAAGTGCAAGCCAGCTGAGCTACCGGTAACGGATGAGCATCGTTCCGGTAAGCTACCAGCCGGCTACTATGCAGCAAAAAAGTAATTACCTATGCCAAATTAGAAACTGCTAGCTAATGAGATCGTGGTTGGAGGGGTAGGCTAAGAGGGGTGGGGTGGGACAAAGAAACTCACAGCACGAACGCCACTGAGGTCGGCTCCTAGCCATATCAGCAAGTGTGTCCATCCAAACGTGTTCATCGTCTTTCGGACCCCAACCAGGGAGCCCAGACGCTTCAACTGAGGCCAGCTTTGAAGTGAGGACCTTCATTCCTCCCGAGCAAGTCATCGCCTTGGCCACCGCTCGTCTTCTTCCATCCACACCCCCGACGCGCAAACAACGCACGTCGCGGGAGTCGGTGGGCTGGCATGCGTAACACGTGGCCAAACCATCGGAGCCTGGTGCGTGAAATAACGGTGCTGAGCGGTTCATTTCCTTTTCCTGTGCCGTAAACAAGGCGTCGAACACGGTCGTTGCTCACGCGGTGTTCCCACCAGATGTGAGCTAAATTGCGAAGACACCGGTGGTCGAACGTAACTAGCCTCTTTATGTCCGCTGATTTAAGGGGTCAGGTTTCGCAACCGTACAGTAGGGTCGAACGTACTGCTGCATTGTACACTCTACCCTTCAGGGCGAGAGTGATGTCGCGCCGGCGCCATAAGTGGCGAAGGTTAGCAAAAGCACCTCGAGCTTTTGCTATACGGTTCGTGATCTCATCTTCAATCCCACGGGCGCTGATACAACTTCCCAGGTAGTTGAATATTTGTAGGACTTCTAGCTGATCGCCACCAATGGTCAGCGTAGGAGGCGGTCCAGGCCAATCTTGGAGGAACGCTTTGCACTTCGATGGTGCAAAGCAAAGCCCGAAGTGGCTGACAGCCAGTGGTAATCTGTCCAGTGCTGCTTGGCACGTCTGGGAGCTGTCACAGATTAGGGCAATATCGTCAGCATACTCCAAGTCAAGTTCTCCTTGGAGCAGATCCACGCCTTCTAAGTCGTGTCATGTGGACCCGATTTCCATGACTTCGTCAATAGGGAAGTTGAAGAGGAAAGGTGACAGTGGGCATCCTTGTCTCACACCGCTGGAGATATTAAAGGGCGATGACAGCTTGCTGTAAGCCCTCACTCTGCCTGAGCTACGCGCGTATAATGATTGGATAATATTTACATATTTCTCAGGCACGCCTTTCCTGAGTAGACAGTCCCAAAGTGCATGTCTATCCACCGTATCGAATGCACCTTTGATATCGAGGCAAACGACAACGGTGGGCTGCCAATGTATGTGACGGTGCTCTAACAACTGACGCGAAGTGAAGATGTGGTCAATGCAACCACAACCTCGACGAAATCCGGCATGCTGTTCACGAATATGGATTTCTCGGGCGCCAGTCAATCTGTGAAGGATGATAGAGGCAAACAATTTGGAGGCGGATGAGAGTTGAGTGATTTCTCTATGGCTGCCGCATTCCGATTGTGAGCCTCCCTTTAAAATTCGGACTATAACGGAGCGGCTCCACTCGGTTGAGACAGTATCCTGCTCCCAAAGTTTCACTAGTAACTGGTGTAAATCATCCACCAGAGCAGCTCCCTCAAATTTGAATAGGGCTGGAGGAAGATCATCTGGTCCCGCCGCTTTATGTAACTTCAACCGTCCGATCTCACGTTCGATTTCTGATCGGGAGGGTGGATCCAAAGAGACCGCTTACGGAGGTGGGTGATCAGTGGTCGGCGCGAAATCCAACAATGCCGACCGATTGACTTGCGTTCCAAGGGCTCAGCCAAACGCTGCGCGCATTTTGACAAGTTGTGGATAGGCTGTCCACTCTCGTTACCAATTGTTTCACTAACCCCAGGCCTCCTGCTGCCCTTTCCCTGTATCAGCCGGAATAATTTGCGATGGTTACCAAGGGCAGCGGCCATTTACATCTCTGATGCACGATGAGACCAGCAGGATTCGCGGTCTCTCTTCAGGCTAGCACGGAGTTTTGCCCGGAGCTCTTTGCGAGTTTGATTGTGTTCGCTTCCAGCTGGAATATGCCGACGAGCGTCGATAAGTTCCAGAGACTGCGAAGAGACCCAATGTCCATGTTGACGATTAGACTTAGCACATGAGGATTTTCCTGCTGCTAGTAAGGTCTGGTGAATATGAGACCAGTGAGCTTCAATTGCATCCAGTGAGCGCTTATTCAACTCGCATGACAGCATACTTTGATAGGCATTCAGAACAGCTGGTTTCGCCAGTTGGCTGGTGTCAATGCGGTCACAACGTCGTCTTGGGAGTCCGCCAAAACCCATCGGCAGGTCAGCACACACAAGTGCATGGTCGGTGTTTACACATCCACTCCAAATCGTGCGATAGTGCTGGACGCAGCCTCTACATCGGTAACTGATCGCAATGTGATCGATTTGCGTCCATTGCTGGTTCGAGGCTGGTGGGCGCCATGTCACCCTCCGGCGGGTGCTGTTTCGGAAATTAGTGCTCGCAAGAAATAAGCGAGCATCCTCACATAAATGAAGTAACCGCTCACCGTTATCATTACGTGAGCCTATACCATGTTGGCTGCTCAGATGCAACTCATTAGTGGATAATTTTCCAACTTGAGCGTTCAGATCCCCAACCAGCACTAGTGTCCGAGCTTTTTCTGTGGCGAAGGAGTTCGTTCAGTTGACTAGTCATCGCTAGAGTTTGTCAGTGCATAGGCAGCGCTAACGAATAGACACCTGATAGTCACACGCGACCTCGAAGTTTTGAACGAGCCGGCCAATGGGACCGCCCGCATCCTGCTACTGATTGGTGTCCAATCAACCAGTGCAACTTCAGCCCGCGGACTCATGACAATATCAACACCGGCTTGGCCGGTGCTCGAAGCTGCATTGTCACTGGATAGGCGCAGTGAGAAATGGCTGCTGGTGTCACCTGAAGGGGATCGCAGAGTGAGCACAGAGCTCGAGTTTTGCAGGCGGGTCTCCGATAAGCAGCAGATATCGATCGAGAGGATCTCTAATGTTCTGGCAATTGCTGCCTGTTGACCGATCTGAAGCAGTGTGCGAACACTGAGGCATGCCAATCTGAAAGAGGATCGAAGGCTCCAAATGGAAGCCGATGAACTGGAATTGAGCGCTTGCTTAGACATGGGCCTGTTGACAGGGCAGGAATGACGCTCCGCGTTAGCAGGTAAGTTGAAACTAAAAGACAGGCGACTATTGAAGCAAGGTGGGGAAGAGCTTAGCATATTTAGTAAAGCATATCTATGAGACGATCAAACAATTCACGCTTTAAAGGTCCCGGTCTTCTTGCAAAAACATCTGGATGGTTAGTTCGCTTTAGTAGTTTTGAGAAGCAGTAAAATTTGCATTACTTCCTGGGTTTTTCCAAGGAAACGCGGGTGCATTCTGCGTCTCAATGGATGCGTTTGAAGGTCTGTAGACAAAAGCAGAAAGTCTCTACGTTAAAGCCTGATTTCATCGTTATACGAAGAGTCCGACAGTTGAGTGACATTTGGCACTTCTCAAAGTTACAAGTTCAAACTGAATAAGAATAAAACGGCAGACGGAATACACAATGTTTTAACAGGTGACTTTTTATGAAAATGAGTTACTATATGAACAAGTCATTAAATTCGACTGGTTGGATAACGTTCTGTTTGTACAACACTTGTGTGTGAGTCACCATTAATTGTGGGTCGAGATGTTTACTGATCAAAACAAACAAGAACCAAAATTGAGACAATAAAATGAGCAAGCAGGATTTAATGGTATTAAGAAGAATGCCGGCCGGTGGCCGACTGGTCTGCACGCCTGGTTTGCAACCGGATCAAATCCTCGTAGGGGCGGGCATCCTCGCGATATACTCAGTCCACGTGCGACTGGTGGTGATTGCGCAGCAGCAATACACCGTTACGGCATACAGCAGACCATATATTTTTGTATTGAGAAAATTTTCTGCCAACTTCGAACGGATAGACATCACACTCTCGGTGTTGTGCAGCGGCTGACTGCCTAAGTCTTGCTGCGACGATTCTTCCCAATTTGCTTGACTGTATTATCGATATGTACGACATTCTACGTGCCCCAGCTCAGGGTGGAGGCAAACTGAAAAATACATTACAACCTTAAATGTATCTGTTGTTCAAAGCACATTTCATAGCCAAAGTATGATAAGTATCCAGTGGATTGATTGCGACATTTTCGAGCATAATCCCATTTTTAAGGTACATGTATAAAAGCTAAAATTATCCAGTTTGTTTTAAAGCTATTTTCAAACGTGAGGTTGCTACAGGCGTTTGAACCAGTTATGAACAGATACTCATTGAATGGCTTGGGTACAAATGGTCCCAATTTTTGGTGGAAACGTCTTTCTACTTGACAACGCTACGGGAGGCCAAGTGGAGAAGCAGATTTTCGATGAACTAAGAGGGTGCTCACTACGACTGGACTTTACATAATCGGGCTAAAGTGTTTTAAGCAGGTATCATTTTAACTGGTTAACTGAGGATGGAAGGTTCACACTTTTAAAAGCCTCTTAATCGTCAGTTACAAATACATAAGTAACCAGTCTGTTAATGACAGTGTGATATTCCTGCAGGCGAATCGTCATGGCAATAAGAGCACGAGTGATAAGTATATGTGCATCTGTTACAAGTTAACTTGTAATAAGCTGAACCTGTATGAGGATCTCTATATGTAATTATCGATGCTTGCAGCTTTGTTGTTTGAAAAGGTGGGCTGCATTCGTGAATGCTTTCGGGTGGACTGCCAACGTAAGAAAGTGAGTAAGAAGAATTGCAGGTTATTAAGGAGAATGTCGGCCGGTGGCCGGAAGGAGCTCTTCGAACTGAAAGGCCGACGTCGCGGAGTAAGTAATATCACTTGTAGATTTTGTGAGTAGTGTAATTCTCGTAGAAAGTAGACGCCGCGATTAAACTTCGCACAATAATCTTCCTCGGCGGGGAATCGAACCTCGGACCCACGGATTGCCGGTCCGCTGCTCTACCACTGAACTACCGAGGGCTGACGATCAGGTGCGCAATTTAATACATGACTTCTACTTGGTTCGCGACGTATTGCCAATGAGCTCACAGTATCTGTTCTTGTGTTGCAGATTGACTCATTCACTCGTCATTTCCCAATAACCCGAAGTATCTGTCCTTCTGATGTTCGAAGGGTGATGGTAGATTACTTGTGGATTTTGTGAGTAGTGTAATTTTCGTGGAAAGTAGACGCCACGATTAAACTACGCACAATAATCTGTCTCGACGGGGAATCGAACCTCGGACCCACGGATTACCGGTCCGCTGCTCTACCACTGAGCTACCGAGGGCTGGCGAGCAGGTGCGCAGTTTAATACCCGACTTCTACTTGGCTGGCGACGTTTTGCCACAAGTGATCTACCATCGCCCGTTGAACAGCAGAAGGACAGATCCTTCGGTTCATTGGGAAGTGACGAGTGAGTGAGCCAATCTGCAACACCAGGACAGATACTGTGAGCTCATTGGCAATACGTCGCGAACCAAGCAGAAGTCATGTATTAAATTGCGCACCTGATCGTCAGCCCTCGGTAGCTCAGTGGTAGAGCAGCGGACCGATAATCCGTGTGTCCGAGATTCGATTCCCCGCCGAGGAAGATTATTATGCGAAGTTTAATAAGTAATATCATTAAGACAGGCAAGAAGCACTGACTTTATCTGGGGGTAATTCACATCGGCCACCTCTCAGTGTTGTAAAACCGACATATGTAACTTTTAGCAAGTGTAGGCTTGCCAGGCAGAAACTCACAAGTTCATACATCTTTATAATTCGCTGGAACGGTGTGAATTTAAAACGCCCGGCTGCACCCATATGACGTTGTTTGACAGGGCGGCATATGTTTAATCTGCGCTCCGGGCCTAACCTCAAGATAAACTTGGGTACGGACAATTTGCATGCAACAACAGTGAAACTTATTCGTCTGACAGTCTGATCGTGTACTCACAATGAAGACGCGATGAAAATCCACAAGATTGCATTCCATGAACGAACCTTGACTCGTTGATCAGTGTCAGTCCCTTACCTATAAATATGTGAAGAAAAATATTCTGTTGTTGAAACACTACAAAGTTGTTAGCCCTCTCAGCCTCAGATGAATTGAAGTGTCCACACACGTAGGTGTATTATGGATTCTTATGGAGAGACTCCTCGGATCTTCTAGTTAGACGAACTGCTTTCTAAGCAAATTAGCTACCAGAAAATTTACCTTATCAACCGTGTGTTTGATTCGTGTTGGCCCAACAGTATTCCTTGCTCACATGCATGCAAATGAGCGTGCCCGGGATAACAGTGCATTTGAATCTCATAAGTAGATTCATTACTAAATTATTCGGTAGCAACGTTTGGCCTATTTGTCTACATGATCAGGTTACATTCGTCAATATGATCAGTCTCGTTAAAGGTCTATTTTGGCCCTACCTTGAGAATAATATCACTTTGTCTACCCAGTGTAGTAATGCAGTGTATACGGAGGAGAGTGCCTAAACATTTACCCTCCAATTTCCCTGTTTGACTTTGTAATTATTTAGCATTGTCGTTTCCGATGAATGAATCTCCTAACGAGTTATATCACGGCCTGGTTAAATTTCATCAACCATACCGTTACCCCCTGTATGCGCGGCTTGCTGCTGCTTATGTTAGACCAGCACACCTAAAGTTTTCAGTACGATGTTGTGCGTGTGGTGAAGCTTTGTTGTAACCGTATGGTATCAGGATGGAGGTAGATGTACTGTGATATTACGTTAGTATATGTCGAACAGGTACACTCATAAGTGTTTAGCACAATCGTGGCTTGTGTAACTTCGACAATATCTTCCTCACTTCGCTAATCCGTACATGAGGGCATCCCAGTCGGACGCCACAAATACTATTTTGTCAGACTTTCCGCGGAACAGTAAGTACATACGTTGCGTACAAGGTGCGATATCTGATGATTCACTGCTTTATATTAGTCACTTGCCTCCAGCTCAAAGGGAAATAAATTATGTTAGCTCAATGAGCATTGTTAACTTTGTTTTAATCGGGCTGCCATCACTGTTTCATTGATTATTACTGCACCATTTACCAAGATAGCAATAACTTTTCTGCATGACAGCAACCCACTAGCCAACGTTAATAAATCTAAACAGACATATCAAAAGATGTAAGCTGTGAAATGACCCAGACATTTTGTGCCTTCTCTTTAGTCACGTACAAGACAAGTAACAATTTTGCAGCAAGCTAGCTCGGATGCGGCCGATTAGTGGTCAGCTAATGCCCAACTATTTTTGACTACAATCCCAGTGATCGCAGTGACCAAGGTTCACTTCAATGTGAATCGCGGTCCACATTGAGATTGCAGGTCGCAATTCAATCACGCAAAGTGTAGTCCAAAATCGACCCTCCAATTAGAAATATGGCTTATTCTACGAGTCAACTCGGCGTTCGTTGTCCACTTGTGTGCAGAGAAACCTGGAACTTGGTACATCAAATAAATTAGTGGTTAAGTTATCGTCTGTTTTAAGAGGTTGGCATGTCTGCTCCAATCATACGGCAAGCATTCCCGAAACTCGTCTTGAAATGCGCTTTTTAAATGATGGTCTTTTTACACCAGTTGTCAACAGCGTGACGGCACTTGCGTTAAAAACTAGTTTCAGTAAAACACGAAAATGCTAATAGTTGAACAGTCTTTGCTGTGTCCGAACCAAGCGGGTCGAACACGGATACAATAACATAGCAGACTAGGGTTTCAGTGCATCGGAATTTCGAGCAGGTTGCCAATTCTTTTGTTGCTTATGCTGGCTCAAGATTGTATCTGGGCGTTAGGATATTTCCCTCTGGTCTAAAGTGTACACCGGCGTGAAGCAGTTGTAACCTATGCGCTGGGTTGTTTATAAGTTTTTGCAGCCAACAAACGCGTCTGTCACAGGATGCTCGCGTTGCGAGAGTATGCACCTAAGCGATCAGTCGACTTGCGTAGGCGTGGACTATACAGTGGAACAATTGTATAATGCGGATAAAAGCCCAAAACTTGACAGGTCTTGGAGGATGGTTTGTGAGAACTACGAAGTTAAAAAAGAGAATACACTTGAATGGAAGGCGTGTCTGTGTACTCACCAAATTATCCACTTTTACACATATTTATATTCGTTAGCCCTAATTTCACTGGGGTTGCTGAGCACAATGCATGTCTATGCCTGGTCTACATACGGGTTGAACCTTTCTGGGATCACCTGTTCACCGAGCTTCGTAAATGGTATGTAAATGTTTCATCACCATAGAGGTGGTTTCTTCAGTACGCTGTTGGGTCAATTGAAATCCACTGACTTGGTCGTCGATTTGTGATTGATCAGCAAGTGACTTTTGATTTGGCCTCCTCGATCTGTATCCCGTGACTTTCACCCGCCTGCTGAACTTCTCTGATAGACACGGGCGATGCGTGAGCTAGTTTTGTCCCGACTTTGCGATTGTGTTGTTGATGGCTCGGTTAGCTGCCCACGATGGCTTTTAAGCTGTTTTAATTCTCTCCGTCTTAACATGTGGGAAACTGGGTCAATCTGGATGTGCATGTTTATCGAGTGCTTCGTTGAATATTGTGCTTCGAGAAACTCTCTTTTCGTATCTCTCCTTGTGCTAGTGTAGCGAGAACGACACGGTAGGGGAGAACGCTGTTTATAGC
>OX104068.1:50906993-50930923 GCA_944474145.2 Dicrocoelium dendriticum | reverse complement strand
TTCTGAAACGAACGTCATAGTACATCCTACAGCCATACCACCTCATCCAAGGCAAACCATTGCTGGACAGTTTCAGGCGAAGTACGCTTGTGTTTACCAACCTGAACTTGGACATTGTAGCAAGATGCAGGCAAACCTTACTCTGTTACCTGGTGCTTCACCAGCGTTTCGACCCAGGCGCCCGGTCCCGTACTCATCACAGGTACGTGTTGAACATAAGCTTGACCGATTGCAGCAACTTGGCGTGATTCAGCCAATAAATTTCACACCATGGGCTGCCCCAATCGTCGTGATTAAGAAGTAGAACAGTTCTATTCGTTTGTGTGCAGATTTTTCAACTGGTCTGAATGATGCAGTTTCCACTTCCACTTCCTGACGACCGGTTCGCGCAGCTGAACGGTGGTAACTGTTTTGCGACCTTGGATCTGGCAGACGCTTATTCACAAATAGAAGTTGAAGCTGAAAGCAGAATGCTTCTCACGACCAACCCTCATCGTGGTCTGTACAAATATAATCGCCTACCATTTCGAGTTAAAACCGCATTCGCAATTTTTCAGCAAGTCATGGATGCCATGTTGACTGGGGTAAGTGGAGGTGCAGCCTAGCTGGATCACATCATTCTAATGGGCGCCACACATGACGAATTATTTCAACTATTGGATGACGTAATGATGCGAACCAAAGATTATGGAATCCGTTTACGCGCAGACAAGTGCAAAGTCTTCAAATACATTAAGTTCCTGTGATTCGTGATTAATGAACGAGGCCGACATTCTGACCCCGAGAACATTGTGGTATTAGAACGACTGCCTACATCAACGGATGTCACAACACTGTGATCGTTCCTCGGAATGGTGCGTAACTATAACGAGTTTTGCCAGTTATGCATCGTCTACGCCGACCCTTGAATCATCTGCTGATGGAAGATGTTGAATGGAAATGGTTCAGGCAGTGTCAACAGGCAGTCGAGCAGTTGAAATCTCTGCTAAAATCAGACCTATTGCTTACTCATTACAATCCGAATCTGGATATCATCCTGGCTACAGACGCTTCGAGCTATGGAATTGGTGCAGTCATTTCACACCGTTTTCCAGACGGTTCAGAAAAGGCTGTGGCGCATGCGGCACGTACCCTGACCACATCTGAGAAGAACTACCGCCAAATCAAGAAAGAAGCTCTTGATATTGTCTTTGCTGTTCAGAAGTTCCACAAAATGCTTTACGGTCGGCGTTTCACATTAGCGACGGATAAAAAACCCATACTCGATATCTTTGGATCCAAAAGGGGTATTTCGGCGTACACCGCCAGTCGACTTCCGAGTTGGGCCATTTTACCCTTGGGATACGATTCCAAGATGAAGTATTCGTCAACTGACTCTACTGGGTAAGCGGACGCTGTGTCCAGATTAATCGATACTAGTCGACGCCAGCCTGAGGATGCCGTTATTGCTTCAATCACAACCGACACGGATACGAGCCACATGATACGCGATGCCGTGAATAACTTACCGGTAAACGAAAGAATGGTTTAGCAAGCCACGAACCAAGACGTATTGTTACAGGAAGTATTGACTTATACGAGACAAGGTGGCCAAAGTAATGCCCTGACGAATCCCTTGTACAGTTTTCCAAGCGACGCGACACTTTGTCCGAACTAGATGCCTGTCTATTTTTC
Organism: Dicrocoelium dendriticum; assembly: GCA_944474145.2. NCBI lineage: Eukaryota > Metazoa > Platyhelminthes > Trematoda > Plagiorchiida > Dicrocoeliidae > Dicrocoelium > Dicrocoelium dendriticum. The sequence goes on along the minus strand of OX104068.1, from coordinate 50,929,249 downwards.
GCGGATCGCCTTGTCATTCCCGAAGTACTCAGGCAACGCGTGCTCAGGCAGTTGCATAAGGGCCATGCAGGAATCGCCCGCATGAAATCACTTGCTCGCAGTTACGTGTTATGGCCCATGATGGATAGTCAAATAGAAGACATTGGATGATCCTGTTCTAAATGCTGCAGTGTTACCAAGTTACCGGTGAGGACAACATTGCAACCTTGGCCGAATCCCGAATCACCCTGGTCACGGATACATGTAGATTTTGTAGGACCAGTTGAGGGGACTTACTTTCTCATACTTGTTGACGCATACAGTAAGTGGCCTGAGGTTATCGTGATGCGAAACACATCTGCAAACAGCACGATCCTTGTGCCGAAGCGTGTTTTCAGTCAGTACGGTCTACCGGAAACAATCGTAGTGGATAACGGATCACAGTTCACATTCTATCAATTCGCTGAGTTTTGCGCAAACAATGGAATCCAACACATGAGGACTGCACCGTATCATCCCCAATCAAATGATCAATTAGAAAGGTATGTCGACAGCCTAAAACGTGCATTGTTAAAATCGAAAGGCGAGGGAACACTGAATGAAAGATTGGAAAGCTTCCTGTTGAATTATCGCGTAACTCCGAATCCCAATGCACCAGATGGGAAGTCACCCGCTGAAGCCCTCATGGGCCGAAGATTGAGAACCACCTTAGATTTGATGGCTCCAAAACGCCCATCCATACGTCGTACGAATTCGGATATGGAAGCCCAGTACAATAGACGGTACGGAGCACGACGCAGAAATTTCAAAGTTGGAAACGCAGTGTTTGCTGTCTCTCATCGAGGGAGTCGAATAAGCTGGATACCAGGTCAAGTCGTGGGACGACGTGGCAAAGTAATGTACGATGTTCCCGTTGGTAGGCAAGTATGGGTTCGTCATGTCAACCAACTGCGACCGTGGTTGACAAGGTTTCCAAAGACACGTTACCCCAAAGGATATCAGTTCAATGAATTTTTATGCACTTTGCACCCAAACACCTCGACCGGACAGGATAAGCAACTCGTGGAACGAACTGAAAGTGCACAACGACTAAGGCCACAGCGGGTAAGAAGATGGGTGCAACCATTGCAAGTCGATCTCTGAAGGAAGACCTAGACAACTACCGGTCTAACTATTTCAACAAGCGGTGTTAGGTCTCGAACGGTCTGCTCCGAGGAAAGTTGCGCTGCCTGAGAATCAAGACGAGTTGCCGCCACTGATTCAGACCGAAGCTTGTGACTTGCATGGATAAAGAGTATTTCACACAGACCAAAGTCAAATGCGCACAGAAACGAAACACATTGACTTCCTCAGGAAGGTAAGTGCGTAATTCCCCACAAGTAACCGTGTGCCTTGTATCAGAGCAGTCTCAGTTACAAGCAGGCTAGTGATTTTCTGTGTTGCAGAACATTTGTTACTATCGCTGGTTTCACACCACTCACACGTTCCGTGATGCTTGAGATCTATAAATTCAAACTAGCACACAGCCGTGATGTGAACTGTATCAGTGTGTATTCAGACCCACGTCGGCCTATTCTGTGTATCGCAAGTTTACCTTTCGTCCGGTGGGTTATTTCTTGACTTGCGTGGCGCAGTCTAAGAAGCTGCTAAGTCGAACCCCTGAGGACACAACACTTACTGTGTGAGTTAGTGTCCGATTTCCAGTTCATCCACGTCTCACCCCCTTTTCACTCCTATGCACAACTACCCCTATTGACCTTAAATGTTCCCATTGAGTTGATCGATGTGTGTGACGCACACACACTGTATAGTTAGATAGACCAGACCTTTCCGCAGCGCCTCTTCATTGGCGGACCCATACCACTGGCCCATTTTGATTCTTACCATAAGCCCGGTGTCTCTCACTTTGATTCCATAGTTTCTTTTGTACGCCTGAACTCACCGGGCACTCGTGGATCCGAACGTGACTTGTTGGCATACTTTTGAGTTTGGAAATCGTTAAAATAATGTCTATTTTGATGCGATGAATTTGTACAAATATCACCGTCGTCACTTGTTCGGACATGGTCTTTTATTGAATATTCCGGTGTGATACGCGTAGCTTCAACATCCAAACGCTTTGTAGCGTTACAGTGCTTAACGATCCATGAAGTTAGACGAAGTGCTCAACGTTCCTTTGCTTTGGAAATGTCTGCCCCGTCGGATTGCACAATGTCAAGGAAAAAGAAGCCCCGTGAATGCCAAGGAAGACATGAATGTATCCCGGCAACTTGGGAATTTACCTATCGTTGATGACATGGTTTCTTATTCTGGATCGCACAGTCGTTGTAGCAGTAGTGCGCGTGCAGCTTTCAGGTTTGCGGAACTTAAACGAAAACAAGCTGAAACTGAGTTAGAGATAGCTAAGTTGCGGCTGGACATGGAAGAGTGTCCTGATTTCCCCGCTCACCTCGCTGCCACTAGTTATGTACCAAATATTAAGTTGGATCAAATGAGTTAGTTTTTGCATGATTGCCAAGAGACCGTGCAACCAACGAGTACCTCCATGCCATATCAGCAACCGTTACCAGGAGGTTGTCGTACTTCACTAGATTTGCCGGAGGTAGAGCTATAATTTTTTGATGTTAATCCGGCAGGTTACTGGAGGTACATTAAACAGTTTGAATAGTTTGTTGAGAGCCGCATGAGCTACGGTGGGCAGCTGTTGCTCTAGCTAGCTTATCATTGCAAGGGTCCTGCAAAGGTGGCTATAAGCGAGGGTGCAATGCTGCCCCCTGAAAAGGCCTATCGCAAGGCTAGGTCCATCATCCGCGAACTTTTTGGCCTGGGCCACGTTGTTACCCGATCGTTAATCAAAGGTCTGTTTACTGGTTTGAGACCACTCGATGGGGATCATGACGCTCTGTCGCGTCTCTCCATAAACCTAAACAATTGTTGTGTGACCCTATCTCAGATGAACAATACTGCCGATGTAAACTCAGTGGCTATGATCGAGCAATTAGTCCATGTTCTCCCAAACGCAGTGCAAACCAGATGGACGACAGCAGCTGATTCAATTGTTCAAGACGGAAGGGAAGTTGTTTTTGAAGGCTTGGCGGATTTCATCACCACTGAAGCTCGTGTTGCTCGTAGTAGGTTTGGGCAGGTAGCGATCGCGAGTACGCCATGACAGCTGAATGAGGCTCGGCCGAGACGACTGTTTGGGAGCAAAGGAAGGGGCCACAATTTCGCCCTATACACGACGTTAGAAACATCTAAGCAATCACTGTGTTTGGCTTGTAGCAACAATCACAGTATGCCATCGTGTCCTAATTTTGCAGTCCTGGATGTAGCCAGGCGCTGGGATCTGGTTAGAGACAAGGGTGGCTGTTACAATTGTCTAGAGACTTGTCACCACGCCGCCAGCTGCCGGGTCAGCAAAGGTTACAGCCTGGCCGCATGCAAGAGGCGACATCACTTGTCGTTGCATAACGAGTCATTGCAGAGGACTAGCAAGGAGGAACCGTGCAACTGCCACAATACGTACAGTACTCTAGAAAAGGTTGTGCTTGGAGTGGTACCTGTGCGTTGGATTGGCCGTTGCAATCCGCTGGGACCTATGCTTTAGTAGAGAGTGGTTCCGATGTAAGGCTGGTGCAGGAAGATATTCTACGGAAGGCTGGAATAAGGATCGGGTATGCTTCGTTGAACATGCGAAAAGTGAACACCTGTACCTCATTGGACGTGGATCATGCTAGTTTCCGATTGTCCTCTCTGAGTGGCTCCGATGGTATTGTTGAAGACCATGTATATTGCTTACGTCACCTACCGTTGCAACCCGTGACAGTGCCTGGTAATCAGTTAGCTGGGGGGTGGACAAAGATTGTGGGCGTCAACTTCGATTATTTGAGAGATACCAAGGTCAGGATACTCTTGGGGGCTGATGTTCCTGAAGCCCACTGGCAGATTGAACGACGAGATTCCGGACGAAAACGACCTTTTGTTGTAAAACTCTACCTGGTTGGACATTGTTTGCATCTGTTGGTCGGAGCATGTAGCCGTGTGTCGTCGCGAATTGTGTGTAGACAGATGATATACCACTCGAAGGGCAGTCCAAAGTGTTGTTTGATAGTGGTTTTGAACGTGTTGGCTCGGGTAGTCGGTTGCTATCCGGGGAAGATAAACCAGCCCTGTCTATCGTTCCGTACGCCTAGTTGATGGGCATTACGAGAAAGACCTGCCCTGCAGAAATCGGAGTGCTGATTTCCACAACGATTACAAGGCAGCTTGGCGTAGTTGGAACTATTTGAGTTACTGCGTAATCCTTCATTACAAGGACAGCACAGCTCGGTTTTAAGGCGGAAAACGAGAAAGGGCATCTTGTGTGCAGTGTCTTCTATCTACGACCCCTTGTGCCCGTTAAGTTGTTACTGCAAAGGCTTTGTCGGGACAAACTATGTTGGGATGACCCGGTCACTGGTGAGTACAGCGACACCTGGAGTTCCTGCCTACGTGAAATGAAAGCGTTAGGTGTCCTGAAGATTCCTCGATGCACTCGCAGGCTTGGGGAGATAGGGGAGTGGCAACAACTGCATATCTTTTGTGATGCATCCGAAGCTGGATATGGTGCGGTTGCCTATGCTAGAGATTTCACACTAAAGTCATCGCACACTGCTCTCCGTTATACGCGTAGTCGAGAGGCGCCAAATCTTTAGCATCCTTATAAAGCTGGTTCCTTGGGCCATATTTGCTGAAGAGTGTCGATGATTAGCCCGGGTTTTGCTCGAGTTTTGAGCCAGAGGACGTAGAATTGAAGCTTTCCGCTGCTCAGGTTTTGTGACGTCAAGGGTGACGCCGTTGTCTGTCCTTAGCAGCTGATATTCCGACCGGACTAAGTTACTAAAGTTATTGGCGTGGTTGTCTCGACTCAGGAAGCAACATGACGCCCGTAGGCAGAAAGCTGATGGAGCCTCGTCACGCAATCGAAGTAGTAACTCGTATTAACACTACAAAACAGCGGATGATGTCATTCTAATCGCCCAACTCGAAGGTTATGGAACAGAGCTGGGAACTGTTGAGCACTGCATAACTTCCGAAGTCGGGTTGGTCAGGACTGCGGTTGTTTGCAAAAAAACTTAGTTAATCACAGAAATGTGGGTAAGCTTTGTTTATTGAAGGGAAGCGACAAAGGTGGGGATATGGTCCCGGCTGTTGGCTCACTGCAGTTGGGAGGCAGGTCTCCGATCTGTGTAGAACGAAGTTGTGACCACCCGTCTCACCCCTGTCGGATGCCCACCTCTATGTTGGTCAATCTCCCCGCTCAGCATGGAGCCTCCGTGTACCTGTTCCCTCGTCCACTTTATGTTCCAAAGCTACTTACAATGACTGAGTTACTGGGTGACTTAGTGTCCGTTTTCCAGTTCATCCACGTCTCACCCCCTTTCCACTCCTATGCACAACTACCCCTATTGACCTTAAATGTTCCCATTGAGTTGATCGATGTGTGTGACGCACACACACTGTATAGTTAGGTAGACCAGACCTTTCCGCAGCGCCTCTTCATTGGCGGACGCATACCACTGGCCCACTTTGATTCTTACCATAAGCCCGGTGTCTCTCACTTTGATTCCATGGTTTCTTTTGTACGCCTGAACTCACCGGGCACTCGTGGATCCGAACGTGACTTGTTGGCATACTTTTGAGTTTGGAAATCATTAAGATAATGTCTGTTTTGATGCGATGGGTTTGTACAAATATCACCGTTGTCACTCGTCCGGACATGGTCTTTTATTGAATATTCCGGTGTGATACGCGTAGCTTAAACTTTCAAACGCCTTGTTGTGTTACAATAACTGCCATCGTTTTGGTCAAGTTCCATTGTGTATAAAGTACACAATAACCTTGTTTGTTGTAATCACTCTTGCATAACCGCCATGTTGGCTTATCTCCAGTTTGTCACATGTACGTACGGGGAGTCACAACATTGACGGTTGCTCCTAGTCTTTTCATCCGTTTTCATTTGTTTGTAGCATCACAGGTACAGGCCGCTGTGTGCGACCTTTCCGCTTGCTGCTTTCCGCGCTCGATCACGCGCATCGTACATGAGTAGTATCGACTAGTGCTATAGAACCTTCGGAGCCATTGTGATTGCTATTTCAGCGTTTGTGTGGCCGCCAAATAACCGTTAACCAGGTTAAGTGTGAGTAACTTTAGCAGCCGTAGATCATTCGGGCCACTGGATCGCTCTTCCCAACCAAGTAGTCGCAATCAAGCAGCTTACATACTTCAACGGAAAGTGAACTAATACCCCCTTTTTACCCTTATTTGCGCAACCATGGCGCAGTTACTGATTGACTTACTTCGTGGCAATTCACGTACCACCATTTTCATCACAGCTGCGAACACTGAGTAAGCAGAAATCAAAAAAGTCACTGCAAACGCCAATATCTTGATATCCACACAGCCAAATACTCCTCTTATTCCCATGATATACGTTTCAGATGATGCAGCGGGAGCAGCCTTACAAAAATTTGTCAGTGGGTCTTGGTAACCCTTAGGTTGCTTTACAAAACGACTGCAACCAGGTGACACCCGTTACAGTATGTTCGGGAGAGACACTCTTGCAGTTTGTCTAGCCATCCGCTACATTCGTTAAGAAAGATTGGAGAGTAATCAGGTTCGCCAAGACACAAACACCGATGGCAAAGCTTTTATAGTAATTAAAGGCTACATAAATCTTCGCTGCTTTATAAATACATACCCCTACAGGCACTCTTCAAAAGTAAAAACTATCTCACCTAGAGTATGCTGCACCATTCACCTTTGAAATATAACACATTTCAGATGAGAACAAGTTTGTTGCAGATGCTTTATACCGAAGTAGCTTAATTACACCTACTCAGAGAATCGTCCTAGAAGCAGTTATCGTTGCACAACTGATTGCTCTGAATAATGAGCAATTTCGTACTTCTGGCTTACTACACCTTCGACCAGTTCTTTTGCTATTCTCGGAAGGCACGATCCTTCGCTACTTCTTGAAAACCTGCCGTCAAAATAGAGTTAGCTAAATTTTTCACTCATCGTGTTCGACACACTGCACAGCATAACAAACACACTCATTCGTGCTTCCGTCAGACAGGTCACACAGAGTTACATGTAGCTCGATGTCAATCGAGGTGTTAGACAGTTGGTGTAGTTTCCGATGTCAACAATCAAAGTTTTAACATCAAGTAGCTGAGCCCATTGGCCGTTGCCCAAGAACCAGCGTTTACGCGCCCCTATACACACGAGCAGCATTGGCCCGCCTACACTTTAAAATAGTATGGTCCAACTGCTAACCATCCTAAACCGTTTCACCAGGTGGCCAGAAACAGTTCTGTTGCCGTATATATATATATATATATATATATATATATATATATATATTGAACACTTAACCAACATACAATTAAAAAGTGCCATAACGCATGGGTAACGGCAAGAAAGAGGGGGGAAGGGCAATCTTGAGAAGCTTAGCTCACAATACATTCTCTAAGATGTACGGTTTTGAGAAGTAACCGATGGCGATTCCAACCAGGCGCGCTCACAGTCCGTGGGGCTTCTTACCAGTGAGTCTGGAAGGCCCTACTGAGGTCAACTGCAACCTTAACGTCTTGACAGCCCTGACCCCAGTTGTACGTTAACAACATTTCCGTTGTTTCAAATCAACCTCGGAACATGAGAACACATCCCAGCTTGGAAACCGTTAGGCAGGCATACGGAGAACGTGTCCGAGCCACGAGAATGCGCTAGGAAATTATGCAACGCAAAAGTCTGCCGAGTCCGTATGACACAAAGATCCGATGTCAAACGACGTAATTACTAATGTGTTGCTGGTAACGCATACCACCAATGCTCCGGAGCCAGCGTTGCTAAAAAGTAGACAGCCGCCGCGCACTGCACACTCGAACGGGCCAGGCCTCACTGCCATACAGTAGCGCTGTTTGTACTGTAACACTGTAAATGACATTTTGCGGAAAAGACTGAGCTCACGCCGGCGCCACAGATGTGGTAGTTTAGTAAAGCCTACGCCCGATTTGGAGAGGCGGGATTTGATCTCACCTGCTAATCCGCTCACGTTAATGCAACTACATAGGTAAGTGAACTTATTGAGCACTTGCAAAGAAGCGCCGACAAAGGTGAGGCTAGGAGCGGCTTCTAACCAGCCCTGGAGGAGAACCATGCACTCAAAAAGAAAAACTGTCATTCCGAAAGGTGACACAGACCACCTTATCCTGTGCAACATGCCATGGGAAATTTACAAGGAGTCACAGATGAAAGTGATGTCGTCGGCATACTCTAGGTCAGTAAGCCGATTACTATGGCATGCCACAACGCCATCAGACCCACAGACTTCCAGAAGACTTTTCATGATGTCATCCATAGCAAAGTTAAACAAGAAGCGTGATGCCGTGCAACCACCTCTCCTGTCAATGCTGCCACTAAAGCAGAGCGAAACTCCACCGTACACTCGCATTCGGTCTGAGGTCCACCGTAAATGGCTTGGAGCTTGCTAACATACTACTCGGGCACTCTTCTCGGTAGACAGCTTCAGAGAGCAACTGTGTCGGCTGTGTCAAATGCTGCAGTATGTCCAGGAAGCTAATGATAGTAGGCCGACTGAAAACTTGACAGTTCTCGAGCATCTAGCGGATCGTAAAGATGTTATCAATACAGCCCCAACTTTGCGAAACTCAGCCTGCTCCTCACTTATATGCTATTCACGCACTCGATCGAGCCTCCGTAAAAACAGGGTGGTAGCACTTTAGACTCAAGGCATAGAAGTCTGATCCCACGGTAGCTTACCTAATCCTTTCGGTCACCTCTTTTGAAGATGGGAACGATGTCCACTGAGTGCCAAGCAGCTGGGATGACTTTTGTGGTTCATATCCGTTAAAGCAGGGCAGTTGGTTCAGAAAGGGGAGATGGGCCTCCACACTTTAAAAGTGCCGGAGACAAATCGTCGTTGACAAGGAGATCTGTGACACTTCAGAAGACGAAGCTGATGGGCACTTCCACCAGCAAAAATAAGTACGGAGATCATCCGAATTTTTATAAGTCACTGGGTCTCTCTACGTTTGTTCAGTGTCCGATACGACATAAAAACGACCCCAGCCTGAGGGCGCAAAGATCCAAGAGACAGTAAGGGTTTAGAATGTCAACATTTTAACACTACATCCTGACAACCCATAATTACTGGCATTGTAGAGCGCTTCCACTGTCAGCTCAAATCTATTCGCAAGGCGTTTGACCTGCTTCGATGAATAGAGAGGTTGGCTACTGTCATGTTAGGCATACGCATCAGTCTAAAGGTTGCTTTACAAGTATCGACATCCGAACTCCTTCTCAGTCAAGCACTTAGTCTAGAAGAACAAGACCATTTCTTCACTTCCCAAGATTGCACTACCTAAGAGGCTTCTAGTGCAAAGTAGTTCTCACCATACCCGATCACAAAACCAAAATAGCATCTGTCATCAAAGTTCTTATATCGTAAATAGGTGTTTGTAGGACTTGACGGCACCATACGACCCCTGGTACTGACTAAATAAGGAGAGTTCAGAGTCTTGTAACAGCATGCTAAGCTATTTACTAACGAACACAACGGGAAACCGCGACCGCTAGCCGCTTTAAATGTGCCTACATCGGTTACAACACAGTATCCACCATGATACTTATTACACTTTTAACGACAACAAATCATAGTAGTTCAAAATAGCCCATTGAGTTCACTAGCACTTACATCAATGCGTCGAGTATGACCACTTCAGAGTAAGAAGTGCATTGGTCTAGTCAATCTCTATAAACTGTATATTATTCCACATAAATCTGTATTATTGGATTTGCATAAAAACTACAGTAAAGTTTAAAATACCAAAGGATTGTTAGTATGGGTAGGTCATCGTTGCCACCCAGTACTGTCACACATGTTGTTCACCACCCTTTTCTGTTTATTTTTAATGCACACTTTATCAACTCGGTAGCATGCATGCGATGGAGGTAAACATTTCAACCTGCTACTAAACCATAGCCTGTCGAACTGCAGCTTAACTTTCCAAATGAACTGTGTTTAAAAACAACTTTTTCACTTCGACACCGTAGTTAGAACATGATGAGTGTTCGCTGGGTTCCGTCTGTATTAACGTTCTTCCAGAAGAGGCACGGGACGCAATTCATACGAGACTAAGCGAATCCCTGTGACGGCCTGGTTTCGGATCAGGCTATCTGGCGACGGATAGTCCTCAATAGTGCGAAGCACTGCTTACGCAGTCCCCTTTATGTGAGGGATATGTAGCAGTGCGCAAATTCCATCGGTCTACCTAGATTTGTTGTGCAAACTACAAACTAAAATTATCATCACACGGTGTACTTACGTTTACGATGCAAAATATTGGAAGATAGGTTACCTATGTTGGCGTGATGCATAGCCTCGATACACACACGGCGCTACCGTTGGAACCACCACACCACCTTCCTGTTACCGAGTTTTCTCTTCAAATTTCCAAAATAATACTTGTCGTTAGCTAGATGGAAACGCCGTGTCTATTAGCACGGACTGACCAGTATCATTAAAATCGTGATAGAAATAAAGGATGGAATAGAGGTAATAACATTAAGGTATGTGTCGATTATTGGAGTACCTCAACAGAAACCTTAGATAAAGTCTGTGCATGCACTAAAAAATTGCAATCTGGGTATACAGAATAATTCAAATTGCTAATTCATCAGTCCTCAAACATTGAAAAACCACGCGCTTGTGTTCTAAACATTCGTTATTAGTTTAACCTCACCCGATGAAGCTACGTCGAAAAGTTTTCTACTTATGGGAATCCACGAAACATAGTGTATTGCGAGCTATGTTATGCTTTGGTGGTTCGGTGTTGCTCCTCCCAACCCTGACACCTCATGTTATGCTGTTGTGGTAGCACTCCGTATATCAAAAACTGTGTCTAAAGCTTGGTCAAAATGTTGTTCCCAGAATAAGAGATCAGTTTACATACCGCATGAAGTAGAACAACTCAAGGATGTGGTGCATTTCTTCTTTTTACTCTTTTCTTAGCCGGCACTATAGCTTTGCTCATGGCAACCCAAAACATTTTGTGTACTAGTATTATTATTATTAATTATTAGCACTAGTCTATAAAATACATCTTGTGCAATTCAAAACCACGGGAATGTAACTAGGAACAGAAGTATGTAGAACGATGTCAAAAAGTAATAAAGAACGAATACAGAATATTTTCTCCTTTTGCACACTTCCTTTTTTAATGTTTTGTCACAGTTAAAAGTTAGTACTTTTAAAACCGGTACTATACACAGACTTGCGTGCATGGTTTCCAGTGCAACCGGTTTTGTGCCTTTGTTTCGAGTATTGCAAGCCATCGGAATTCTTCATTTTTTGGTTCCCAATTGGCAAGGCGCACCTGACCAGCAATTAGTAGAAATGATGTCAAGAATTTGCTGTTCTGCCACCAGGTGGTTGGCTGGCTACCACGCGGGCTCTTCAGTTGCGGCCCCGCATGCACAAATACAGCATCGTATGACAGTTGCTCACCAGACATGCGCAGGACGTGGCCAAGCCATATCAAATAGCGCAACAGTATAAGCACATAGAGCATGGGACTCGCCTTGCCAAAGACGGGATGTTTGATATCATCATTGCGTACCCGATGGACCCACCATAAACGGGCGACCCTCTGCATATAAGCCTTGTCAAATGCCGTAGGCCTACGCATGTCCTCCACTCGGATAGGCCAGGATTGTTATCCATACAATAGTATCGCGCGAAATCAAGCACTGCAAACCCTGCCCTTAAGCAAAAGCGAGATGTCGCGACGGCACCAAAAGAGCCTCAAGTTGTGCAAAAGCCGAGCGGACTTTAGCGAAACGGAGATACTGTAGTGACCTGGAGCTTCCCCCGTATGACTTTGCAAACTATTCTAAAATATATTAAAATTATAGCTTTTTTATGTATTAGGAAACTAGGCGGTTTGCCTATTTGAACGTTGTTCCCGTTTGTTTAAAACAGGAATACGATCTCCGCCCATGGTGCGCGACTCGACTGCGAACGACGCCAACTACATCCTCCCTAGCTAGCTCGCTTCTGGTGCCCTAATTTTAGCATTAGCTAACTCTCCTCCCGTCCAATAAACCTTTTCCCTTGCTTAATTTGTGTGTTCTACCCATTGCTTTTGGTTGGCCGTCTGGTTTCGTACCGTATATATAGCGCACTACCATCGCTCTATAAAACACCACTTGTCCAATAGTTCCGTCAGCAGGGATACTGTTTCCAAGTTAACCAAAACTATCCATTTGCTCAAGCCGGGTGTTTTCGATGGCAACCTGTGGGAGAGGTTTCTGCCAATCCTACGTCAGCACACTGTATGCTTCGGTTCGGGTCGGCGGCGATAGGTTCGCTTTCGGCACATCAGCCCAAATTCCTTTAGTCCACTCGTTCGACAAACCACAGTCTTGCCGGGTGTGGCATTGCATCACCACCACACATTTAACTACCAAGTGAGAGGCCTTTTTATCACAAAATAATTACAAAAACATTTTAAGTGCGCTCTTGCGTCCTTAGCACTTTGTTGGAAGACTGCCCTATAGCAAAAATGACCGAAAATTGTCCCCTAAAATGATCATTAGAACAATCTGGTAGCCGTTTTAGGTCCCTTGCCGTGTCTATGAGATATTGAGAACAAATTTCGGTCACTTTTGAAACGATTTTCAGTGTACCTTCTACATGCATTGTTAATGCATATTTTCTGGTTGAAAGTATTTAAACAATAAGCCAAAATCGATAACAAAATCGATATTCCGCAACGCTAAACCGAACCACTTCTCGAGTGACCGAAATTAGTCCTAAGTTTGTCTCAGTGAGGTAACCAGGGGCCCAATAAACGTTCACTCAGGAATAATTTAGCGGTCACTCGCGCCGTCTGAAAGTTTGCTCCTATAAAAACTCAGAGTTACAAATGAATGAGATCTCCACATCGTACTTTTCGTGTTTTGCGGAAACTTCCGACAGCTCGATGGAGTCCGATCCTTGTCCTGTCCGGATCGCAAGATCAGGAGCAGCACACCGATTGCGAGTAATGTCTACTAACGTTTGTACCATAAGGAACAAACAGGACACGATTCTCACTCTTATCCAGGAGCTTCACCCAGATCTTTTCGCTTCCACCAAGTCCTGGCTTATCCCTGACACACCTAATAGCGAAGTCCAAACATTTTTAAAGATATCAGATTTTTCTAGCTGATCGTCATGGGACGAATACTGGGGGCAGCGTTATCATTTAATGAAAAGCATACCTTTAGGTACACACTCTAAGATCACCAGTGATGGCGGTTTAAAAATGCTGTGGTGTCTGGTCCATAGCGGATGAAACACAACCAGTATCGGGGTGGTGTACAAGCCCTGGCGAGTACCAGTCAATAGTTGTGGGGAGGCCGAAAGTGCCTAAATATGGGTGATTTCATTACACTGGGCGTCCAATGGGATTTAGCCAGCTGTGGGCTCTCTCCTGAATCCTTTAAGGTTGCCCTTATTGGTGTAACCCTTGAAGTCAACCTGATACAACATACCTTCATGTCCACCAGGATACTCCTAGGTCGACCACTGCATATCCTCGATTTTGTGCTGATAAAGAAACCAGTTAACGTCTCCGATCTGATCCGTCTCCCACCAATTGGCCATAGTGATCACTGCATCAGTTTTCACTTGAATTTAGCGCTTGGACATTCACAACCAAGGTGGATGCCGTCGAAACTTCCGAAGCGCCAATCCATCCTGCCAACACTAGACCATCCTGCAAGATCTAGGTGCTGATTAGGCCTGAAACCTAGTTCCAAAATGAACTTGCTCATTGAGCAGGTTGTACAAAACTCCAGAAATAAGCCTCGCGCGAATAAGCACCTTTTGGTTGATCGAACACTGCAGCTTTCTACGTAGCAGCGGCTAAAACTGTGGGACAGATTCACGTTTTCTCAACTGGCTTTGGATGATTCAAACTACCAGACATTCAGGAACTTGTTCTACTAGGAATAGAAGGAGTAGACACCAGTATGAACATAAGCTGGCTGAACAACCTTAATCCACACCAACTTCCATGCGCTTACTTTAACAAAAATGCAAAGCAGACTGCGGCATACCTGCTTTGTTATTCTACTCGACATGTATCGCGCCCAATAAAAACGACGGGAAAGCAAAGCATTTGGTCTGGTAATAAATAGCCGTGTACTCATCAGAAGACCCGGTGACCAAGATTTATGAATTAACGCCTATAAATTATTGAATTCAGCACGGACACGGTTACGAAACTTCTACTTGAACTGAACGCGAACTCCTCGCATGGCACTGACGGACTTTATTTTCATTTCCGTTAGACAGTGCCTGACTATGTCGCTTCACCAATCTGCCAAATTTTCAAGCTGTCTTTGAATGCTGGTCGTTCACCCATCGACTAGACAACTGGGGCCGTAACGCTTAGGTACAAAGGAGGAAATCGCCAGGATTCTATGAACTGCCGCTCACTTTGCTTGACCTATATCCTTTGTAAAGTCATGGCAGGATTCATCAAACGCGCTTTACAGAAGCATTGTGAAAAATATAACATCCGTTACTCAACACAGCATGGTTTCCAGAAGGCATGTTCCTGCTCTACCAACCAGTCAGTAGCGTGATACAAGTGGGCAAGGTCCTTTGCTACCGAACAACGCATGTGTAGGTTTTGTCGATTTTAGCTAAGCGTTTCATAAAGTTCCACATCAGTGACTACTCTGTAAGCTTATGGAAGTCGGCGTTAGTGGTGACTCTCGCTCGTGGATTGTCGACTTATTGGAAGGTCGGATCATGTAAGTGAGAGGGAACGAAACGTTTTCGCAGCTAATGCTTATGACCAGTGGTGTTCCACAAGGATAGGCTCATGGACCCAAACTATCCAAGCTGTACATCAATTGGCTTCATGCAAAACTGCAAACCGAATACTTTGTCTATGCAGACGATCGCAAGCTATGGTCTGAAGTGAATTATCCCGACGCCGCTGATCAACTAAAAGCGATCATTGGACTGTCGCACGACTAGTCCATCAAGTGAGACCTACCAGTAAATTACGAAAAATGCCGCACGTAACCGATTGGGGCTTCGGAGCTAATTGGAACATACCATATTGTTGGTTCCTTCTCATTTACACCTCTCATGAGAACGGCTAAGGCGCAATAATAGCACTTGACTTGAAAACCACACAGGATACATTGGAAGGAGTCACCATTGCAAACAGATGTGCTGGGATGGTAGGAGATTCTTCTATCGAACGACACCGAAGGTCTGCAAACACTTGTAAACTACTCACGCACAACCAAGTTTAAAGTATAATCTGTCGGCTGCTTTCCATCAATCCAAGCTGGAATATGCTCTAACCAAAATGGTCTAGGAACGTGGCTGTAAGCTAGTTTCTGGGTTTCTTTATCTCCTCTGCTTCCTCCGGCTTCAGTGAATGAATATGTTCGCTGTGGAATACCATCATTGCCATGGAGTCCTACCTTTTACGAGGCGTATACTAGAAGGGGAACTAAGGAACGAACTATAATGGCTTCCTAGCTCAACAGAGGTGACTCGATATGCGGTCACAACTAAATGCCATACAAACAGAGGATGCCCAAAGTCTGTACAGCTATCGTTTTTTCCAATCGGATGGTGAATGAATGGTACCGTTTACCGGAGACTGTTGTCAATGCGCCGACCGAAGAAAGCTTCAAAAGGACTTGGACACCCACTTGCGTAAGATACCAGAACCATACCGATTGATGACAACTGCTCCAGTTGCTTGAGATGAGGAGGCTAACATGGAATCTCACTTCTGCCCTCTGCAACGTAATGAATTCAATGAGGAAGGGAAAACAGACAGTAATAACGACGTATCAAAATATTTTGAAGCATAGCTGGACAAAATGCGCCATCTTTCTGTTTAGTTTCTTACAGCCTCTGCTAGAGGCTGAAAACGCGGTCACATGGGACGACTGAGAGTCCAGCTGGGAGGACAGTGTAGGAAGCCGATTTCCGCTGACCGCAGACTGTATTTGTCATCAGTAAAAATGCATTTGCTCCTATTACATGGCCACGCCAAAATTGCTTTGTTGATTGAGCGAAATTCGTTTAAACTTTGTCTTATTAGAATAACCATTGGCACGGAAAATGACCAATCAGGGCGCCTCAACAGTTAATCCAACGCATAATAATAATAATAACAGGATTGTGTAATAGGAGCTTCTACCCATACCAGAAAGTAAACCCGAAACTCAATATATTAAAAGCGAGTTAGAACTTAATGCGTTCCTGAATAAGTAGTAGGAAAATTACGCAGTATAAAAAGCATGTACCAAAGCAAACTACTATTGCTGGAATAATCTTCCTGGGGTGTTTCAAACTGACTGCTTGATGTAGGCCGTGGTTTACAAACTGTGGTCAGAGGTATTGGCTTGAAGATACGAACAAAATGCAAATGACTCTCGATTCGCTGCGTGATTGGTCTATTAAGCAGCAATGGCCTATCAATCGTGCTGAATGCTGTGCTCGCCTAATCGGTGTTTCAGAACCTTTCGGAACCTGGCACATAGATGGTTCCCTGCTGAACAAAGCGGTTTGTGAGAGGGACATGGGTGTGATTGTATCCCGTACCTGAAAACAACTCCGGTCACATTGCAAAAGGTTGCCTCTGCCAACTGGACACTCTGCGCTATACGAAGCACCTTCTCCAAAATAACGCCTGAGATCTCCAGGCTCTGGTTTCCCTCCCAAGTCCGTCCAATACTGGCATAAGGATTACCAGTTGTACACTCTCTCACGTAGTTTGTGTGGGATCTGATGGAAAAGGTTTAGAAGCGTGCAGCAAAGTACGTGTCAATGCTGTCTTACCTATCATATCACCTTCGAATTCAGTGTATGTAATTATTCTTTCTGGACTACAGTCTTCGCGGTGGGGATCTGCTATATATTAGAGCCATACTAAAAAAGGAATCTGGGACGGAGATGAAACAGATCTTCTAGCTCAATGTGGGTAACTCGACACGGTGTCACAATTGCAAAATATCTGATCCGCGAACGTACCACGTCCGCTTGGACATCACGTTATGCGTCCGGGTCGTAAACAAATGAAACATCCTCCCGGAATGTGTTCAGTGCCCAGATGGAGGAATGTTTTAAGCAGCGGTTGGATAATCACAGGTTGATCACACCAGGACTTTTGCTGTTTTTGCCTAGGTACATTGCTTCATTGGTGGGTAGAGAGCAGAAGGTAGTTCCTTTGTCAGCCCCGTCAATTCAAGAACGTTGCGAGGGTAACCGGAATCATTGCGGAACAACGTTTCGCAGAAAATCGCTATAGTTTTATTGTGGGTAGTAGAATCGCTGCGCACTCATAGAGTGGGTATCCAACAGTCGTTTGAAACATTTCTCTGTCTCCGCATCGATGACAGCCTCTAGCAAGATGTTCCAGTCATTCACTACCCTGTTGGATAGGGCCAGATCCGTCCGCACACGGAGTCGCTGCGGTTTGAAAAGTTGCCACCGGTGGCCTCGAGTGCCACACCTTGTGTTGAGACAAAAGAATGATTGCAGCTCACTCCCCACCTAATCTCGTAGAATACACCAAATGAAAATCATACCTCCGTGGCGAGGACGACAATCCAAAGGGAACAGGTTCAACCGTTGAAGCCGTAGGAGGTAAGATAACTCCCGCAACTCTGGAACGGATTTGGATCCACTCCGTAAAACCTCGACCATGTCACATTCGGACTTTGTGAGAGGATACGCAACAGGCAATCCGTACTCGAGAACTGGGCGCGCATGTGAAGCAAACAGTAGTCTGAAGAGTGCTGGGGTCAGGCGTGAAAAGGATCTCCGTATAGCGTGAAGTATTCGGCAGGCGGATGCGACCCTCTTCCGGGTGTCCTCGATTGATTTGAGATCAGGAGACACAATCACCCCAAGATCCCTTTCTTGGTTGACATTTCTGAACAAGAAACTCCTGATATGGTAAGCCCCAAAAGGCTCAGGAGCACCGATTGGAAGGACAGCACACTTGTCACGGTTATCGGCAACTGCCACTTTAAGTGACCAATTGTGGAGCGGATCGAGTGTCTCTTAAAATCTGTCTGCATCTTCCAGACTGGATACCTCAATCCACAGCTTCAAATCATCCGCGTGGATTAAGCAGTCAGTCTGCAGTTCGGATGGCAGGTCGTTGATAACGATATTGAAGAGTTCGGGGCCGAGTACAGAACCCTGGGGGATCCTACTAGTCACGAAAACTTGATCAGGAAGCGCTTCGTTAACTTTAACCTGCATGAAGCGACCGTCCTGGAAATCGGAGGCCTAAGAAAAAAAATTGCCAGTGACGCCGATTCCCTGGAGTTTAAAGAGGAGCCGCTCATGCGGGACATTGTCAAAAGCCTTACTGAAATAAACAAACACAGCAGCCAGACGCTTACCGGCATCTAAGGATCTAGTCCATTTTCCCTTAGCCACCAGCAAATTTGTGGCGCATGAACGCGCCCTTCGGAAACCATGTTATGCATGAGAGAGGAACTCCAACTCATCGAGATGAAGGCGAAGGGCCCGTTTCAAAATCCGCTCCATGACTTTACACAAAATCGAAGTCATAAAGATGGGATGATAGCTTGCTCGATTCTGCCGGTTCCCTCCTTTGTAAATAGGTTTAATGATTCCTATTTGCAAAGCAGTTGGAAGCCGCCGAATCTCAAGGGAACGACGGAAGATTTGACAGACAGGAGCGGCAATTTACTCAGTCACGGTCTTAAGGAACAATGGTTGTAAACCATCAGGACCAGGCGAGGAATACAGGTCTAGGTCAAGAAGAAGTTGCATTACACGTGCTCCAACAGGGAATGAGGAGTGGGTGCAACGCTATCTGGGAGTGGCGTTTCGATCGAGTAGACAGAGGAACATTGCTGAGTCAAAAGGCTAGCTTTTTAAAAGTCTTCGTAAACTAGGTCCGAATGCTCAAAGGGAAACAAGGCAGGGATACCACTGCCGGCTTTGCTGCTTCGTTTGAGGTATGAGAAGTGCGCCTTGGAGTTTGTACTAGAAAGTGCAGCTAACGACAGCTCGTAGTTTTCGCGTTTCAAGCTTTTTTCACGTCGCATGCCTTCCTGATCTTTTAGTAGTGGCAGTAGTCAAACTCAGATCGCGTAATTCTGAAACGATCCCAGAGTTTACGCCTTCTTTTCATCATTGATCTCAATTCATATAACAACCCACGGGGAAAACGGTTTAGCAACGTGTAGGACTAGTTAATACTAGTCCGATACGGTACGCGAAATAAAGCGCGGATATCAGAAGGCAATTGGAGTCGGACACAGCGGAAAGTATTTGATGGGCTACGAGAAAACGCGGACGGATGAAGCGAGACAAGAGCGAACACGTGAGCGCGGGAACTTACAAGGCAGACGAATGTCGAGCCCGTTGTAAGGACGATTAAAACAAGAAAGAATAATATACAATCGGTCAAAAATTAAGCTGTACATGCAATATAAGAGTTATGTTTATGAACGCTACAAACGACAAGTGTCATCCAGCCAATGAACGGAATGTGATAGAGCTGACACGGTATTCCCTAATGCTCACTACAACTCTATGAGTCCTTAGAAGGAGGCGAAATATCATTCTCATTAAAAAGCCCAGTATGAATAAATTGCTAGACGGAGCACACCGAGGAGAGATATTCCTGGGTACACTTGAACAATGCCAATATAATGCAATAAAATTATTTACAATCTTCCTTTTAGAAATATCGGTATTTCCAACACATAACCACACTGACAGAAAAAGATAATGGAAGCAAATGTGAGATTCCCAAGGACGCCGTAAAGTGAGCCACCGAAGCAACAAAGTGTCCAGCATTATCGTGCATTTCCCAACGTAATCTATATAGCTTATATTATAATGTAAAGTGATAGTACTTATTACATCATTATTATTATTATTATTATTCACTTTACTTTTTTATGAGTTTCAGTCAGTACCTGAGCTATCCAATGTTTTTGCACATTGCTCGCTACTTCGGTTTTATCCATCGTTACTTCATTCATACATGGTTACACACAGGCCGTAGTAGAAACCAGATAGGATAACTTGTCAGTTTCATCACAGACTATTTTTATTTCATTTAATCTTGTCGCATTTTTGCCACTGGCTGTACTGTAGAACGTACAGTCACTGTAGTTTGTTACGTCTCACTGATTTACGCATTGAAAGGTTTTAATTGAACGTTCATTAATTATTCAGTAGCTTAAACAAGAGCACTTTTGTCCTATATAATTGTACTTTCCTTTAACGAACTCAATAGTTTGGCAAATTATGTTTTCTTTGCCTATTCAACATAAGCAATGCACAGTATGTTGTTTAATCCTACCTAACTGCCTAATACTTAGCTGTAAGCGTAAGTGGTTCCAAATTATGCTCACCTCACATTAGGACAAAAGTAACCACTATGATTACCGAGTTATTGCTTCTAAGCGTATTGCGCTTATCGTTTAAGAGTTGTTTATTCAGCTTCCACCATTCAATGAAGCAACTGACTTAAGGTTAACCATTTACATACTCGCCAACCAATACGTTCTTCAAACGTCACTGATACGTGTGCCGTATGAGTTGAGAATGCCCTGTAGTGACATGGAGATTCCCCTGTTTGGCTGCCGCATGCTGCGTAAAAATATTACAAAATCACAAAATTATATTTTCTCGATGTACATGGCAAATTAGCCGCTCGCCTGTTTGAACGATGCTCGCGTGTTTTTGAGTCAACACAGCATCCGCCTTCGAGCGGCGCGACGCTCATCGGCTCCGCGGCCATCTTTGCTCTCCGCGCACGCGACCACACCTTTCCCCTAGCTAGCTATCTTCCGGTGCCTTATGTTTAGCCCTAGATAACGTTTGGCCGCACTTAATAAATTTTTCCTAGCGTTACTTTTGGTGTTCTCCACTCATCGGAGGTTGGCCTTATATTCGCGTATTGGTTCTAAAGCGTACCGAGCGTGCTTCTCGCTTCATTGGTGACCCCCGACTTTTGGTCATTATCCGGTGAGTCTTCGCTAACCTTTCTTTTCAGAGTTGGCCACATTTTTTCGCTAACCCGTCTGATTTTCACTTTTAATTTTCCGGGTTGATCTCGCTGGCTCGCTATTTTGTTCGCTATGGAAACTGATTGCGTAGATTCTGACGTTCAGATCGGCACAGTTACGCTTCCTATCGCACCTTCTCGCGAGACTAATCCTAAGTCTTGGTTTGGCCAGCTAGAGTCGCAATTTTCTTCACGTGGTATTAGGTCCGAAAAGACCAAGTTCCACCTTTGTCGTTTCCGCGCTTCCGCTAAATGTCATTGATGACATTGATGACATTCTAGATCTTCCTGACGACCAAAAGACTTACCATGCAGTCAAGACCGCTGTTCTGAGAAGAACAGGCTTATCCGATCGACAACGAGTTACGAAACTCCTCAACGAAACCGAGCTTGGCGATCTTAAGCCGTCTCAGCTGCTTCGAAAAATGTAGAGCCTAGCTAAACCCACTTCGATAGATGATTCTTTTCTTCTAGAAATGTGGTTGCAACGACTTCCGCGCAAGATGCTACACATCCTCTGCGCTAGTGAGAATGCAACTTTATCCAAACTGGCCGATACAGCCGACCGAATTTGGGAGTCGTACGGCCAGGTTTCGCAGGTCTAGACGAAAACGGACGACGATATCGCCACGCTTAAATCCCAGTTGGCAAAATCGACTCGACAATTCGCCGAATTTTCGGCCTCCGGACATAACCGCTGTGAATGCTCTAGGAGCCGTTCGCGTTCACGTTCGAACTCTCCTTCGCAATCACCGAATAGAAACGGTTACTGCTGGTACCACGAACGATTCTGCCAGCAAGCTAAATCATGTCGCCCGCCCCAGTTCATTCAAACGACAGCAGCAGGGAAACGGGCGGACCAGCACGTAGGGGCGACGGACGTAGCTGGTCAACGCAGTCGCCTTTTCTTCGTCACCGATCGTAGAACCGGAGTTCGCTATCTCGTCGATACTGGCGCAGAAGTCAGCGTTCTCCCGCGTGATCCAAACGACCCGACCGAAAAGGTGACTAGCTCATTGCGCGCAGCTAACGGGACCATTATCCGCGTATATGGTCAACGCTCGCGCACGCTAAATCTCGGCCCCCGACGCACTTTCAAATGCATATTCCTCGTTGCGGATGTTC
>OX104068.1:50875236-50906828 GCA_944474145.2 Dicrocoelium dendriticum | reverse complement strand
AAACAAAATGACCACAAACCAGTAATCTCCACGTCACTGGAGCGAGCATACCAGAATAAAATTCAAGATGGAGTCCGACGTGTTCTTGACCAGGGTCAGCAATGATTGGCTGGTACCTGGGATACTAGGCGGTAATAAACGACACGTAAGGGACATGTGAACTAGGGGCAGTATAGGCCCCGTTACCCCGCAAAACCTAGTGCGCAATAAATAGTTTCGTGTCGTTTTATGGCATGATTCCCGGATACCTTTCTGGCTTTGCGGTTTTGTTCAATTCTGTGCAAATGTGATATTGCATTTGTTTAAATGTGTTAGAAGCCAGATACGCAACGTTACCCCGCAAAGCCCAGTGCGTAATAAATAGTTTATGGTCAGTTTATAGCATTATTCCCGGCTATCTTTCTGCCTTTGCAGTTTTATTTATATCTGTGCAAATGTGATATTGCAATTGTTTGAGTGTGTCGGAAACCAGATACTTGTCACGAACAGTATTTTCGAATCCGCACGCCATAGAGTCTGGTTTCCGGAGATGCTTCATTGGGCGTTCTTTCGACAGTTTTGATGAGGTTAATAGTTTGTTTTCGGACTTCATGCATCTTCAGTACGTCACTTTTGTATCCCACAGCGGCAGAAAGTGTAACGTGTCACGGGTGAAGTACGACAGGGTTATTTATCGATGTGTCCGCTGCGCATGTTGCAAGTCAACAATTACAGAAAGGAGGCGTGTTTGGTAGCATTTTGCTTCTATTATTCTAAATCTTTCAGCTAACGTGTTACCAACTGCAAACCTCGCGTTAACCTTATTAGAACGGGACGCCAGCTGGAAGTCACATCCTTCGATCTGTCTCACAATTACCCAGTTAACCGCTTTCTTTTTGAGCGACACCCCACCAATCGCCGTCTCACAGACGATGAGTGATGAGATTACCGCCGATCCGATTACAAGTCAACAAACCGTAACTCATCATATTGCACGTACACTTGGTACTGGTAATCTTTTTCCTTATCTTTCATCGATAGATTGTCGAATTTGAGCCGTCGGGTTCCCCTCAACCAGAGGTATTATGCAGAATGGGGTGCCAAAGTAAATTATTCTGTGCAATTTAAACTCCCATTTTCACTTTATTGTAGCGTCGACATGGATGCTAGCCCAGTAAAGAAAACGCTGAGAAGGAAAAAGATTGTTCAGATAAAAACTCTCATTCAATTACCCGACAGTAGGCTATACGTTCACACTACTATTGTATTTCAGGCGATGAATACGACTTTGTGTAATGATACCCTGCATGAGACATGCGCGTCCAAGGCACGAATATAATGAACAACGCTGAACCTTTTCTCGCTGCTTTCTGTTAAATACAATGCACCGTTGTTATTGCGGTTTCTGAGCTCCATTGGGATTAAAGAATTTTTACCAATTAACTTGACTAGAGGCACCTTGGCTGCCAGTGTAATAAGACCCAGGTGTGTTGTAATAGCACACGGCTACAAGGCTGGTGCTCGTTGTATATGGGCTCCATCAGTGGCAACTTTGGTGTCAACGTAATAGGAACCGAGTGGTTTGTAATAGCATACGGCTACAGGGCTGGTGCTCGTGGTATATGGGCTCCATCAATGACACATATGGTGCCAGTGTAATAGGACCCAGTTGGCTTGTCATAGCACACGGCTAGAAGGCTCGCGTTTGTTATATGTAGGCTCCATCAGTGGCACGTTTGGTGTCAACTTAATAGGACGCAGATGGGTTGTAATAGCACACGTCTCCAAGGCTCGCCTTCGTTGTATATTGGCTCCAACAGTGGCACATTTGGTACCAATGTAACAATACCCAAGTGGGTTGTAATAGCACACGATTCCAAGGCTTGTGGTCTTAGGATAGCTGCTCCATCAGTGGCACATTTAGTGCCAATGTAATAGGACCCAGGTGGGTGGTAATAGCACACGGCTCCAAGGCTCGTGCTCGTTGTATATAGGCTCCATCAGTGGCACATATGTGCCAATGTAATACGGCCCAAGTAGGTTGTAATAGCACACGGCTCCAACGCTTGTGGTCTTAGGATAGCAGTTCCATCAGTGGCACATATGTTGCGTATATAACAGTTGTCATAGCACACGGCTCCAAGGCTCGTGCTCGTTGTATATAGGCTCCATCAGTGGAACATTTACTGCCGAGGTAATTGGACCCAAGTGCGTTGTAATATCATTTGACTCCGAGGATTGTGCTTGTAGTATAAAGGCTCCGACAGCAGCGCACTCATGATATAAGGTGAGATAGCATCAGAAAAAGCATACTGTTTGACTAAATGTCATCCTAAATTAGTTTCGTTTGGGCGAGGTTTAGTCATTCACAATCATTTAGGGTTTGGCTTTACGGCTAATGCATTGCGTAATTACAATTAGTAGGTAGTTTTCCGTTTCATGTTCACGATAGTTTAACCATGAAACTTTCGTTTCTGAATTTCAGTGTGCTTTGGGAAATATTTCGGGTGACCAAAATGTAGTGCATAAAGTGTACATTAAAATGCTGAGGACCAAACGTCTGGTCATTTAGGGCGTTACCACACTCATACGACGGCACACGTTTTCGCTGCTCTCGCAAAAGTGACGCACATTCCGTCAACGTTAAGCGGTAATCGATTACAGACTTGTAAGTACATACTACCACAGTGACGAATTATTCGTCACTCACGGTGCTCTAAATAGCACTTGCGCTGATAGAAAGTACGGTCAAAAAGAAAGATTTTACGCACTAAACAGCGCCGATAATGATTTAGCACAATAGTTAACAACATCCATGGACATATAAAAACATTTATCTGCATCTCCATTTGTTTTGCGGCCAGTAGCCAAAAGCACGCTTTAATGCAAGGGCCCACTGTCCATAGGTATGGATAAAATGATAACTCATAGTTACCATAATTCTGCATAAGTTTCTTATTATTTCGCAAAATCAACGCCGTTAAATAAACCACTTAAGTATATCTGCTATGATGTATCAACTGCTACGAAACCCACGAACCCCTAGTGTTACATACTTCATTATATTAATAATGCGTTTCAAATTAAAATTTCGAGGGTAGAAATATCGGCACAATGGGAGACAAAATAAGCAGTTCAAGAGGAGAGTATCAGTACACGGCAAGTATTTTTAATAAATGGGCTCAGAAATAGTACGCTTATATTCTATAACTTGTAGTGAATACTTTCTAATTTAGTTACCAATCTTGCATTAGCGTTACGCATGTTTAAGGCAAATACAGCTGCATGCATTACACACTTGGATGTTTCACCATCGATACGTAGATACATAAGAACGCAAATTGAATATTGACACGATAGCAACACAGGGTGCACAGCTGATAGATTGGGCACTAGTTTGCATTCATTTCGAAACCGTATTGCTGCACATCTTGTCTGTGTTCTCTTTTGCGTCTAACAACATCTAGACAGGACGCCGAGGACGCATGAAAGATGACCCACGGACTACTAACGGACGCTCGTGCCAAGAAGATCGTCGCAAAAGAAGGCTTTTACGGTATACGTTGCGGAAATCCAATGTTTTTAACGGACTTCCAAGACTGCGAATTAGTTAAATAGAACATCCATGAACAGGCGACCTAATTTTGACTTTTAGCATTACAATACGCTCACTGTTCAATATTGGACATAAGGGTGTGGCATTTTCTTTGTCTAATTAACTTACCAACTTTAAAACATTTGGTTAACCGTATTGCCAAGCATTCGAATCGGCGGCAAACCGCTGATAGCTTTTTAGCACACTAAAACACAGTTTTAAGGTTACACCAAATTAGAATGTCAGAGTCTAGAGGTCAATTGTTTCACTCCTGTCCGACCAATCAACAAACGTCACCATCTTTAAAGTACCCTGCTAGGTCTGCGACTACCGGGCAGCGCAGTATAGAGGTTGGCGGCGGCTAAGCGCAGCGTTTATCTTGCAGACTGCATAAATATGAAGCGAATCAGCCAGAGCTAGGAACGGTGCAGCAAGCTACTCACCAAAACTTTATGACAACACAAGTGTGTCAGTAAAACTAGTGGACCTTTTGAAGGTTAAAACCACAAAAATCTAAGGTTGCAAAATACTGAAAAAATGAGTTAACTGAAACGTCATATCGCCCTGTGGAATATAAATTGCTGCGTTCCTGTACGTTTCATAATGGCCGGCATATAGACGAAGACCGTTGCCCACTGTTAGAATGCCGGTTATAATAAGTGCAACTATTTAAATTCCTCAGCCAGTGGTGTTAATTGTAAGATATAACTTATGTGGCAGATAAGCTTTTTTGCGGTATATCAGAAGAGGACAAAAACAGTGTTTCAGTGGTGCCGCGGTTTCCACATTTAAGGCCAAAATATAGAAAGCAACTTTTAAAAAATGGTTCTAACCTTGTGCATTAAAGCAATGTTTAATGCCAATACAGTGCGTGAACAAAAAGAACAGCTGATCACTATCTTGGTAAATGCATTCCACCAGATTAAACTTAATTGGCGCTGCAAGGATAATGGCTCAAAGCCCTCCGATACAGGATGCATTCCCAGCTAAAACTCAACCTCCATATAAGGAGACTAAGGACTAAAGCTAGAAGCAGGGCCGGTACTAGTTAGAACCAATACGCGAATATAAGGCCAACCTCCGATGAGTGGAGAACACCAAAAGTAACGCTAGGAAAAATTTATTAAGTGCGGCCAAACGCGCTCTAGTGCTAAAAATAAGGCACCGGAAGATAACTAGCTAGGGGAAAGGTGTGGTCGCGTGCGTGGAGAGCAAAGATGGCCGCGGAGCCGATGAGCGTCGCGCCGTTCGAAGGCAGATGCTGTGTTGACTCAAAAACACGCGAGCATCGTTCAAACAGGCGAGCGGCTAATTTGCTATGTACACCGAGAAAATATAATTTTGTGATTTTGTAATATTTTTACGCAGCATGCGGCAGCCAAACAGGGGAATCTCCAGGTCACTACACAGCCCCCTCTTAGAAGGGAACCGTAGGTAACCTTCGATCTACGTGAGGACTGTCCGTCGCCGGCCAGCATTCTGCAAGACCAGGCGGTGAAACCGGATGCAGCTGCTGGGGGAGAACCAATGCGATCGGACGCTAGGGGGCTCCCACCCGTGTCCTCCCTACAGGTGCCAAAAACAAAATGGGGGAAATGTTCGTAGCATTCGAGTGCGTAGTGTCACAGCACATGATGTTTGAGCACGTAGTGTTCGAAAACGCAGCGTTTGACTGTCGTTGAACGTCCGCGTGTCGGGGATATGAAAAAGAAGCGGAAACGCGGGGTGTCAAACAGGTGCGAGCGACAGAGCTAACAAAAGGCCATAGCACTTACTGAGTGCGCTAAGCGAATAAAGCGAGAATCATTTTGTGCTTTCAAAACGATTTTCTCTTTTTTAGGTTTTCAAAACGTTTTTTGCAGATCTTTTGGGTTTTCAGAGCTGCCGTTTTGTTGGGCGGGTTAGGCCACAAGCAAAAAGGAAGCGGAAAAGGAAGAAGGAAGAGGGGACTAATCTTTTAATTGAGCTGGCCAATGAACCCGCCTACCGGACCTAGTCGATTTCGGACGCTGGGTCGGAGGCGCTGTCGATCCAGCAGTTTTGTCGGATGAGGAAGCTTTCGGCTCGATAGAATCGGAAGGAACTGAGTCGGAAGGGTCAGTCGGAGAATGCTTAGTAGCATCGGAAGTAAGCGTGTCGTCGATCGTAGGCTGCGTTGACTCATCCGAAGGTGGACGGGAGTCATCGTCGATCTCAGGTTCCACATGGGCAACCTTGGGACGGTCGATAGAGACAGTTTCACCTTTACTGTAGCGGTCGATAACGAATACGCGGTCCTTACTTTTAAGAACCTTAAATGGACCTTCGGGAGGTCACTCGAGTGGTCTGCGTAGACCATCGACCCGAAGGAAAACGTAAGCGCAATGCAGTAGATCTTGTGGAACAAACGATTTACGTCGTTGTTCTCGCACGTCGGTTACTTTGATATGGCGCATGCTCGTGGCTAACTGCCGAGCGTAATTCGCGTCGTAGCTAGGTGTTCTGGGGTTTCCAGAAAAGAAGTCCCCAGGTAGTCGAAGAGGTTGTCCATATACCAGTTCGGCGCTGGACGTGTGCAAATCAGCTTTAAGAGCTGATCGGATACCAAGTAGTATCATAGGCAGTGCTTAAATAAATAAATAAATAAATTGTGTATTCTAGACTAAGCGAGGCACGCCTGCGCAGGCATGATCATGTTAAGAGTACAAAATGTGATCAGTTAATGTACAATGGAACAATGGGCTTGTTGCATATGTTTATGTATGAACGTATGTAAGTTTACATGTAGGCGTGTTTAGATTTGTTTATGAGATTGGTAAATGTTTCCTGTCGTTTTTCTTGAATGTGTTTGAAGGTGTCGCCAAAGCTAAATGGATGCTTGATATCTGTGGACTTGAAGCGATTGTCCGGATAAGCAATGGGTGACATTAGTTAGTGGCGAGTCACAACCGCCACGTCACAGTGGTGTTAAACGGACATTTGTGGCTTTTTATAGGGAGAACGCTTGCCAGGCGAAAACCCACCACGTCCTGGAACACTGCAGCCGAACTATTTGCTGGAAGGGGGTAAACCCGAACCACCCAGCTGGCACCACGAGGAGGTTGTTCGGTCCAGCTTAGTGCATTAGCGGCACTAAGTGGGGTATTCAGCTGTCGGTGGAAACGTTCCACCATACCGCTGGATTGCGGGTGATAAGCGGTAGTCCGGATGCGTTGACATCCGAGGACTTTAAGGTGATCGTTGAAGGTTGAAGATTCAACATGCGGACCGTGGTCGGTAGTCACGGTGGCTGGAGAGCCTGGTGAAACTGAAAGATTGCTAAGCTTCCGGGGAATACGTTGACATTGGTGTCACCGAGACGTGATTGCACACGGGAATAACGGACTCTGAAGTGTCACCACCGGGCATGTCGCTGATCCGGAGCGACAGCCACACAAGAAAAGGAGGGGTTATCCTGTATTACCGAAGTGACTTATAGTGTGAACCCGTGGAGAATACAGGTACGCAGTTCCCCGACTCTATTTCTTACCGCTTGCAGTTAAAAGGCAGGGACGCTTGCATTACTGCCTTGGCTTACTGCGCTCCTAAATCTATACTCAAAAACGGCTGCCCTTTAGCGGCTGCTTTAAGATGCATTTTACGACAAAAGTCTTCTCACCTAGTTATCATGGGAGATTTCAACGTACATTGTGTAGAAACTCCTGCCACGATAGGAGAACAATTCAAAGCTGACCTACAAGTTCTCGTAACCACTGTGTCGCTTTGCAATCACATCCCTCTGCTCACTCAGTACAGAACAGGTGGCATGTCAGTTGTGCTGGACCTTGTGCTTACTAAGGAGGAGCCTATGATGGATGTATTGGTTATGGACTGCCCGTTGGGTCGCAGAGATCACGCAGTCAGCAGTTTTAACCTGGTCTGCTATGCAGAATATCGGAATGAGGACCATGCGGCCGTGCGTATCATCACAAGCTACCATCACTTAACCCAGCTTGTCAGTGCCACAACTTGGTCGTTCCTTGACGAAGCAACCCGGAAGTCGCCTGGCACGAATTCGTCACCAAATGCAATCTGCCGATGGCAGTGGCTTCAGCGAAAATGTTTCGCAATAAGTGTACATCAGTTGCGCTCGTTGGGAGCAGAACTCAGCAATGGATGACAGTACGCAACACAGCATAGCGGGTGTACAGAGAAGCTCTGGCACCAGAAATCTGGCACCTCTGCGTAGCCCAACGTAACCAGTGCTCTTAACTGTTAATAGAAGTCACAGCAGCTTATTAGCACTACATAACGAACACGTTCAGTGCTAACAACAAACTGCTGTACAAGCACGTCGATAACATAAAAAATTAAGGCAAGGTTTTCCTCCACTCAGGATGGCTGACAGCCCAACAAGAACGGATGTGAAGGCAGCAAACGCGCTGCGAAAGCAATATGCCTTCACCATTCAATGGGTCTTGCCAACAAGCGATTTACCAACCTTTGCCGTCTCCTCACCAGGACTGACTCACGTCACTTTTACCGCGGCTGTAAAACAAAAGCTGACGTCCCTTACAAATACAGCTCGCCGGGCGTCGACACCGTTCGTCCAGAGGCAATGAAAGCAGCAACAAGCCTACTAGCATGTCTCAGCTCAGTATTTCCAGCGCTGTTTAGACCAGAATCAAGATTCCGCTAAGTAGAATCTTGGAATTATAAACCCGATTCACCAAGGTGGATGCTGAAGAAATCCCTCTAACTAGCGCCAATTATCCCTTCTTCCAATGCTCTCCAAGTTCATGGAATCCATAGTTGCAGGTGCACTGGTGTACTATCTACAAAACTGCAACGTAAACACGCTAGGGCAGCAGGGCTTCCGTCGACAGGCGCCATGTACAAGGGATGTACTTAAGGCATGCAGTAGTTGGACCGAGTCTGCTGACGCTGAAGAAGGCGTTTGTACGATCTACCAGGATTTTTCGAAGACTTTCGTTCATCAAGACCATCGGATACTACTCTCCAAGCTCGGGCATTACGGGGCCGGGTATTCTCCTATAAGCTGGATTGCCGACCTTCTAAACGAACGGCAATTAGAGGTCAGAGTTGGGAGCTCTTTATCGGACTCCATACAAGTCGTGTGTGTTGTGCCGCAAGCCACTGTATTAGATCCACGTTTGTTTTTGGTGTTTACTAATTACCTGGCACAGGGAATCACTTTAAACTTTTTAATGTTTGCCGACGATATCAAGCTTTGGCGTAGCGTCCAGGCGAAGGCCGTCCAAGCTGTCCTTCATAGTGACTTACATACGGTTTAGCAAAGATCAACACGAAACTTACTGCATTTAAACGTCCGTAAAAGCAAGGTGACTTTCACCCGACATCAGACCACCTACTCATACCGCCTCGGGACAAATACAACAAAGTGATCGACTCTCGGACGTGACTTCAGTGTCCTGGTTCAAGAGGATTCAGGTTGCTCCAGATAAACCCAAAAGGACTCGAAGACTGGGAACCAACATGTCATGCTGTTGCGACGGGCGTTTGGCCAAATAAACAGCTTCATTTTGCGACAAACGCTTAGTAGTATGTTCACCCCATGTCGAATATGCAATTCAAGCCTGGCATTCATGGTGGAAACATGTGCACTGGAGCAGCCACAAAGTCAGGCATCTAAGGATGTAGTTGGAACGCGCAAGCTTTCGTACCAGGTGAGGCTGAAGCAATTGAGATTATTCAGCGAGAGCTGTCGAAGACTACGGGATGACCTCACTAAGACATACTCGATTCGACAGGACCCACATCATGTGTGCCGATTTTTGCCGCTGCTCAACAACAATAAAAACCAGAGGACCCAGGCAATGAAACTCGCAGAACAGTATAACGGTTTGGGTGTCGCAGAAATTTGCTTTCCATTCAAGCATGTCACCTGCAGTGTGCTCTCCCAAAATCGGTCGTTACTGCACCGATACTAACAATATTTAAAAGGCGGTTGAATGGCGCACGCATCCACTTACACTTTGTCACTTAACGCTACGACTCTATTCTTCATCTGGAGATTACCATGGATTTATTCGAGGTTGACAGTTGCTGACGTGAATCTAAGCAGGTTGCAAGACTACAGCGGAGCAAACGTTAAGTCCTTATTTCATAATTAAAGTACTAACTGTTTTACTATTTTTATTATTATCATTATTGTTATTTCTATTGCCCCACCAATTATCCAACGGGACTTGTAATGCAACGCTTCATATCCCTTATAAATTCATTGTTCAAATAGTGCTACCAGGTCTAAGTTTACGTGTGATAATAGAGTGTCCGGTGCAGGGAATTGGGCCGAGAGGACTGCGAGTGTGCATATGTACGTTGGATTGCCGGCAAAGAGGAGAATTTCAAACGAACTTACTAACATCTTTGTTTACGTTTGGTTAAACGCAACGCTAGGTGACCAACTTTAAAGATGCGCGAATGCCAGCATGAGACCGTGTGTACGGGGTATCAGGGCCCGTGCGTCTGCAAAAGGCGTGCACGAGCATTCTAGGTCAATCTGTGGAAGTGTCGCAGAGGACAGTTTCATCAGCAGTTTGAGGATGTGGCTCGGATGTGACTCGCCACAAAATAAAGTCACAGCTAAGCATTTCACACTGACGCAGTCCTCAGCCTTCTACATCGAACCTGTGCAACTAATTCTGCTATGAAGAATGCTTTGTTGGAGCACAGATCATCCCTATCTCGCAATGGTTATTGGTTGCAACACAACCTTGTTTAGGTTCCTGTGCTCACGGATCACTATCTGGCGAAATTACCCCCAACTTGTGTTTTGACGGATTTTTGCGCGCCACAGCGCCATAATGTCCCTTGGTCTGACTATTACCTGACAGTATGCTCACTCATACGGACATCTTTTCTTTTATACCTTTCATTAAAACGAAATGTTTTAACATTCCACAGAAGCTATGCTTGTATGCATATTTGATCACGCCTTTACAGGTGTGTCTCGTTTTACCAAGAATATACTATTTATTTATTTATTTATTTATTTACGAATTGGTTGCACATGCAGCAAACTGGACTGCAGGGTACCTTGGAGGTCCTCAGCTTGGGTCTGGGTCGGTGCCACGGCGGTCAGGTCGGCAGTAGGCCAGGGGTTAAGAGTGAAGCTGACGCCAGAGAAAGTGTCAGCGATGTGGTTGGCTACACCTGAGACGTGCTATATGTCAGCAGTGAACCATGTGACAAGGTAGTTTTTGGCAACGATTGGGATAATAGTCGTTAGCAATCACGCGTAAAAGACTTGCCAAGTACGGGATGGAAGAAAAGATGGAGGCATCCCGACGCAGCATATGTTGCACATGTCGCGAGGAATGCGCAGCGAATCGTCAAGAGAGTGGATCGTGCGGCGTAGAATTAACGTGAGCAGTTTGTGAAAACGGACGTACAGTCAGCGGAACAATTAGATGTTGTGTAAACACAAACAATAAATAAATAAATACTTTATTCTCAACAAAGCGAGACACGCCGTTTAGGCATGATCAGCATATTGCATTATTGTACATGATAGCAGAATAAGCAGCACCAACAGTGAGAGTAGTAGAGTTGGAGACAGTAGTGCGGGCCCATAGAGCCCAAAGGTTGTATGAAGTCTATGTACACAGAATGCGAAAGGTACAGATAGTATTCACATCACTTATATGGTATGTTGATGAGGAACTAGTCCGATGAGGTCCCGTAAGCAATGTAAATCAGTGAGTGAAGTATGAGGAAACGGGAGAAAAATACTTAAGATTAGTAACATGTCACCAGTCAGATATGTAGGCGTGTTCGTGCGAGAGCTGATATATGCACAGAACTTGTAAATGTGGTGTCGGTCAACTTGCCAGTGCGTTAGGGGAGGTGACTTTATTGAGTGGCGAGTCACATCCGCCACTTCGCAGTGTCGTTAAACAGACATTTGTGGCTCTTTGTAGGGAAAGCGCTTGCCAGACGAAGACCCACCACGTCCTGGAACACTGCCGGCTGGTGATATAACATTGGCAAGCGTGTATCTGGCCGATTACCCTCGCGGATATTCGCAGTCACCTAACGCCAATTTGTTTCCTATGGCTGTGTGGTCGCCTTCGGAGTCCAGTGCAAGTGGTTGGAGCTGTTGAAGTCGGACGACTCAGGTGACTTGTATTGAATTGATCAGTTTCCTAGGTTTTTAGTGGGTGGAGTATGAAGTGCCAATGTTTTAAACTAGTGAACGAGTATGATTTCAAATGCACCAAAAGAAGTATATATATATATGGTGTATTCTTGGTAAACCGAGACAAACTTGTGAAGGCTCGATCAACTATGCACACAAGCAAAGCTTCTTTGGAATAGTAAACCCTTTTGTTTTTATGAAAGGTGTAACCGAAAAGCTGTAGTCCATTCGAGTGAGCATTTTGTCTGGTAATAGTCAGACCAAGGAACTCGACGGCGCCGGGGAGCGTAAAAATATGTCATAAATGCTGTTTCAATATACAAGTTAGGCGGGATTGCGCCATGCAGTAATCCATGGGCAAAGGAGCCCAAACAAGGGTTTGGTGCAATCAAAGACCATGAAGAAACCGGAATGTTATGCGCTTCATCAAGGCATTCTTCACGGGAAAATCTGTTGCGTAGGTTGTATGTAGAAGTCTGAGGACTGTTTCAGAGTGAAAGGTTCACTTGTGACTGTATTCACAGAATGAGTTACAGACGAAAATTAGGGGCTTGTGTTCAGCAAAGGCCGCTAATATTTGGCCTTCTTATGTGTGTCGGAAGTGCTAAGTATGTAGATACCAAGCAGCATTCTGCCGAACTTCTTTTTGCAGGCCACCGCTGGTTGTAGGCGTTTAAAAGAGAGACCTATACCATTTCTCAGACACTTTACGTCATACGGCATTGAAATTCAGTCGTAGGGATTTCGACTTCATCTGATAGTCCCAAATATTCTCCCGTTCACGCGTCGGTGGTCGCTGTCGCGTGTCTGTCCCATTGGTTAGGCACCGTCAGCCAGTAAGAGGTCAGTTTTAGATATAACGGGAAATCTAATCACGGAGGGAGCGAATGGGTGCCGACCGCAAACGCTCGACAGCAATTCATCCCCAAAGCGAAGACGGATGGCAGGCTAGCCGAACAACCTCCCTGTGGTGCCAGCTGGGTGGTTCGGGTAAAGCCCGTTCCGGCAAATGGTTCAGTGGCAGTGTTCCAGGATGTGATGCTATTTCGCCTGGCAAGCGCTCTCCTTATAAAAGACCACAGATATACGTTTAACAACACTGCGATGTGGCGGCTGACTCGCCGCTAAATGAAGTCACCGCCTCTTTCATTTTCCGAAGGATCATTCACGCATCACGAACGTCCTCTGATTCAAAGCGTTCCATTGATTTTCCCTTTGATGACGAACCCAACGAACAAAAACACACAGCGTCACATTTGCCTAATCACACAACACGGCAACTTCCAAATACCGACATAAACATACTTCTACTTGTCAACAGACACATACAGCCCTAAGCTATTTGTAAACATGTACTAATTTGTGCAATTGTCGATCATATGTCTGTACAACCATGATCACGCCCTTGATGGTGTGTCTCGCAATGACAACAATAAACTATTTGGTTATATAATTATTTATTTACTAGACAGTCGAGACAGCTTCGGACAAGGGCTTGGAGCATGCCCCACGTTATGTCTTTAACAAATCCTGTTGGCGAAAAGAGCTGATATTTGTTCCAGATCCATCAGTGCCGGCAGCCAGTATCATGGCACCTAGTTACCAGGTGCTTGCCGTGGCGTAGTATCTAGGATGTTACGAATAGCACCTTATTTTCCGTCGCCGAACGCTATGGAGGGAATCTGGAGTGCAATCAAAAGCTATGTGAAGCAAAGGAAGAGGAGCACAAACGTTTACAGTAATCCTTTAACTTAGGAACGGTATCCATTTCTATACTGTTTAAACACTGTATTTCTGTGTTTGAGCTACTCACCGCAGCTAGTGCGCCGAAGTTCTCCTTGGTACTAAACAGATTAAGAGAAGCGGCTTCTAACGTTTTGGACTGTTTCCTGTACACGAGTGAACTGGAGCGTGCATGAACTTACGCAGAACCCATGTGCAGTTACCGATTCTGAGCCAAAGATGCTCCCAGGAGGTTAAAGAGGCAACCATTTATAGTATTCGTTACCCTGTTCATGGATCCTCGTGACTACGTTTAACCTTATCCAGCCTAATGATGATTCAGTTAAAGCTATGTATATCCGCGGAACACGACTAGTTGAAGGTGACATTAACTTTGCTGAACAGCTGGATACGCAGGAAGCTGCCCCGGTATTCCGAACAGCAACAGATGAGCTAACCTGTGTTATAAATGGTGACCATAAAGCTGTGCTAAAACCATCGGTTGAGCATTACGTAGACAGTTTTCCATACCTACAGCAGACATAGGTGGCGGGGTTTTACAATGGCCACCAAACATGTGGCGCCACGTCTGAGTTGCAAGCGGCACCGAAGGCAGTCAACAACGTGAGTTCTTGGTTTTTAACCAGTTTGAAATGCAGCTAAATGCTATGGTCCAAAAGGACGCCGCCCCTTACTCGGTCGATGATCACCCAGGCAGAACACACAACATAACGGGATCTCCGCATCCCCAATTTGCTGTGTGTCCAGGTTTCCGTTACTAACTTCTGGTTTGATGCAGCTAAAAGCGATATACCTGTATAAGTGCATCCAATATCACTCAGGTACAAATACTCGTTATGTTAGAGTGCGCTCGATGTATGTTATATCGGCAGTGTTTGTCCAGGAACTTCTTGTTTACTGACACCGAATTCGCCTCCACTACGTGCTACGGCAGGTTGATCCGCACATTCGCCACTCTCCGTTCGAGACATAGGTAGTCGACCATCCGCTTCAAATCCGGTACTTCACCCTAGTATCGGTGTCATCGTGTGATGATTTGAGCGCGCATATGCCGCAGCGGTCTCAACCTGGGGTACTCACCGTGATATACTCTCCGGTGTGTCATCGTGAGGTCAACCCGAATTCCACGATACTATAGGGTGTGAAGCCATGGTGTCCTACACCGGTCTTCACACGGCGCACCTCGTTAATTGGGGATCATTGCCGCGGGCAACATGCCCTACGCGCTCAATCCTTTCTCCCTCGACCCGGGTGAGAGGACAGTATGCGGGTGAGCCGTACTCTAACATTGGTCGCATTAGTCACACGAAGAGAGGAGTGGCAATTTCTTCGGACGTAGTGCTGAAGGCGCGTTGGGGTGCCGAAGGCATGCGAAGGCGGTGTCCATAAAGCGTAATGGTGTTTCCCATGCAGCGTGATCATGTCGCACGGCGTCAAGTCTTTCCGACCATTAAACTCAGAGAACTTGCTGAGGAGGCCTTTTGACTTGTGCAAAAACATGATAGTGTTTCCAATGTCGCACCAGTGTTTGGAGACATGCGCGTACGATTAGATTACAAGCTGACCTTCGTGAGGTCGTGCAGTAATCGTATTTGATGCGCACTACTGATATTGGACTTTGAGCTTCTGCATGTCGGCTGATACGAGGTTCATGTGCTGAAGTTCCGTTTAAAGTGCTCATTAAGGAAGTCACTGTTTCTAGGGGAGGCTGCCGTACATCGAAGCTTAACGACTGGCGTAGTTGATAAGCCTCAGTGATTTCGCTCTGCCTGCATGGACTGGGGTATGATTTTCCCTCCTTCAAGCGACATGCTCCGATAGGAGCTTGTTACCACACTTGCGACAATTCTCGAGTGATTCTTCCGCCATGCATTTGCACTGAAGCACTACTTTAAGCACTTTGGGGCTATGTGGGTCCAACTGCGACGGTCGGGGCATGAAAATCGGTCACTTTGGCTACTCCAACGTTCCCGCGCGTAACGAAATTAGGGTTTCACAAAATGTAATAGCTTATGGGCAATGAACAGAGGTAATGAAGATGCGAAACATGGTGTAACAGCATATTTGGTCATGGTCAGCCTTTTATGGTCACATTCACTGCTTGCCTCTGCGAGCAGCCAAAAACACGCCCAGAGAAGACAGCTTGCCGTCATATTGCGCGGACAGGATAGTAGATCAACCGTACATCGTGGCATGGGTGCATGCGTAATTGCGGTTCACAACCACACCAAGTACGGGACCTGTTAAGCACTAACTTTTTGCGGGGGGAACTCATTAGAGCTGTACGTTCACCCTTCATCGGTGTAGGAAGCACATTCTCGCGTTGCCTTTACTCGCTTATTCTATGTAAGTGACAACCGCCTTCAAAAACAACAGACGCTTTCCGTGGAACATGCGCTAAGGCTGTCACCTTATTAGCCGCATTAACTACTTATTGGGCATGTTGGGCCCTGCTTAAGACATGCTCGATTCTGCGAGACCCACAAAGTATGTGCCGCTTTTGCTGCTGCTCAACAACAATAAAATCCAGAGGACCCAGTCAATAAAACTCGCAGAACAGTATAACCGTCTTGAGTGTCGCAGAAATTTTCTTTCCATTCAAGCATGTCACCTGCAGTGTGCTCTCCCAAAATCGGTCGTTACTGCACCGATCCTAACAGTAGTTAAAAGGCGGTTGCATGTCGCACTCATCCACTTACACTTTTTCACTTAACGCTACGACACTATCCTTCACCTGGAGATTACCATGGATTTATTTGAGGTTAACAGTTGCTGACGTGCATCTAAGCAGGTTGCAAGACTACAGCGGAGCAAACGTTAAGTCCTTATTTCATAATTAAAGTACTAACTGTTTTACTATTTTTATTATTATCATTATTGTTATTTCTATTGCCCCACCAATTATCCAATGGGACTTGTAAAGCAGCGCTGCCTAACCGGTGCACATTCAAGTTATTGTTCATTATTCACGAACGTCAACCACTTCGAAGATATAATTCGCTTTCTAGCTTCGTTGGCGAATGCGCCGAAGGAAACCACAAAGTCAGAATAACTATAACAAAATCACTCATCATGTTTAATCAGCATATAGTTGATATGGCGGCGTCCGTATCGGTGTTTGTCTGTCATTGTGACGTCCATGGGGACGGTCACAGGACGCCTACGCTTATAAAGGGGGACCATGGATGGCATGCGCTTCACCACCCATAGTTCCACCCGCACACCCCATATCCGGTGTAAACCCGAAGGAATAAGATCTGGAGGCATGTGAATGGGAGCCACATTTCATCAACGGAGCCTGCACACACTCCTTCCACAAGCAGAACAGAAGCGTTCCGGCCTACTTTGGAAATCGTACACCCCAGACGTACATGAGGCGGTGGCTGGACCGCAGCGCGTTCCACACAGGATGGAACCACTCTTTAAGCCTAGCACCGTCATGAGGATGGTGCACCCCGTCCCCACTGGCAACGAACAACTGTCTCCTGGAGCCAGTATGGAACAGGTAGTGGGTACTATGCAGTTAGGCACCTTGTCAACCTTCATCTCAGGCGCATCCACACAGGGGAGCTCAATCAACATTTACTTCTGAAATGCAAGATTACTCATCAGGCAGACAAACGTACCCCATACCCCGCCATATTGACCAGCATTAATAAATTGGATGGGAGCATACTCATGGTGCTTCTATTCCGCATGCAATATTGCCTTCTCCGGCAACTGAGAAACCGCCCTTTCGTGCAGTCCACGATATTTGCATCGATCAAATTTGCCTTGGATTCGCAACACCTGAAATTTACATGAGTTTGTCATAAACTCACATGCTTCTTGTTCTGGTAATGTTATTTCCGGTTTGCTCAAATGTCGTTTTACTGAACCAAGGGAGCTGTACAAAAGCGGTATGAGTATCCTCGTGGAATTCATGCGGTATACATTTATACATAGGTTTTCGTTATCCGTGTCCACTGGCAGTTCGAATACAACATATGGACATGCGTTTATCCAAGCTGAAGGGTGAGCTGTCACAAACTGGATAGAGACACATTAGACATCATCATCAGTAGTACGACGAACGTGTATGGGTTTTGTTTGGAGGTCAGGCTAACAACCACTTTCGCAGGCATGAGGATAACTACCCAATATGAACTTTTGCCCTCTTCTGCAACGTTTAGACGTGACAGACTTAAAGCTTGGGTATCCAAATTTGAAGGAACCCGATGTAGCAATAGTGAAGCAACTGCTAGGTAGAATGATGACTAGTCTACTGGTATAGTGAAATTGTGTGCCCTAAGGTGTTGCCCTCTACGTGTATAGTCTGGTTTGGGTAGCTGATGGATGAGGTCACACAGCATGCGAATGCGATGCTGTGTCCACTTCTGGCTCTCTGTGTCTCCGACCGGTTCAGTCACGTGCTGCCCGAGGTATATGCACCTAAAAAAGAACGATCGATGCGCAACCTTTGGAATTGACAAGTGACATCAACTAAGTCCTGTTGCCCACTGTCAAACATGCGACTTTCCAAGCAGTGTACACATTTATTGTGCAAATTTCCAAGTACTCAATCGTTTATACTTACCGACCGGTACTCTACTGTGGCCATAAGCTATTTGCTAACGGGCTATATGGTACTTTTCGGGTGCAGCCATTCGGTGCTCATAAAACCATTGTCGCTTTGCGCCGATTCATTTCCGATGTTATATACTAACACACTTACGTACCATTCCCATTAAGTTCAACCTTTTACTTAATCCATCCAAAAGACTGGTCATGTGCAATGCGACTTCTGGTAGGCGAATCTGCAAGTCTGCCTTCCATCCGGTTAGTAGGTGTGTTTTCATAAGCCCCGGTAAATTCACTATGGCTGAGGGATAACTGGAACTATAACTATACTCACTCTCCTCGCTAGACTACGGAGTCGAACATGAAATGGCGAGATCGTGCTAATCGCTAGTTGGTAATTGTCGGGATTGTTCACTTGACACAGAATGTCCAGGGAAATTTCTCTTCGAATGCATAGTCCAATGTTGTCACACGAGGGACAATCGTTGTGCATTGTGTTCCAAATATGAAATTTGACATTTTATGCGTACTGTAAACGACCAAGCAATAATAACCTTTGCTTCAAACGTATCCATCGAATTGGAAACATACACAATAATTTACCACCCTAGCATTGATCCGTAGCAAGCACACAACTCTCTCGGAAACACCGCGCGCATATCAATTACGAATAAGCTCATGGATAGCCTGAACCATTAT
The DNA here is from genome assembly GCA_944474145.2 of Dicrocoelium dendriticum. NCBI lineage: Eukaryota > Metazoa > Platyhelminthes > Trematoda > Plagiorchiida > Dicrocoeliidae > Dicrocoelium > Dicrocoelium dendriticum. The sequence goes on along the minus strand of OX104068.1, from coordinate 50,888,112 downwards.
TCTGCGATGTACCGGCTCTCTAAGCGTCATGCAAGATAGCATTGAGCAGCTGGTCAAGTAACGGTTTTGGTGATTAATACCGTGGAGCTCACACAGTGATATGAATCGCGGCAGAATAAATATACGAAGGTGAAGATGCCCTAGATCACTCACGGTGTGTACTCATACTAGACTCCACTTGAGAAGGTAGCAAGAACAGTATAGCATAGAGCACGATGAATACAAGATTGTAATAGGCAATACACGTGAAGTCAGCGCGAAATATAACCGAGTTACATAAGCCTAAACAGGTTAGGTTACCTGTGGCTCATCCGTTCTAGGCAGGTGCAATAAATATACCCCATTGCACCAAGTCAGTAGGTAATCCTTCTAGAATGAAACTGTACTCAAGCGCGACTTACACGTGGGATATAGAATAGGGATGACACCAAAAACAAATGACGGAGAATACGTAAGCAACTTTTCAAGTTAGCAGGAAAATGGTGAGATTATGTCCACTGCAGGCTATTCGTGTCGTAAGGTAAAACCAGAGTCGGTTATAATCGTCTGTTGTCCGAGGTGAGCGAGAATCAACCGGGAGGTAGAACCACCAGGCAGTCCGTCATGTGTTACTGTTTATTTCCCCCTGGTCATTCGTTCGGACCGCTAGCAAATCCCGACCAGTTCATCAGTGTTTAGAATAATATCTATGCGCATCATTTAGATTCGGATGTCACAACATATTACCGCTATTCCGGGAATCAACCTTGATGACTTGTCTGAGTCTCAGTGATTTTACCTGAAGGCGGCAGAAGTACAAGGGGCGTACAGAAACACTTGACAGGGGATACATTGACCTCATATTACAACCCCTTATACGTCACGGAGTCACATGCGAAGAAATATAATAAGATCCATCTGACAAGTGCGAATGTATCGAGACTCGAACAGCTGTTAGCGGGATTTGTACGTTAGGCGAGTCCCGTTTAGACATGGAGCCAACAGATAATCGTGTTAAGCGAGTGAAAATGTCATCAGTATGTCAGGCTGAAGTGTGGTGCTTACAAGTGTTTCTAACTGTCTTCCACTTAGTCATGCAACGTGAGATCTCATTTGACATACCAAATGTTCCTGGTTCGAGTTATAATACTGCAGTGTTGCAAACGGGCATTTGTTCACACTTGTGTAGGTACTACCACAAATTGGATGAAGAAATAATAACCCTCATGAAGCATAACACTACGTAGGTGCGTGATGTTGGGTTGAATAAAAGATTAACAGCCATATTTCTCTGGTTTTAGAAAAGCGCACGTAGAATTTTAAATAACAAATATGACTGTAAGTGGTTAGTTAGCGTTTGGATGAGAACCGAAACGACAGCTCTAAGTTTAGTCAGAAGTGCGGGTAGCAACAGTAGATTGAGACAGATATGGCAATACGGAAGCAAATGCCGGGAGTATGGTTACCAGGTAGAATGATGCACAAGTAAATTTACCGTTAAACACAGATGACTTAGGGTTCCTGTGTATTGTACATGCTATCTTGTTATAAGCGTTATTAGGCGATAATATCATACATATCTTGATGGCACCCTTGACGCTATCACATCAACAACACATGTGATAAATTCCGCTGCTCCCTGTTCTATCATCGGCCTTCGAAGGAGTGTGCAACCTGGTTTAGCAAATTTGCAAGAAGTACCTTGCACAACATTTAATTATCTGATATCTCAAATGAGTAGGTCGTGGGACACCTGAGCACCCTGGTAGCTTCACAGCGAGGTTTGGAATGGAACCATTTAGGCTTGGCTTGTGAAAACAATGAACGAGCAAATCTCCATACCCATGGTGTGATTTGCAATGCAAACAGTAAGCATTGCATAGTTATTCATATGAGGGTTGACAAAAATGGATATCATATGCCTGGGCAAATGGCGCAAATAGGGTGGTTAACCGAACGTATTATATTCCCAGGCGATCTGGATTCTCATCGTAAGTTTACCGCTTACAATGCACTAACAATTTGTCATCATACATCTCGGTTGCAGCTATTCTGCGCAACAAATCAATTGTTTTTGTGCTGTATTTATTTTCCAATTAAATATTTATTTAAACACTACCGTACCACCACAGTTGGACTAATCTACTTTTAAGTCAATCTAGATGATTAGTCATTTCTAAGTTAAATTTTGGAAGGAACGTGTGCTCTTCCGCACCTTGGCTCGATAACGGCAGACTTATCCTAACTTCAGGATGAGCGATGCACAGTTGGAAATATGGCTACACTCATTCTTGTGACTATATATGAGACAGAACATGTAGCATCAATATCAGCACTTTATTCGCTAGTCAGTGACTTGCCGGGACTATTCAGCTTACGCGGAGGAGCCAGCTTGTGGACCCTTGCAACAAAATTTGTTGGGTCTTGAACATCGAATTTCCACACTGCATTCCAAAGCGAGGAAGGGAAGTAGCGTACATGAACTCCAGGGATAATTGTTGCTCACTACACCCAATTGCTCAGTCCAATGTACCAACGAGTGTGGAATATTGTAAGCTGCAACCGCTTGGTACCCAGGAGTTAACGCGACCCATGTACGCTAGCGACATCACCATAACCTACCTATATAAATACAACACAACTTCTGCATGTACTAGCTTGATGGTAATATTTACGTACGACTACCGCCCATACTCCTCCATACTGCAAGATCTAGTCTTTCAGGCGTGTCTCTGTCTAAACTAAAAGATGTATTTATTTAATTACTATCCTCGCATGTTTCGCTGCATGATTCATGTTAAACCACGACATGTTTTCTAACGGCCCGGACCCTCAGGCCTTCTCATATAAGCACAAAGCTACGGCTGTATCCTACTCTAAGAATGCTGGCAACAGCAGCCTGCCTTAATATCGCCTTGCTACGTCTTCTGACGAGGATACCTGAGATTATCCGCGGGACGCATTCTGCTTTGTCCATGGTATTAAGTGCAGTTGAGGGAGTGAGACCTCCCAAATGAACCCTCAGACGTGCGGTAAATGGATGTCTTGTTGTGCCTATATCTGGACTAGGCAGGTTTGGCAGTCCAATGAGCTCGAAACGATGGCCCTCCGAATGCACGCCAATCCACACGCACAGAGAAATTATAAGCAAGAAAGAATCCTTGATCTAGCGGTTTTTCAATACATTTTTCAGTCCGCTTGCGTCTAATACACTTTCTATCCTACTCTCCCATTCTCACTTTCTCTCCGCACTTGACCTTTCGACCGCAGTCTTAATTTACTCACCCTTTTAAAAGGAGAGAGCCGTGGCAATCAAGATAAACTTACACTTTCAGTATTTTGAGAAAATATCTGTTATCCTAATTTATAACTCACTCCTTCATTTGTTTGTTTTTGAGGGCATAATTTGGATCACTCGCATTTCCCGTTAGCCACGCTGAAGAATATTGCCTGCTCTTGCTTAACTTAACCCCACTCTTCATGGCTTCGACCAATACCTGTTGCTTCTAGCCTATCTGGAAGCTCTCTGTACCCTCGTATTTCGCTCAAATCTTACCTGCCAGCACTTGCGACAATACCAATGTAAAATTTTACACATTATGCACTCGTTCATCAAAACCACATCTGGGGGAGTACTTGCAACCGAAGTAACAGACTTTAACCGTTAAACGAAGCATGTAAGGAATAACCAGAAACATATGCTTCAATTAAGTGTAAATCATTGCGTACAGGCTAGTGATTCAAGGAAATGTGAGTAGCCCGCTCACTAGAACAATCCAGAGCAATCCAATTAACTAACAACGAGAGTGCAGAAGGTAAACAAAACGCGGGAAGACGTGAGAGCGCTCGCTCACAGCATGTGAGGGTTAGTTAAAAGTAGATTAAACAATTGAAGAACACGGATTAGCTGCAGGATGCACTACCTTGCTCTTCAGCCCGAAATGCTTTACTTTCGCTGGAATAACGAGATCATACTATTTTTAGACAACCTAATGTTAGTTACAGCTGCGTATGAAAACTTGTTCGTGAAAACCGTGCGTGACGAAGGTTAACAACGGCTCTGACATTTTCAAGTTTTGCATGTAATAAGTGGTAAATCCTCTCTATTACGCTTTTCATAGTTTCACGCTTCTTGCTACAGTACATCGTTGATGTCAGTTTCAGGTTGCAAAGAAACAACTGTTCGATGGCGCCAGAATTAATATCCGGCAATCAATGACCCGTTAGGGGCGCGTCAAATGGGCAACAGTATGGAGGTTGGAGACGACGGAATCCAACGTGTACTGTGGGGGCAACAACAATGGGAAGAGATGTAACCAGAACAAGATACGGTGCAACACGACACTCACCAAGACAATGTGTGACAACGGACGTGTCGGCAGTAAACCAAGTGGACATGTTGAAAGATAGAACGACGATAAACCAATGTTGCGAACTGCTGAACGTGTGTGCTATCTGATACAATACAAGGGCCTCATAATAGAAGGCTGCAGGTTGGAAGCCTTTGATCTAGTTGTTAGTGAGGAAAACGGGAAGTGGAAATGGGTACGAATAGCACCATGCGCTTGAACAAGCACTTCCAAGAATGGGTGTATATCAGCGTTCTTTGGGTCCCGGGTTTTCTTATTTCTTATTTATGATGATCATGTGGATCAGAGTCCATCATTGTGAGAGGTCAGGACTGGCCTACTTGCGAAAATTGGCTAGTCTAGAAACGGGCCAACAGGACATTCCCCCGCTGCAGACACGACGGTGCGCTTGAGATGTGTAACCCCTCCACTACACTACAGTCCACGCTCCTGGTCCCACGAAGGAACTCGGGCATCCTCGCCGGCATAGAGTAGCCAGGCGATTTTGGGGACCAACCCGGTCTTGGCCGTACGCGGTCGAGGGTGATTGATTGTTCCTTGAGCAAGGAACGGGCCTTGAACCGGCTGGCGAGTCACTCGGGATTGCAGTAAGCCGGTTGGCTGGTCACTCAAGGGTTGCCTTGACGGTTCCGGCGGTTGACTTTCTGGATGGTAACCTCAGAGGGGTGGGCAGGTCTTGTAATAAGTGGCTTGACGCCTGCTTGGAAACATGGCATGCATGCTGAAGATAAATACCCTTTTTAATTTTTGAAAAGGTTTCCCATTTTGCCAAAGGTGTTTGGATTAAACGCTAGAGTAGCACTAATGACGAACGAGACATGTTAGTGGAACTAGCAAACGTTTACAAAAGCTGAACAACGGACCGGTCATTTGACCTGTCTACGGCGTCGGCGGGCTGCTTGCAGTTGAGACGGAGCAGGTTGAGGGACAAGGAACACAGATGGATTCGTGGTATCCAATAGATAAATAAATATTTTATTCTCGAAAAAGTAAGGCACGCCTTTTGAGTATGATCATCATATTGCAAAATTGTACATGATAGCAGAATTAGCAGCACCAACAGCGGGAGTTGCACAGTTGGAGACAGTAGTGTGGGCCCATATGGTCCAAAGGTTGTATGAAGTCTATGTCCACAGAATGCGAGATGTAGAAATAATAATCACATCACTAATGTGGTATGTTGATGAGGAACTAGTCCGATGAGATCGCGTACACAGTGTGGGTCAGGTGGGTGAAGAATGAGGAGAAAGATGCAAAAATATTTAAGAATAATGGCATGTCACTAATCGAATATGTAGGCGTATTCGTGCGCGAGCAGATATATGCACAGTATTTGTAAATGCGATATCGGTCAACTTGCCAGTGTGTATTAGGGGCGGTGACTTTATTGAGTGGCGCGTCACATCGGCCACGTCGCAGTGCTGTTAAACTGGCATTTGTGACCTTTTGTGGGGAAGTGGTTTGCCAGACGAAGACACACCACGTCCTGGAACACTGCCGGCTGGTGCCATGATGGTGAAACGATTGCATCTGACCGATTACCCTCGCGGATATACGCAGTCACGTTCCGCCAATTTGCTTCCCAGGACTGTGTAGTCTCCTTCGGAGACCAGTGCAAGTGGTTGGAGCTGTTGAAGTCGGACGACTCAGGTGACTTGTATTGTTTTGATTAGTTTTCTGGATTCCTTAGTGTGTCAGGATTACGAAGTGCGGGTGGTTTCTTTGTTCTTTATTGATTCCGTGCCCATGGGAGCGTCGCAGGTATGTCCTCAGCGGTGTTCCGTGCAGGTAATGTTATCCTTTAGAACAGGGAAGAGAAGAAAATCGGACCGAGCAAACTGCCAACAAAGTTGAACAGGACTATGTTATTGTATAAATATAAAATTTATGGTAAAGTTGTGCTGGTTGAAAGCAATGGAGTGACCGGATATATTATACATCCTATGCGTAGTTTTGCGTGCAAGCACGAGACCCGATATTTGCTGAATGCAGGAGGAAGATGCTGTCCGAAGTGGCATAGCGTACGCAGAAGTTGTCCTGTGTGGAAACTGTGAGTATCAGGCGGTGTTAACCGGTAAATGAGTTAAGGGTATCAAAAGAACATAGTGAGCGGTTTAATGTGCGTTTAAGATATAGGTTGAGCGATCGGATGGCAGTACTAGAGCTTATCGTACGAACATGTATGACAGTCAGTAAAGTAACTACGCCGGGTTTGAGCCCCATGAAGATAATGACGTGACGTGTTCAGTAATCGGATGCTAACCAGCTGGGCGAAGGTGTGAGAAGGAAAGTTTGTGACGAGAAAGAGGTTTATATACTGCAGCTGTAGCGACTACACGGTTGCATAGCTAGCCTAAAGTGACCTGGAATGGCGGAAAAAGATAGCGACTTCTACAGAGCGGCAAACAAGTCAAATAGACGACAGGAAAGAGTGCTACTGCGCGTTGGGTTAATTATGAGGAGGAAACTGCCCACTGAAAAGCTTTCAACGTTAATAACAGGAACGAGAAGGGCTTGAATACTACAGGTTTAGTTAGAAAATGGTTGTAGAGCGAGCGCTGAAAGGGACCGGGAATAGCAGTAGTGTGAGCAGCGACCGCAAAGGATGCTAGGTGTGCCACACTGAGGTGGACATCCACGGTGGAACGTTAAAGTCAAATAGACTGCTAGTTATAACTCACTAATTAGTGAGTTACTGGCAGCCTGATAAATTAGTATAAAGGAGCGGCACGCTTTATAAGGCGCAGCATAGTGTGATAGGTGTACAGTGTGGAATACAAGAGAGAGAACAGGCAGCAATACTTGCGACGGCTGTAGAGCAAAAACGATAGTAGTGCCTGCTCCGGAACTGACCTAGGGTAAGGGAATAATACAGAGAGCGCAGTCAATTGCTATGTGTTTCACCCCAAGATTTGTGATGACCAGAAGAGGTGCCGAACAAGTATGCAATGCAGTATGGTTAAACATAGGAGTGGATGAGACCCGCAGTAGTTCAAGTGCTCAGCATCTGGCGCTGGTGGAATAAGAAAGCCATCAGTCCGATAGACGGAGATGTGAACACTAAAAATAGTATGGCAGCCGATGCGCTGACGCTACTGGTATCCATACCACCGTTGAATAGTTGCGACATGGACCACAAGAGAGGCCAAACAAGAGAGGGAGACGTTAAGGTGAGCTGAGATGCGTGATAGTGGAGGCGAGATGCAACACTCAATCAGAGACCGGAAATTTCAATTTCGGTAGGGGAACTAGTATACAGATAATGAATCTTACGGAGACGGCTATCATAGAACGGTTACTATATGGGCCCAAAGAAATGCCGAATAAGAGATGAAGACATTATTGTGAGCTGAAAAGCTTGGTTGTGGAGCCGCGAGGCAGAACTCAAACAGAGACCTGAAATTTCAGTTTCGGTATTGAGGACTAAGCATACAGACAATGAATCAGACGGCAACAAGCTTGATGCTTTTGGTTTTACCATTGAGCATCTTGGTCAATGGCAGCCGATGCGAAAAAGTAGAGAGGCGTTGTTTGGGGACCTATGGGATTTGGAGCCTGAGAGGCCGGGCTGATCCAAAAGGTTTAACAATGAGAAGCAAAGCGGCGAAACGAATCTAGCGAGATATGGGGTGTTGCGCTGGCGCAATGATTAAGGTGTTACTATAGAGAACGAAAGAGATACAGAATGAGTGATGGAGACGATATTGTGAGCTAAAAGGCTTGGTAGTTGAGCCGAGAGGCAAAACTCAATCAGAGACCGGAAATTTCAATTTCGGTAGGTGGTACCAGGCATAGAGATAATGAATCGGACAGAGACGAGTATCATGAGGCTGTAACTTACACCAATGAGAACCTTAGTCGATGGCAGCCGATGCTCAAATGAGGAGAGGCCTAGGTTTGAGACCTATAGGCATTTGGAGCCTGAGAGGCCGGACTTGTCCAAAAGGTTTAGGAATGAGAGGCACAGTAGGATAGAGAGTCTAACGAGGCCTAGGATGTTGCGCTGACGTTAGTGGTACCTATACCACCATTGAACAGTTGCGATATGGACCAAAAGATAGGCCAAACAAGAGAGGGAGACGTTGATGTGAGCTGAGATGCATGATAGTGGAGCCGAGAGGCAAAACTCAATCATAGACCAGGAATTTCCATTTCGGTAGGGGGCCAAGCATACAGATAATAAATCAGACGAAGGCGAGTATCACGAGGTTGTTACTTATACCAATGAGAACCTTAGTTGATGGCAGCCGATGCTCAAAAGAGGGGAGGACTTGGCTTGAGACCTATAGGCATTTAGAGCATGAGAGGCCGGACTTGTTCAAAAGGTTTAAGTATGAGAGCCACAGTAGCAAAGAGCAGTTAACGTCGCCCGGGATGTTGCGTTGACGCTATTGGTACCTATACCGCCATTGAATAGTTGCAATGTGGACCAGTGCTTTGGAAGACACCGTAGGTGCGTGTGCTTATGTGATAGCATCAAGATGGGTTGCAAATTGTTCGTCAAAGGAAGCCACTGTGAGGCCACTTTGGACATCATTGTTCGGGGGCCATGCGGGTCTACTGTAAGGTTTCGTAGTCTGTAGCAGGACTCTGAAAATGCCAGGGTTGGGAGGCTGGAGGGGGCGCTGCACTTTGTCGGTGCGAAGAAAGACGGGAATGCAGGTAGTGTCCGCTGTGCATTTGCATATCCCAAGTCCTCGCACGGGGCAGAGTTGGGAGTAGTGAACTCATGCGTTAAGCTAGAGCGGACTCAAAGTTAGGCGGAGGTATACCCGACCATGCGGGAGGTGAAAGGAATTCTTGTGTCAGCATTAGCGGTGTGCCCTAAACCAGCTCTGCTGGTACGCATTGCAAATAAGCTTTGACGCTGCTACGAAGGCTTAAGAGAACGCGAGCGAAAGGTTTACGCTTCAGCTAAACTCAAAGAAGGCGCAGAGCGAGACGTTTAGCTGTCTATAGAAGCGTTCAACTAATCCGCTGGCTGCTTGGCGGTAGGCAGTGGCAGGAAAGCGGCGGCGGCCCAAAAGGATGCGGAAAGTAGCTAATTGTGTAGTTCCGTAGGACGTTCTACTCTCAGTTATGATGGCGGATGGGCATACCTAGTGCAAGGCCCACCGAACTAAGAGGGCCTTGACAACGGTTTCAGTTGTGCAGTGTGTTACGGGAATGGCTTCTTGTCATCTTCTGAAGCGGTCGACAATGTAGGAATGTATACGAAGCCGCGTGAAGGAAGCAAGAGACATACGAGGTCGAAGTGTACCTGCGAGAACCGAGAATCCGGGGTGGAAAATAAGCCGTTAGCACTGCGGATGTGCCAAGGTATTTATGAGCGCTGTCATTGAAGGCAGGCGTGAGCCCAAGTACATGTAGCCTTGTTTATGCTTAGCCAAACGAAGGGTCCGGTGGCCAGTATCAAAACTGCACGACTACCGGAATGCGTCAGCATGTGGCGTGTGTCGAATGCTGTGCGTCGGAAGGAGACTGGCTTGTGGGTTATAGGACAACCTGAAGAAGTGCCACAAAGGATGGTTCCTTCCGGGGTTTGGAGTGGAACAAGTTTCATATGCAATAAAGTACACTTCGACATGCGTTGTACGTGATCATACTTGGCCTTAACCGATGCCATGGCGGCAAGGCCGACGGTATGCGAAAACTGGTGGGTGAGGTGGACGCTGGAGTGAGCGTTAACGACGGGATTGTCGACACCTGGGACAGGACTTATATCGGCAGTGAAATGTGTGATAAAGTCTAAGCATCTTATTTCCCGGGGTCAGTATTTGTCGGAGGCATCGTTAAAGGCCAAGCTGAGGGGCTTTTGGTTAGTGCAGACCGTGAATGCGCGGCCATGGGTTGTGTGCAGGAAATGACAAATAGCTAGGTAGATTGCGCGCAGTTCGCTGTCAAACCTGCTGCAGTGGTATTCCGCTGGCTGCATACGTTTGGAGAAGAACCCAATGGGTTGCCATTGCCCACCAACATAAATAAATAAATAAATAAATAAACATGTGGTTGGAGGTCGGCTCCTACCGCAACGTCTGAGGCAGCAGTCGCAATAGAAGGAAGTGTAGTAGATGCTGAATGAACGAAGAGAGTTATGTTGGTGATAATCTACTTGAGCATCATGAAGGCGTCTGCGGTGTGTCTCATAAAGAGAATTTAAGTTCATTCCGTCTGAGTAGGCCAGAATGGGGCTACATGAGCTGAGCGCAACGTGGAATGAAGCGTCAATATTAGTTGAACAAACCACAAAACCGACGGAGATGTTTGAACAAAGTTGCAGTTGGGATGTGCTTGACTGCCTGGATATTAGCAGGAAAGACTTCGATACCAAGTGACCTAGGAATTCTAACTAATTAACTAAACAAATAAAACTATATTTCTAGGCTTAGTTAGGAGCCGTGTTCTCTATGGGCCACAATGCATTCCGCGGTATTGTAGGTGCATTCCACGGTCGATCATCACGCACTGCAATATTATCTGCTGCGTTCCACTCCGAATTGGCCCCTTTTGTACACCTTCTAATCACCGTACGCCAAAGCTGTAGGAATCGTCTCTAACCGATATACCTTCCAACCTCATTTGCCCTTTTCCACTGAGTTGCTGGGTTTGTACTTACTCGATTTGACTGTGATACAGAGTTTGGTCAAACGCTGAAAGCGGACTCAATGGTGGTCGAGATGCCTTTCTTTCGATAAAGTGATTAATAAAATATTGTCGAGGTAAGCATAAGCGAACTCCAGGACACGAGTGACATCGTAGATAGAGCTTTGGAAGGGTTGTGCGGCGTTGTACAGTCCAACTGTCATTCGTAAAATTTCAAACAAGCCAAAAGGCGTAATAATGGCTAGTTTAGGAATGTCATTTTTCGTATAGGTGTCTGGCGATAAGCGCTCACCAGATGATCTTGCTGAAAATCGTCTTGCATGTGAGGCATGCGGTTAAGCCCTGAATGTGTGGGCCTGGATGTTTACCTGGGAGTGTTAGTCTGTTGAGTGCGCGGTAGTCACCGCAAGGGCGTCAGTCAACCGATAGTTTGGGGATTATCTGCAGGTGAGATGCCCAAGGTTTGTCGGAACTGCGTATTTTTCAAGTTCGAGCATGTGCTCCAAATCCAGCTAAGCAACCTTAAGTTTCTCGGGCGATAGTCGGTGTGCACGGCATGCGACGATGGGCTCTTCGTTCCGTATGTGGTGTCCGAGTCACGTTGCCGCGGGCAAAGCTGCGTTCATTGGAGGAATGAGGTTGGAATACTGGGAAAAGAGGCTGCAGTAGCTTGGCGAGGTCTGGGGAAAGGCGTTGACCGGTGTTATAAATGCGATGAGGCTAGGTACCCTGAGTTAAGTTGCAGTGTTGACTATCAACTGGCGTTTTGTGTAGACCAAGAAGTCGAAATGTCTGAGCAAGTCACTGCCGATGACGGCAAAGAGGACTGCAGCGACTGTGAATACCCAGGAAACGTGCGCCAAATACCCGCGTCTAAGGTCAGTGACCGAGGACTGTAGGTTGTTATTGCTATACCATTGCAGCAATTAGGCTTGTCGCAGAAGAAGCGGTAGGCTCACCTGGCATGGGCGAACGAGGCTGATTTCCACGCCGGCATGAATTTTGAGCTAGGTCTCTGGATCATGATCACTAATCTAGTTGAGCCTCCCTTGAGTATTGCCGACGTCGATCGTGGCCACTACAGGCCGACGTAGCAGATCGGCTGTAGCACATAAGCTACGTATCTGTACGCAAGTGCAGGCTTTATAATCGAACCGCTACTGGGAAAAGCAGTTACCTGGGACATCATGTTTTGTGCGACGGAGACGAAGATCCAGATCGGCTGCAATTCGAACGGTTTAAAGTGCGCGTCTCGATCTGTCGCTGAAGTGCCGCTATTGCGATTATGGGGCGGTTATTGTCGATGGCTGACTAGTAACGGTTTTCCGTTTGATTATAAATCACAAAGTTACTTAGGTGCCATGGCTACCTTCCCTGGCTGGTGTCGTACGTTGACACGGTCTGCTAGGTCTGCAATTGCTGTGAGTGGCAGGTCATTGCTACTGCAAAGGTGGTCCGTGTGCCATTAAGAAGGCGCAGCATCCACAGCACGCAGCGCATCCTTACATCCATGTTGGAAGTGCCGATGAACTGTTGCATTTCGCGCATTAAGCATGTAACGTCTTAGCTCCTAGTTGCCGATCACTAAATAATTGTTGCGGACATACATTGGAAGAAAGCGTGCTCCGCTAAATGATAGCCTGTTTAGGAGTTTCGTATTTCATTACGAGAGGACGCATAATACAATAGCTCTTACCTGCTGCGATATACTCTTAGGGAGGCGAGATATTAGCTGACAATACATGGCAACCTAAGCAGAAATCCTACCAATGAAAAATTGGATTATCGGTGCAAAAGCAGTAACAGAGGCTCATGCACCCAAAAGGTAAGAGGAGCTAAACCTACGGCGCTAACCACGCTGGGAGATGGCTTATCCTCTAGCTACTTCATTGCAAAAAGCGAATGAAATTGTCGTGGGTCAGGA
>OX104068.1:50853747-50874738 GCA_944474145.2 Dicrocoelium dendriticum | reverse complement strand
TCTTTCCTGTCATCCATTCTATCGCGACATCTGTCGTACAGTTTGTTTGAAATACTGTTAAAAATACACTTCTTCGTGCCTCGCGCTCCGTCGTGCTATGTTTTGGCTCTACTGCGTCTGCGTGCTTACGGTGTTAACCAGTCTGCTTGCGAATTGGATAAAATGCTCGGAATTATTATTGAACGTCTATTTCCATTGTGCTCGACGTGTGCCACAGGTATAGCGCAACCTACGACTCGCACTCAAGTGTGTTGACTCTCCAAGTTTTTACCTTTTACTAAGGGACTGCAACCTTCCTAGTATGCTTTCCAACACTACATAAATTGTTGACCTTGCCTTCATATTTTGTGAACACTTATTTTTTTCTTAGTCATGTCCGACCGCACCTCATGTGTTTTACGGACAATTCCGTCCAACTCTCGCTTCCTACCTTTGACATTTCTAATCCAATTGTATGGAGTATTCAAGTAGAAGCTACTTTCGGATGTCGTAAGATCACTTCACAATCTTCCTTGTTCTCTTACGTCGTTTCGCCCTTACCTGTCTTCATTGCATTTGAAGTCATTGATATCCACGATCCTATGCCTGTAGAAGCGCCGTATGATAAACTTAAAGCCCTTATCCTCAAAGGCATCACGGCTTCTGATAAGGCTCGTCTGCAGCAGCTGCGTTCCGGCGTCTAGCTTGATGATCTCACCACATCGCAGCTTCTCAGGCACATGCGTTCCCTAGTTGGTTTGTCGAAACTCGATGACCCATACTCCACCATTTTTGGACGAAATGTCTTCCGGCAAACATCACAGCGATTTTGTCAGTTCTTAGCGATGATATCGCTCTGGGAAAGCTCGAAGAAGCTGCGGGCAAAACGCACGAATGTTTTTTTAAGAATACTCTTAATCACATACCTAATTTCACCAAAGCCAGCTCATCTCACAGCACTACCCTTGATTCGAACAACGAACCTCCCGTCCAGAACGCGGCATGTCGGTTATTCGACGTGAATGCAGTCCTACCCGAAGAAGTCCACGTGGTCCGCGCCGCAGCACATCACGCTCACGTCAGCGGTCGTACTGTTACTTCCACCGTCGCTTCGGTAATGCACAACGCAACTGTCGCCCGGGATGCAAATATCCGAAAGGAACTCCGATGTCGCAACCGTGATACGCCAAAGCCAGCCAGCAATGGCGACGGCTGTCGCTGGCCAAATCCTCAGTCGCCTTCTGTACCTGTTCGACTCCACGACTAAACTACATTTTCTGGTAGACGCGGGCGCAGAAAGCAGCGTTGTACCACGATCATTGGAAAATTGTGCTCCGAAACAAGCAGGACTTACGTTACAGCTGCTAACCAGACTAAGATTGCGACGTACGGCCAGAAGCTGTTGCACATAAATCTTGGTTTACGACGCGAATTTCCTTTTATCTTTACCATCGCAGATGTCCAGAGACCCATACTTGGCATCGACTTCCTTAGCAAATTCGGCTTTGTTGTCGACCTAAGTTGCAGGAAGTTACATGACGACAGCCCTTCGCTTACTGTCCCTTGACATCTCGCCCCAGTCACTTCCGTCGGGTTTCGCGTACTCATGCAAGACACTACGCCGTATTCATCATTGCTTCAGCATTTCCCGTCTTTCTTCCGTTCTAGTACCGACGCCACGGAGCTTAAACACTAGGTCGGTCATCATGTCGTCAACCCAGGTCCGCCCGTGTCAACCAAGCCGAGTAGTCTTCCACTTGTCTAGCTCCAAGCGGCTAAACGTGAATTCCAGCACATGATCAACCTCGGAATCATTGGCTCATCCAACAGTTGTTGGGCTTCCTTGCTTCATTTGGCACCCAAAAGGTCCGGTGATTGACGTCCATGCGGTGATTACTGGGCACCCAACGCAGTTACCATCCCAACAGATACCATATTCCTCATATTCAGGATTTTTCATTGGGTTTGTCTGGGAAATCCGTTCTTTCTAAGATTGACTTTGTGCGAGCGTACCATCAGATTCCAATGACACCTAAAGACATTGCTGAAACGGCCGTTATCACACCTTTCGGTTTGTACGAGTTATTTCGTATGCCTTTTGACCTTCGCAATGCAGCACAGTCCTTCCAACCCTTCATGGACGAGGTCCTCCGTGGTGTATACTTTGATTTTGTCTGCATCGACGATGTTCTCATAGCCAGTGCCGCGGCAGAAGAGCACTTGAAGCGCCTTCGAGAAGTATTCCAACTCTTCGATCCTCACGGGATAACCATTAATTCTGATAAATGTCTATTTGGTCAGTCTAACGTAGATTTTCTTGGTTACAAAATTGATAGACAAGGCAGTAGTCCCATCCCTAAGGAAACTCAGGCAATCATGGACTATCCACTACCCCAATCCGTTATAAACCTGGGCCCATTCCTTAGCATGGTTAGTAATTACGGAAGATTTATTAACAATTATGCTGCGGTTCTTCAGCCGTTGACTGATTTACTTAAAGGTAATCCAAAGTGGTTTATCTTTACACCAGAAGCCGAAACAGCGTTTGTTGCCATTAAGCAGAAGTTGAGTTAGGTAACTTCCATGAGCTACTTGGACACCGACGAGAAAGCTACTCTCGTTCGCAAGACTGATTCCTCACAATCCGCTGTCGGGGCTGTACTAGAACAACTAATCGGTAATGAGCTTCAGCCGCTGCCTTTCTTTTCTCGGAAGCTACAACCAGCACAAACGAGATATAGTACTTTCGGTCGCGAACTTCTCGCGATCTATTTGGCCGTCAAACACTTTCGTCACGTCCCTGAAGGACGACGTTTTCTAATTCTGACGGACCACAAGCTTTTGATCTACACCTTTCGTACCGTTTCCGACCGCTATTCTCCGAGAGAGACACGACATCTGGATTACCTCTCGCTACTTTGTGTCGTATTCGCTACTTCGACGGCCCAAATAATGTTGTCGCTGATGCACTTTCACGTGCTCACATACATCAGCTGGCTTCCTCTCCACCAGATCTTGAGGAAATGTCCGTTGCCCAGAATAAAGATTCTGAACTCGCTCAGCTTCGATCGAATACCACAATGACATTCTTGTAAGTACCAATTTTATACTCAGACGCAAGAATTCACTGCGCGGTCTCTACCGGAATGCCAAGACCGTTTGTTCCACATTCTTTCCGGCGAAACGTCATTGACCAGTTTCGTGGACTATCGCATCCTAGTATTCGATTCACTGTGAATTTGATTACTGATCGTTTCATCTGGTCTAGTATGCGCTCCGATATCCGTCAATGGGATTAACACTGTCTCAGCTGCCAGAGCAGCAAAGTACACAGACACACTACCTCTGTCCCCAGAACATTCTCGCTACCTGAGGCGCGTTTTAGACATGTCCACCTAGACATAGTCGGACCGCTTCCTCCATCGAACAATTTTACTTTGATTCTGACTTGGGTTGACCGTTTTAATCGTTGGTCACATGCCAATCCTTCATTGACGATTCTTTAGAATCTTTTGCCCGTGTTTTTTCGACTCATGGATTTTGTTCTTCAGCTTACCATCTCTAAGCACAACAGCTCGAGGTCCTCCGTTTAGTTCCACCTTCTTCCGTGACTCGAATCGTCTGTTGGGTTGTACCCACATTCGGATAACTGCTTATCGTTCCGCTTCAAATGGCCTTGTCGAGCGTTTCCATCGACAGCTTAAGTCCGCCATCACAATTAATTCACCTGAACCAAATTGGTCTGAACGCATCCTAGCTGTCCTCCTTGGTATTCGTAATACCGTCAAAGAAAATATTGGATGCAGTTCTGCCGAACTCGTCTTTGGCACCGCTCTCAGACTTCCAGGTGAGATGATTTTGGATTCACGAGTCACTGGTGAGATAGATCCTGTGTCCTACGCCAAATGTCTCAAACAACACTTCCGAACAATTCGACCTACGTCTACTCGCTTCACTGCCCGCGAACGACGAATTCATCCGGACTTACACACTTGTCCTCTTGTTTTCATTTGCATTGATGCAGTTCGCAAGCCGTTGACACCCCTTAGGAAGGTCCTTTCAAACTATTGTCATCAAAACCTAAGTAGTTCATACTGGAAAGGAATGGATCGAAGGATTCTGTGAGTATTGACCGTCTTAACCCCGCTTATGTTGAGCCTGTCGTTAGGTTGATTGATCCCAAGTTGTTATCCCTTGTTTGTCAACCGACTGGTTCCAATGCTCCAAACCTTCATGCGCTCGCTCAACGAATGATCCCAAGCACACACGTTCAGGACGTTCTGTGTCTTTCCCTTCCAAACTAGCTAAATTTGTTCCCTAAATGGCTACATCGAGCGTTACCTTACCAGTTCACGCACTATTGGGGGAGTTATATAATGGTTCCTAATCTTTCACATTTTGTCTTTCTTGTCATCAATTTTATCATGACATCTTTTGTCCAGTTTGTTTGCACTAATGATTACGATACATTTCTTCGGGCTCCGCGCTCTGTCGTGCTGATTTTTGGCTGTGCTGCGTCTGCGGAATAATAACTTCATTTCCATAAAAATATAGATAAATATATTCGTAAATATAGTTAATAATGAGTACCTCTATGTAACATATTTCTGGGTGAAATTAAATACATATTTTTATTGATAAATAAAATAGTATATATTTTTGCAAATTTAACTTGATAATAAATGAAATTGCTGCTCCTATATATATATATATATATATATATATATATATGTATATATAAGATGTTTCATAAACAATCTCTGCACGCTATGGATTCTCATTCCGTCGTTACGAGTCATAAGTCACCAAACTTTTACCGAAGGCTGATATGCTTTTTCACTTCACGTTCACCTTAGCTCATTTAACTTACTGTTCCTCATGCATTCTGACCTGCAACTGACGCTTCCACATCATGTTTCCTTTATACATACGCATTATGTAACAAGTACATTATGTACATATACATACGCATATCCCGTTTTCATCTGCCGATTTGTACCACATTCTTTTACCCTTTTTTACATATCAGTCTCACTGCCATTTCCGTCCTTGCCCACCTATTTCCCGAAGCACGCTAACATTTCTGCCTAGTACTTGCGCAGAAAACGAAATCACCGAGGAGCATGTGAGGTAAGCATAATATGCATTTTCCATTCACTTCAGGTATATTAGTCTTCATGTACTCACTTGAGAAGGCCTCTTTATTTTCTGGCTAACGGAAGACACTATTTACCTAGCTAATGACATAGGTCCACTTTAGACCCATTTAGGCACTTGGAAAATCCGGTCACCTGCTACCAAGGTTACGGTAAACTATAGCGCTATAAAATCTACAGGATACAGATTCCTTTATACATCTGCTACTCGTTTATTTATGCCATTTAAAAATTAATTAACTACATACTTATATCCTACGCTGTCATTATACTCCTTGCTGTGCCGGTTGATCTTGGCCCGCCAACCAGTTCCCGCCAGATGTGCGAGTCCTGGTCCCGACAGGCAGGTTCGGAAATCCGTAGGTACGTCGCAAATAAATTATTGCAGCGCCAAAATGATGTCACCGAGCAAGCCAGCTTCTGTACTTACATCTTATCTACACCTTTATTCCTTGTCTTCACCCTTATTATCCCTTTCAAAATCCTTTGACCCGTGGGTCGGTGGCAAAATTATTAGGCTTATGACTTTTGAGGTACGCTCTTTAAAGGTATCCTGCCAAACATAAGCCTTGTACAAGATGTTGAAAGCTATTGTTGCGGTCAATGCACCTAACGTTAGCATTAGAATTGTCAGCAACCTCGTGGCAACACCAGCTTCAGATGAATCTCAACGTACCTTCCTAGATGTCAGTTGCTAATTGGCCTTAATTGATATGTTTGCATTAAGCCTGATTACTAACTACTTTACTCCACCGTTTGAAAACACAAGCTGTATGAAGAACGCAAAATACTATCTATCCTCCAGCGTGTCAATAAAGAGACCACTTTAAACGTTATAAGCTCAAGCATCAGAGATTTTGCCATCCACTTATCCTCTTTTAGCCCCATATGCTCAGCTTCCTTTGTCATACGTGTGCCTATCACTAGTGACAACACTAGTAGAAAAACATCATGAAAGACAGACCCTCTTCTTCAACTGCGTCCGATAGTAACACACCCGCTTTTCCAGTGTCCATTCCCCTTAAATGAAAGCTAACCAGGGAGAGAGAAGACCTTGTCACACAGGCAGACTGGATATCCAGAAAATCTTGACAATCACTTCGTCTTATCTTGGCCGCCTGTGTGTTATTTAGCTTCTACCTAACTCCAAAGCCTACATGCGTTATGCGAAATTGTGGGTGAACGAAAAGCTCCCACATTGCGATAGTTATCTATCCACTGTGTTCATTTTAAGGCCAAAACGTGTCAAATGATCCTAAAGGTCTCCTGTATTATTTAGGTAGACCTAACTCATGCAGCCTTGATATAAAATTCGTAATCACTTGGAGGCTTAAAATTACTAAACGCTGTATTCATAATGGTTTAAGTGTCTAAGCAACCACTGAAAATTGTACACGGAGGAATTCGGACCTTGGGCTAATTATAAGTTGTCCTGAAATCCCTTGGATATATCAAATTTCTTACAGGATACCTAGTTTTGGCGAAACCTTATCACTTATTTGCCTATATGTGCAAAGTATGCCTGAATAGTTTGCTTTCCAGCCACCTACTTCCTACCTAGTTGTTGCGGTGTATTAGGAGCTATATAGAAGCTTTCTAGATAACTATGCCCATTTAGAACTTATACCGGTTTGCCACTTTTTACACAGCCTTATCTTTCTTCTGCTATCTGCCTAGAAAGAAGAAAACCATCTTTAACGAAAACGTACTGGCGTTATTCTTAGACCGACATTCATTTGCGAATAACTCGGGAGCTATTGCTCGGAGACCGGTTGATTGCACAATGGCGGGTTCCCTTGAATTTGAGCTGCAGCGAGTTCTGTAGTCCAGCAATAAAATTATTCAATGAAACCTTATTGCAATAAAAGTATAATTGATAGTAATATTTTAATACATAAGGACATTTTCATAAATGCTTTAAGTAAACCTTTTAAAAAGTTAAAGTTAATCTTATTAACCATAAATTAGTCAACGAAATTGAGCGCGTATTAATCGATGTTTTATCAGGTGCAGTAATACAAATACTCAATAAGGCACGGCTGTAACACAATGAAAAAGTTGGAACAAGCTGAAGAGGGTATACTCGGTTTCTAGATCAAATTTGTTCTGTAGAGCTCTCGTCTGAGGCACATTTTTTCTTTGCGGTGCAAGCAAACGCTCCGCTATTGCACGTACTGCAAAGCCTTTACTTTTAACGTAATCAGCGGTGAAGGCTTGTTCTGTGCAGTTTGCTTTAGTACTACTTTCCACAATGTCCCAGCCACTGAAACTGGCTTTCCCTTTTTTCCGAGATTTACTCAGGTAAAAATTTAACGCCTGGGATCAAATTTAGCGCAAAATATTTTGGTTATACATTTTTGAATTGGCATTTTGCTAGTGAAGGCCGCCACCGTAGTATGTGTCTCAATAAAGGCCTTTCCTTTTTACTTGCATTGCTAGCAATTATTTTTTTACCTTTTTATGTTTCTTATACTTCCACCGCTGTTATTCCTTACCATGTGTGTACCAATGTGTGTGTTGAGTGAGCAGGCCGGAATTGTCCAAAATTTAATAGTTAAGTGGGAGTGTGTGGGTTCCTGTTTCCAAAGAAATCTTGTATAAATACGGCTTTGCGAAACTTCAGTTGTAATTGCCAACCAGTAACCTTCCCACTCAAATGCAAGAGCAGAATACTAATGTAAACATTAATCTTATCCCGTACGGGCGCAGTAACTAGCCAGTCTAGATGTAGCATATTTATTTATTTAAATAATGCTAATACCAACGTGTGAAAAGAAATAAAAGCACGAACGGTAACTAGAAGTTACAAGTGGGTTAGGAGACGGCAATGTTTGTTGCCGCCATACAAAAGCAACTAACCGACGCTCGAAACTCTCAACCGTAGACTCTTTAACGACGTGTTTTGAACGCAACTTGCAACGTTCCATAACCTTGCGCGACACTTCGGTATCCGTCCTTACCCGGTTAGAACGCAGTTTGTGCAGCTTCTAAAGGTAACCTCAGCAACTAAACAGCTTTGTGCGAAAAAGTAACCAAGACAAGTCTGGACCTATCTTACCCGTTATGATACGGTAGGTGAGAATCAAGCCTCATCTAATTCCCCGGGGGTGCATTTACTACATACCCAAGCCAAGCAAAGCTACTATATATCCTGTATCTAACATGTCCGTTTCTGCTAACACTCTATCTTTCTTCCCAACGTAACTGTACTACTAAACCTCAGCGCTCCGACAAATAAAGTCTCGTGTATTCGGCTCCTGTTTTCTGAACGCTCTGACTATTGTGACGTTACCGGCCAATCTTAAGATGACCAAATACCCTGTCCACACTACCTTAGAGTGTCTCGTTGGCTTCGCTACTCCTAATCAGTATACCTTCCTCCACTCTGACTTTGTACTTCCCATACTTCGCTGTCTTCATTCCTCCTTCCATCGGATTGCATTTCTTTAACTAGACAGTCAACGCTGTACCTTGCATTAATCTAATCTCCTCTGGCTAGTCTCCTGCTTTCTGCTTGTATCCATACTACCGAGACCTAAATGATCTAGGCACTACATATCCAATGTACCGATTCCCTTCACCCGAGAAGCTACTACGAGTTATTCCTTGTTTCACCATCCTATACACTTTTAGAACGTCAGTGTGACTTACCTTCGCTAGCTTGTTGATGTATACTGTGACCCTGTAGGAATCCACTAGTGACCAACCTGCCTAATGGAATGGCTACATCTGGCTACCGGAAGTCTTTCGTGGCACCATTATCTGTCTATTCGCTTAATCTCAGCACCTCTATTTAATAGCAACCAGTGGTCGTAGGCTCCACGCAGCTTTGCAAATATTCAGAGCTTGCTAAGAGCCACCCTCCTTTTTCTCCAACCATCATTCTTTATGACTCTCTACGTCACACTCATTTTCCGCCTGTTGGCCTATTCTGGGTCACTTTAAGTATCCACTAGCCACTAGATGGCTTAACCCCACTGCAACTGCTAGTCGTAGATGCCCTCTATCCCTCCTAGTATCTTTATCAATCCTTCGTATTACCTACGTCACCACTTTTCAGCTGCAGCGAGTCATTGTTGGTACCATACACCTTTGCGCTAGGAGCCACTCCTCATCTCTCCAAAACTTACTCTCCTGAATTGTTTGCTTCACACGCATTCGCTGGTTTTTTGAATTATTCTGCCACTGTAGGTATCCAGTGGTAATTAGTAGGCTTAATCCTAATGCGCTTGCTGGCCACTGATAATCATTCTCTCCTAGCTCTACCATCTATCGCTCTCCTTATCCTCCTTACCATTTTGCAGAGATTCGTCTTAGGCTCCTTGTCCCTTTTGCGCAGGTCTAGAGCCTGCTAAGATACACTCCTTGTCTCACCATCATACATTCCCCTGGAAAGTATTTCACTTACCTTTTCTTATTTGTTGATGCATTCTATGATCCTGTAGGCATACACTAGGGCTCAAGCGTTTGTTGGAATGGCTACATCTGGATACTGGTAATCTTTCCTAGCGCCACCATCGGTTGATCAGCTTAACTTCCGCACCTATGTTTAGTAACCAGCTAGTGGTCGTAGGCCTCATGCATCTGCGATTATCCTGAATCTTTATTCATTTAGACTATCTGCATCCAACCTTTCCGCCAATTTAAATTTAGATCTCTCTTGAGGCAACCTAATTAACTTATTAGCACCCTAGCCTAATACGGGAATCTGCGCTTCGCAGTGTCTTAGCCTGTACGCTCTGAACCATCTAACAGCTGTTTTGCATGCTTGCGCATCATCCATTCTCTCTCCTTTCTTCATGAAACCCTTCTTAGCTCTCTTCTGTGGAGCAAACATAACTCAAGTAGTCAGCACACAGCGCTCCTTTCCAGATGTTCATCTATCTATTACTCGCTACGTCTATGACCCTTACTTATAATAAAATCGAGCCCTCTCACCGGCTTTCCCCGGCACAGGTTTCCTGCCATGAGGCACAGCCGTCACCTACTTCATCTGCGACACCTAATCGATTGTAGTTCAGCTCTCTCACTGGCTGCTCCCGGCTCAGGGCACCTTAGTTATATTCCATTAGCACCCCAGCAAGTTTTGATTAGCTGCTCGTCATGCATCTTAGTCTATTATGCTCGAACTATTTAACAACCTCATCGTATGCTTGCCATTCCCACGTCTGCTGTCCTTCTGTCACGAAAACTTACTTAACTTTCTTCTGTCGTGCAAGCATATCCAGGTATACAACGCAAGCCGCTGTTCTGCCTCACATTTCCAGATTTTCATTTATCCCTTACTCGCTGCATTCTCTTAGGCATTTTACCTGTAATCCCCGAAGTCTCGGGTTAGCATTCCCCGGCTCTATCCAGCTTGGTACTATTATCTTAGCACCCAAGCTGCTGCGGTTAGGCCTCAGGTTCTGATATCCTCAGCAACATTAATGTACGCTTGCATTCTGGCTATTCGCTGTCCTTCCGTCAAGTAACCCTTCTTAGCTATTTAGTTCAGCACTCTTCTCATCTGGTCAATACGCAGACGCCCGTTAGCTTCTCATTTATAGGTGTTCATTGCTCACTTACTCGCAGCTATATTTGCGACACTTACCCATGTATGAGTCCAACAGACTCACTGGCTTTTCTAAATCAGCATGTTCTACGCTCCCTAGCGAAGTAGGTCGGCTACCTGCTGGTCTTTAAATTCTGTTTTCTGTCTTCCTACGCAATAGCTGCATCATAGCAAACCGATACTGCGTTTTTGCTCAACGGCGCAACGCTCTTTATCCCACATAGATGGTAGCAACAAACCCATAGGCCATTGCTTTCGTCAAACACTCAAAAGACAGTTTCATCACAATCGTTGTTACACACCGTACATCATTTGTTTCCACTAAATGTTATATCATAGGACTTAAACCATGTTCGTTCCCACGCCTGTTCTTTGCGTCCTTGTTTGTCCCTCACCTTCCCTTTTCTCCGATTTCCGGAACTGTTTGGGGATCACCGATTGGACCGAGAAACCGTTTTTGGCCGGGACAGGACGTAACTCACAAGGACCTACAAGGAATATATCTGGACAAGAAATGGATACAAATGCACTCACTATCACGACCGTTGTCCAGTAATGATAGCTGGACTCGAGGTCTCCACCCACCTGAAAAGCATACATAAACCTGAAAAATCCAGACACAAGAATCTGACGTTTTGCTCACCTGGACAAACAAAGATGACTAAGGTCTCATGCTCCATAGGCCTCAGCCATGATGGTCGCCCAGACCAAAGATACCTGAGCAGCTAACAGAGGAAATTGGAAGTCATTTGACTGCGGATAATCGAGGGTGAAATCAACCGGCGAGCTGCTCTGCCAGTTGTACATTAGTGTACAAACGGATTTCTGTCAGTGTTCCAGGACGTGGTGGGTTTTCCCCTGGCAAGCGTTCTTCCTATAAAAAGCCACTAATGTCCGCTTAACAACACTGCGACGTGGCGGATGGGACTCGCCACTGAATAAAGTCACCGCCCACAACTACATACCGGCAAGTCGATTAGAATAATGAGTTAATATTTTCCTGACACGCTTAAGACTATGATATTCCCCGCCTACATGTATCGTTTTCACTACACATGTAGTGCCCTGGCTGTTTACATTACGCACGCTAGAACCAAAGATGTCGTCATGCATTGACGACTTTATTCCTCATGATTACATTTACAAGTTCCTAAGCCTGCACAACATTCGGCTTACTGCCGATTACATACATAACAACGTGTTTGTTGCGAAACATATTTGCATGTAAATAATGATCACGTCTGGTTTGGTGTGTCTCGACAACTTTGAGAATATACTATTTGTTTATTTAGTTATTCACTGGATACGTTTGACTCCGTAACCCCTGCACTGACCTTGCACCTACTAGCGAAACCCACTCCAGTTCCATTTTCGCTCTTGCAAGCCATGGTGGATAAACCTGGTTACAGTAGTCTATCTGGGGTTGCTCAAAAACTGCGAACAGCTTCACAAAGTTATTGGCAGTTAGGACACCGAAAACGAATAAACCACCGCATACAGAACCCTCAAAAAGCAGCCATCCTCTAGTTGCCCCCAGATAAAAACATTGGTGTATAGAAGATATCTATATCCACCTGCTGAGTGACAACAGGGATTTCAGTTGCACCAACTACATAGCTCGTATGGGACTAGCAACTCTAATTCGGAGGACAGAGCATTTCGCCTGATTTATAGGCATCAACCATAAGGTGGACCAATCCCAGAGCCTAGGCAAGGCACTCTGAATTGTCTCTGCACCTCCAGAGCTATCCACCATACTCCAGCTATTTAGGACATAAGCAAACCATGGCGACAGTACTTCAAGCGCTTGGGGTTGGTCGTTGCCAAAAATGCGAATTGCCACGGTCCAAATCCGAGCACTGCGGAACGCCGCTAACAACAACTCGTCTAAGCGAAGGGGTACGTCCCAATCCTACCCACTGTTCTCCCCCACTAGGAAGTCAGGCAGCCAGGGCGCGTACAGATAGCCCACACCATCTCGTAGTACTGAGATTCGTTGATGTGGGACAGTATCAAAAACTTTCGAGAAGTCAACAAAAAGCATGTCGACAGCGTGACCGTTTTCTGCTGCCTCAGCCCGGGTTTCACTGGCCATTCATAAAAGTAACAGACAGCAAAAGCTTTTACGGAATCTGTGCTGTGCAGCACTGAGAAGGTTAGACTTATACACGTGGTTCGCCACTGAAACCCTGAGCGGTATTTTAAAAACTTAACTTCCTCACTTCTGATGCTGACAAGCCGGTAGTTCGCTGGCAGATTGCTGTCACCGCCATTAAAATTGGACAGAGGATTACCTCTTTCCATTCTGAAAGTACGGCACAATTGTCGTGCAGTATTGTAAAAACGGGTGTAAGATTGCCACCCAGCTCAGCGGCCAACCCATGTATTAGCTTCGGATGAACTGAGGCAAGACCAGAAGCTTTGGGAGGATTTAAGCTTTGCAATAACCCGAAGTCCTAGGTATCCGTTGTTCCGCTTTCAGTTAGGTAACTATCATCCGGGGGTTGGTGACCAACTCAAACTCTCATTCCAATGACCTGATTGAACACAACCCAAAACAAGTGCCAAATTAACTCATGCACGCAGCACGAATAATGAAATTCCTACATACACTTGGCGACATCCGGTCTCGCAGTTGACTGTCACTGCGGCCTCCGCAGCACTCCTGGCCCTACATTCATATACACAAACCCATATAAATCGTACAGGTAATTTCTCAGGTAATTTCTCAAAATTTTACTTTTATCTATCGCGCGGGCCGTTTGAAATTTGGCTTGGAAGCGTATTCTAAGGCAAATGAGCGAGAACTCCTTACTCTGTTCCATTAATTATTGCTCCAAAATATATTTGGTTGGTCGTTAATCGCGTGTGTTCTTTCCAATATTGCTTCTCTCTGCGTTCCTTCTGGTCGTATTAATTCACTGTTGCAATTCAGACAACTGTTCGGTTCCAAGTAGCACCGGACACACTAACTTCGAAGGCTAAAGCCTCTCGGAGAAGCCGGTTGGAAGGAACTAATACCAGCTTGGTTAATGAAGATGCTGTCTCGCACGCTGAAATTCGCAAAAGGTAGCCACTCGTTATGCAGACACATAAGCAAACCGCTGGCGACCGCTCACCTGTAGCAAGTGCAGTCAGCTGATCCGGGCAACACAACCACAAGACGCCAGTGAAATAAGTCGTGGCCTGTATTTGGTTGTGGAGAGAGTCGCTCTTGAGGGAAATGCGAATCACACATCTAGGGCGAAAGAGGGTAGTGACGGTGTGCCAAGGAAACTTCAGGTTGCGCGTTTATAAACAGTCAAGACCCTACGCTCGACAGCAATGGCTTCAAAGTCTATGGTTGGCATGAACGGTTCACAAAATGGCAGGAAAATTGTAAAGCTTGCCACACCTAAACTGGACGGTATCGAAAGCCCGAAGTGCAGTGTGTTAGGCCGACACATTCACATGGGAGAAACCCGTCGATGGTTTATTCAGCAAGCCCAGACGAGTGAAACCGATAAAGAGCTTATCTGTAATGCTTTATAACAGCTCAGCTCTGGCTTCGCGACACAGAGCTCCGACGGAAATGAACTGGTACAACAAACGGGTTATCCCCTCGGGCGTGGAGCCTGAGGGGAATCAACCGCGTCCGGAGAGACTAAGCGTGTGGTCCCCTAATTGCTGTAGTGTGCGTAACAAATGGAGAGATTTAGTGACTCTCTGTGCGTATGGTTATGTGGCTGTTGTGTCGGAGGCCTGGCTTTATCCAGGCGACCTCATTAATGATTTGCATGTAGACTTCGCGTGCCACGTGGCTGCTTGTCCCGAGCATCAGACTGGTGAAGTAATAGTCTGGCGTATAAAGTGCCAATATAAACATTAAGATGTCCTAGTTACCATGAGTTCTGCTAACGTTAAGGTGGTATGCTGCCATCTAACAGTATGCGGTAGATTAGAGATTATAATATGTGTTTATCTTAGCCCTTCCTCCACGCGAGAAGAGAACAAGGATCTTGGTACGTTACTAAGACAAACTGCAGTGGCCGCGCCTAATTTCCTGTTCGTCGATGACCTACACCGTCCCCATGTCGATTGGCAGCGTGATGTAAATAGAGCGGGTACTCTGGAGAAGGAATTAGTGGGCTTGATGAATAAAACTGCGCACAAGCATGACATCCATATTCGGACGCACGCAACCATGGATGTCGTGATGGCCAGACATGGTCACTTGATTGACCTACGCGCGAAGCCACTTAGAGGTACGAGTGATCTTTGCGCCTTGTATTCCCCCCTGCGTACACCGTGGCTTGCAGAGGGGTTTAAACCATATTGGGTTTACGAAGCTGCGGGATAAAGGGCTTCAACTCACCTGCATCCCTGAACAGGACCAGGCAACTTTGGAACAGGGGCGGCTTCCAGTCAAAAGTGGGCTTGTGCAGGTACTGAACGAATTTTTTCCTCTAAGCCCCAGGAGACTTGGAAACCGCGATATTGGCGGAGAAAGGTTGACAGAGCGATAAAGCGGCGCAAAGCTGAGTGGAGAATAAATCTAGAAAATCGGGGCTTCCGACGTTGGCTGCAATGCAAAGCCGCCGAAACACGGGTGGTAAGTTGCAGCGGCAGGCGAAATACTTATATGCGCATTGGCAGGCCAAATTTGCGAAAGCCAATCACAAGCGTTCGCACAGGTATGTCCAAGTAAAAGCTTCTTTAAGTGGGGTGGTCGGTTTTCCAACCATGAAGTACGGCAGCCAGACTGTAGACGTAATCGATAAAGTAGAAGCGCTTCTACGTGTCTACCAAAATCTACCTCGGAAGGATAGTGAGTCCGCCTTGCCATTGCAGCCGCGCTGTTAAAGTTGTTAAACAATGCGGGAAATTATGCTCCGAGTGTCATACGTCTTCACCGAGCTAGCTAGGTTGTACCTTTATTAATCAGCTGGTACCGACAGTGCACATGCCGGCATAGTTTAGCCGCTGGCTGAGATCCTTCGGTATCCTGTCGTGGAGGTATTTAAACTGTCGGTTCGAGAAGACAAGCTGCCATGTGATTAGAAGGCGGCGACCTTTTTGCCATCCACAAGGGGTTCTAAGGCGGTGTCGCTTACCTATCGACCTGTTAGTTGAACCAGCGTCATGCTATGTGTTTGGAAATGCTTACAAGAAATAATATCTGTGTCCCCGTGACTGAGCACAATCAAATTAGTGCTGAGCAGCAGGTTTTCTTAAAATGAAGTCGTGTCTTACCAATTTATTGTGCTTTTTAGATGAGATTACCCGATGCCTTGACAGTGGGATGTCGGGAGAGGTGTGCTATTTGGACTTCAGTAAAGTGCTTGACTCGGTGAATGATGGAATTTTATTTAAGTGGCTGACATGGTTTGGATTGCATCTTCAACCATTGCCGTGGGTCTATGTATCCCTACTTTGGAGGACAATCAGAGTGAGGATCTTGGCAGCGAGTTCTGGTGTGCGTCCAGCCCACGGCGGTGTACTCCAATGTTCGGTACTGGGTCCATCGTTGCTTCTTATGTTTATAAATGACATGGATCCTCTTCTTGAGGATCCCTGCTATGTTTTTGCAGGTGACATAAAGCTAGTAAGTAGGGGAAATCCAGCGACATTTGCTAGGGACATAATCATTGTGGTGAATTGGTCGAGCGAATGGGATCTACCTCTGAATGCCAATACATGGCAAATATTGACCAATAATGATAGCGGAATTGCAGTGCCGGCTCTTGCGGGACCTCTATCATTGCGGTGTATTGATGAAGATCGCGAGCTAGGCGTCATCATGGTGAACAGTTTTAAGCCCACGGCACAGTGTCGCCATACTGCCAATAAAGAGCGGCAAGAATTGTGTCGCCTTAGGAGGGCGCTAAGTAACACTAAAGCAATGTATTCTTGCCGTTATATTAAGCAGTTGTTAGGCCATACCTGGAGTATTGTGTTCAGGCCTGGGCACCGTACCTCCGTAGTGTGGATATGTGAATAAAATAGCTACGGCAACTTGTGACCAGGACGACGGAAGGTCCACGAGGGAAGTCGTGCGAAGATCGTCTAAGTACATTGGGTTTATTTTCTTTGGAACGGAGTAGGTTGAGAGGGGCTTTGATACAGACGTTTCTGATCATTAAGGGACTTAGTGTTATCAGTCCCACCCATCTGTTTGAGTTAGCCAAGGCAGGGCACTTTCGAAGGCATCGCCTGGAGCTCACACAACATAGAGCTCTTTTGGACATCATGACAAATTTCGTTACGACCCCAGTAGTTAACACCTGGAATAAACCCTTCGGATTTAGTGGAAGGTGAGTCTGTAGAAGCCTTCAAAAGGGGCTTAGATGGGCGTTGGTCCGTTCTTTATCCGGAAGTATTGTAATTGTACTGAAATATGTCGTGTATTTTGATGCTGACACATGAAAGTGCAAAAAATTGCGCTTGTTCTTGCTTCATTCCTTCTCAGAAGCAAGAAGTCAATCCAGCGTCGAAATATCCGGGGCCGCTTCACTTACCATCCCAAGACGCCACTCGTTAGGCGAAAGCCTTTGTCTTCCGTTCTACCTGACCTGACCTAATCTGTCAAACCAGTGTATATTACTATTCGCATGCCTTTACAAGTATGCCTCATGCTGTCCAGAATAAAATTTATTTTATTTGTTTCATCCAAAAAGGACTTGAATACATAAGAAAAATGATCTGTTTTGCTATAAATTGCTGTTTACATTCTAACGATTAATTAATTGTCTAGCGATTGGAGGATTTGATAAAAATTTTTGCTGAGA
This sequence comes from Dicrocoelium dendriticum, assembly GCA_944474145.2. Lineage (NCBI taxonomy): Eukaryota > Metazoa > Platyhelminthes > Trematoda > Plagiorchiida > Dicrocoeliidae > Dicrocoelium > Dicrocoelium dendriticum. Next base: position 50,857,282 of record OX104068.1, on the reverse strand, counting down.
ATTCGGCAGCCAGATTGTGAGTACATCCTGGCACTACTGCGTGTCACTAATCGATCGCCAGCGCGGTTTGTGTTCCCCAAATGTGAGTAAGTTTGGTACATCGCTCACTTTTCAGGTCAAAGATTAAGTTTAAGATCACGTTAACGTCGGATCCGAAATTACCTTTTAAAGTGTTGGTGTAATATATCTACTAAATTTATTTATCGCAGGCTAAACGTACCAGAATGTGCTCCGTTTAGCGCTGTCCTGAAATTCGCTGCTGAACAGGTGAGTTTTCCTCACCACATTTGTCGCCTCTCCGATATCTTATGATGATTATTGTTATTTTCACGTGTGCAGTATGCCTGTTTACGGGTTGAACTCTTGTTGGTGCTTTTGAGCTGAAGTGTTTCTTCAAGACCTTGCGTGTTTTCCAAACTGCTGCTGATGGCGGCCAAGGGATATTTCTTTTCCCTACATTTCCCTTAGATGGAAAACAGAAGGACCCATCATAGTTTTGCTCTGTGTAAATCGTCATGATGAAGAAGGCCGGAGCATACTAAGATTGACCCATTGTACATTTCCTTCTCTCGGATCGATTTTAGTTGCAGTATACAGGAAGGGCTGTTGCACAGACTGTTCTAACCACAGGGGTATTAGCCTTACGCCAGTTGTGACAAAATTACTGGCCTCGATTATCGTTCCTCGCCTTATTGCGGAACGGGAATCTCGGATTAGGGAAGAGCAGGCTGGTTTCCGCCCAGGACGTGGCTGCATGGACCATATATTCACTTTGCGGCAGGTGCCAGAGCAGCGCCACGCATATCGCTGACTTACAATAGCTGTGTTCCTCTATTTCAAGAGTGCGTTCCATTCAGTCGATCGATGCGCGGAAAGATGTTCCCACGAAATATGTGAACATCCTACGTGCTCTTGACTCGAACACTACAGGCTGCATCAGGGTCTACGGTGGTCTATCGGATTGCTTTCTGACTACAACTGGTGTTCGTCAGGGTTGTCCGATTTCCCCATTTTTGTTCACTTTCGTCGTGAATTCTAGCATGGAGTGTTCCCTTGCGGAATCTCACGATGTAGACGTTGAAGTGCTGCCTGGTGAAAGATTATTTGATCTTGATTATGCGAACGATATCGTCTTTCCTTTCGACGATGTTGCGGCGGCACAATCAACTATGGATTGCCTGTCTAGAGTAGGTCCCATTATTTGGTATGCACTTCGTACCTTCAAAGTGCAAAGTGTTGCTGCAGTACTATCAGCTGCCTTATGACCCCTGGATGTTTGCTAACGAGGAACTCGAGGTGGTTGATCAATTCACTTATCTTGGTAGCTGCATCAGCAACGATGGGAGCATTGAAACTGACGTCAGCCCACGCATTGCAAAAGCCAGAGCTGCCTTCTTGAACCTGCGGCATCTTTGACGACAGGTAGTTTCCTCCGTCTGAAAGGCCGGGTATTCAAGGCCACAGTGACGACCGTTCTCCTCTATGGTAGTGAGAGTTGGCCCGTTCGGTCTGAAGATCTAAGGCACCCTCAATTCTTTGATCATCGTTGTCTGCGAAGCACTGCTGGAGTCGGATGGCACCAGCGTGTCCGCAACGATGATGTGCGTAGGTGAGTACTAGGTAGTGAATCATGCTAGCTTCTTAGAACAACAAAAAGCACTAAATAATGTGCGTTGACTCGGGCACGTGCTACGTATGCCTGCTCACCGCTTACTGATGAGGGCGTTGTTTAGTCTGCCAAGTGTAGGGTGGCGTAAGGCTCGAGGTGGACAGAAATTGACTTGGCAGCGAGAAATGAAGTTACTGACGACCAAATTTGATGCCGTTGGTCCGTCTCGCCTTCCGGACTGGAGTCCACGTGACTCGCCTTGTGCTTGGCTCGAGATTCTACAAGACATGGCTCGCAACCGACACCAGTTGCGCGACTGCTGCCGTCTCCTAATCGGGTTACTTGTTTAAGGTGTGTGTGGTGCTAAGTTATCTGTGGGGTAATGGCTGATTATGACGCGTGGCAGTGAAAGCCGCAAGGAAGCTGTCTCGCCGATGCCGCCTTATCTTTGCACGATAGCCAGGTGTTTGTGACGGTATGTTGTCTACATAACGTGTAGGCGCCTTGACCCTGAATGTTTGCTTAGGGCATTAAGGTTTTCATGTACGTCCTCCTCTCCATTTTATTATTCTTTATTTCATAGGTCATCGTGGTTGTGTGGCAGCGAAGTGTAAGTTCAAACAGCTGATGTACTGCTTTTGTTGATTGATTGATTGAAAGCAAACTGTCTTCGAGCTTCGATCCCGAGGAGCGAATAGAGAAATCTATCTACGCATTGTGGATTTTCGCGTTGTACTAACAACTCAGAGATCTGTTTGAAGGCCAATCCTCCTCCCTCTTGATTTCAAAGGTAAAGAATGGGTGAGGAGTATTACTTGCGGACGTTCACAGTTTCAAAAACCAACGAGATGAGGTTTCACTAATTATCTCTTAGCAGCAAGCGGACTTACTAGCATTCACCATGACCTGGCCGTCATCCAAAGTGTCGGACTCGGAGGTTCATGTCCAAGGGTATCAGCTATCTCGATTTAATCGCTCTGGTGGCTGGTCTAGAGGCGCTCCTGGGCAACCGCGTAGTATCACGCCCACTGACGAATTATGGACCACACTGCTTACTACTGCCCCTGTTATGCCTGTCTTCTATGCTAACTGTAATGCTCAACCTCCACTCACACATCACCCCACCTCCCATCCTTCACCTATATGTACTCTTATGTCTTCTACGGTCACCGTCACAAAAGACCCACGTCTCGCAATTGATGGAAGCAACAGCCAAACTCCCGGCTTTCATTGTCGTGCGATCGCAACTGCATCTCACTCCACCGAAGCTCCAGCTCTTCATCTACCTGGTTTTTTATTCATCCCCGCGGCGTTTAATGTTCGAACTTTGATGCAGATCGGAAGACAAACATGTCTGGCTCGTACTCATGAAACGATTTCGCTAGACATGTTGCCTTTCAGAGACCAGATTACAAGACTAGCGCCGTCATCAGAATGGCCTCTCCGGTAAACCCTGACGCCAAATATCACTTGCGACTTTCCGGAGACCCAGAAGCTGCCGACTCTGGCCAAGCTGGTGTTTGGGTTGCACTGAGTACCAGGGCTGAATCAACTCTGCTTGAGTGGATCCCAGTCAGCAGGTGGCTATGTGCAGTTCGATTAGGAGGTTCATGTAATGTAAGCAGACGTCGAGACGTTAAGCGTGCCTTGTTTGTCGTTTCCGTCCACGCCCCTACAGACTACAGCCCGGATGCAGTTAAAGATAGCTTTTACCAGCAGCATGAACTTCTGCGTTCCTCCAAAAGGACTGATATAGTCATTCTTGCCGGGGACTTTAACGCACGGGTTGGCCGCCTTCCACCAAGCGAGCACCACCTTGAGGGTAATTTTGGTCTCGGTGGCAGCCGATCAGACATTGGAGACAGACTGCTTGCTCTTTGCTCTGATCATCGCTTGTATCTTTCGAGCACTATTTTTCGGCACTTG
>OX104068.1:50811343-50853249 GCA_944474145.2 Dicrocoelium dendriticum | reverse complement strand
CTGTAATAAGGCCAGACGAGAAATCTTTTGGTGTCCAGCCTCCACCCACTCCTCCAGAACGATTCACTGTTGGTACCGACCTGGAAACTTGGAAATGGAGAATGGACCTTTATCTGAGTGCTGTCCCTCCGTCTAAACGCGGACCTTACATTCTTTCTCACTTGGACCCCAGAGTCCAAGAAATCCTAATGTCATCAAGTTTTTCAGTCAGTTCCTCAGTCGAGGCCATGTGGGAAAAGTTGCGTTCTTTGTTCGGCGGCGGGGTTTCTCACCCTGGGGCAAAGCATCAGTGTTGGTCCAGGTCCCAACTGGTAGGAGAGTCGTTGGACAACTACGTAACTGATCTACGCTGTTTAGCCGTACGTGCTTTCGGCAACCTGTCGGTCACCGTCCGTGAATCCTTTGTCCTTGAGCGTTTAGTCCAAGGGGTTATTGATGAAGGAATCTGCGAAGCCTACGCCCGGGAACCACCCAATTCCGTCGAGGAGGCCGTCGCTATCGGCCACAAATACGAGGCAGCGGCATTAGTGAGACAATCTAGGCGGTCCAATGATAACTTGGTGAGTCGTTCACAGATGACATCGAACCGATAATGTTTGTCACCAGGCCGACCACGAATGTCAAACACCCGGAAGGAATGCTATTACTGAGCTAAATTTGGATCAAAAGCTCGAGTGTGTGGTCATAACGTAAACATCGCTTCTCCCTCAACTGTCCCCCACACTCAAAGCCGGAACGATCGACCACGTCTTGGTAAGTCTGAATTCGTTCCTTGCATCTATCCTACGCCAAGTTCAAGGCAACCTTTTGTAAACGTGTTAGTTGGCTTTAACTCAGTGTATGCTTTAATTGATACTGGTGCTACATGTTCCCTAATCAAACCAGAACTATATGACAGTTCCCCAGAACCTAACAATTTGCACCAATTAAAAACCGCAAATGGCACCATACTCAAAACACTCGGTATCACTACAGTTGAACTTCTCATAGGGGATTGCAAAGTGACGCATTCTATGTTTGTTTCCTCCCAACTACCCTGGGATGTTGTGCTCGGTGCCGATTTCTTACATCACCTAGGGTGTTCAATTGATTTGGCCAACGAACGTCTACGATGGGGTAGATGTCACCTCTCAATCGTCTCAGCCCATACTGAACACGACCATGTGTGTGCCGCTAACGAAGTGCCCACCTCCGTAAATTCACAGATAGAAGCTTTCCTACTACCGTTCCAAGACACCATTTCTCCCACTGCGCTTAATATGTTGCGTAACATCGTACAGAAAAACCCCTCCGCTTTTGCTTGGGCGGGAACCCCACTTGGACGCACCGATATCCTGCGCTACAAAATCGACACTGGGTCAACGGCCCCGATCACCCAGAGGGCCCGTCGGGTCCCTGTCCAGTACCGGCAGGAGCTCGAGGGTATGATAAAGGAGATGTTGGATGCAAAAATCATTACCCCGTCGAAATCGCCATGGGCCACGCCTATCGTTCTGGTTAAGAAGAAAACAGGCACGCTACGCCTATGTGTAGATTATCGCAAACTTAATGAAGTGACTCGCAGGGACTCGTTTCCATTGCCTCGGATCGACGACACCTTGGAAATCCTCGGTGGTGCTCAATGGTTTTCAACTTTAGATCTTGCATCGGGATATTGGCAGGTGGAGATCGATGTACAAGATAGAGAGAAAACAGCTTTCATACTACCAACGGGACTGTATGAGTTCCAAACCATGCCGTTCGGATTGTCAAATGCGCCCGCCACATTCCAGCGGTGAATGCATATCGTGTTGCGATCTTGGATCCCACACCACTGTTTAGTGTATTTAGATGATGTGATCGTGCATGGTCGTTCCTTGGAGGAACATTTGGCGAATCTCGATAAGGTTTTACGTAGCCTTTCGGACGCTGGTCTTAAATTGCGACCACAAAAATGCTAACTCCTAAAAAAAGAAGTAACGTTCCTTGGGCATGTTATCACTCCGGAGGGGATCCAAAGTGATCCGGAAAAGATTAGGACGATAAAAGACTGGCCGACTCCAAGAACCACGGAAGAGGTGCGTCAGTTTCTTGGCCTGGCTTCATACTACCGACGGTTTGTCCGTAATTTTGCTGATGTCGCGGGACCGCTACACCGCCTTACAGAGAAAGGGAGGCCTTTTCGTTGGACCCCGCAGTGCGAACAGGCGTTCGATGTTTATGACAATCGCTCACAACATCGCCGATTTTGGCGTTTCCCGATCTGTCCCATCAGCTGGTCCATTCATCCTCGACACGGATGCGAGTGATACAGGAATTGGGGCTGTCCTATCCCAGAAAGGAGCGGATGGGTTGGAGCACGTCATAGCGTACGGCAGTAGATGTTTGAGTAAACCCGAGCGCAATTATTGTGCAACGCGCAAGGAGATGCTGGCTTTGGTAGTATATACAAAACACTTTCGACACTTCCTGCTGGGTCGACATTTCATCGTCCGCACAGACCATCATTCTCTGACGTGGTTGCAAAACTTTCGTGATCCAGTGGGACAGGTTGCCCGCTGGCAGGAGCAGTTACAAGAGTATGACTACGAATGTGTTCACAGACCTGGCAAGCGACACACTAATGCCGACGCGCTCTCTCGGCGAAGAGGTCATCACCAAGTGGGCTGTCCCTCGTGTGCACAACATCATGTCGACGTGATTTCATTGGTTAGTTCGGACTCTACTGAGTGGTCCGAGCTTCAAAAGAACGATCCGGACCTTCCGTTCATTTATGAAAGTTTGATAACTGAAGGAATTAAACCAACGAAAGCAGAGATGACAGGTTTGAGCTGGAAGGCTCATTGTATGTGGTCTGTTTGGGCACGCCTCACTATCCATGACGAAATTCTCTACTATCAGTATGGGCCAAATTACCCGAAGCGCATCATGGTTCCTCTGCCCAAAGTGGACTCCGTGTTGCAACAGCTTCATGCCGAGCTAGGGCACGCTGGGCAAAAGAAAACGGAAGAAGCCGTCGAACAGCGGTTCTGGTGGCCTTGCCAACGCAGAGATATTGTAAACTTTTGCAATAAATGTCACGACTGCCTTCGTGCGAAACCACCCCGGAGACCCAACTGTGCACCTCTACAACCAATTGTGACGGGGTATCCAAATCAAACGGTAGCGGTTGACATCATGGGACCCTTACCTATAACGACTCGAGGAAACCGCTTCATTTTGGTCCTCGTCGATCATTTTACCAAGTGGTGTGAGGCCACCCCTTTAGCACGTACTGATGCGGTTACTGTTGCGCGGACTGTTTTTGAACAATGGATCGCACGTTGGGGGCCCCAGAGCAGATACATTCGGATCGAGGTTCGAACTTCGAGAGTATAGTCGTGTCAGAGTTATGTCAGATGCTGGGCATTCGTAAAACACGTGCAACTGCATATCATCCACAGGGAAACTGCACAGTGGAACGCGTTAACAGATCTCTTAAAGCACTACTTAAGGCTTTCATCGACGGACACCATGCGCACGACTGGGATCTCGCTCTCCCACATTGCCTGCTAGCTTACCGCTCCACCGTACACGCCTCGACTACCCAATCTCCCCATTTCATGCTTACTGGGAGAGAGATACGGCTTCCTCTCGACTTAACGTTACCTCGCTTGGCGGTTAACCCGTTGCTAGCCACGGATTACGTCACGAAATTGAGAAATGAGTTACACCGCACACATCACTTGGCACGAAACTGCTTGGATAATGCTCAGAGGCACCAGAAGGGTTATTACGACCGCAAGGTAGCGGGTACAACCGTGCAGCCCAGACAACTGGTTTATTTACACTCACCCGTACCATCACCCGGCCATTCATCGAAGCTACATAAGGAATGGGCTGGACCATACGTTGTTAATGAAGTGTATGACGACTGCACCTGCCGCATCACGGACAGTGCCTGCGATCCTCGTCCTTCTATTGTGGTCCACTTTAATCGACTGAAACCTGCTACCCTGAGTTACACTGGCCCGGAGCACACTCGCAATCTTGCATTAACCGTACCAGAGGCCGTTGGGCACGTGGAGATAAAGGCTGAGACAACCGATCAAGTACAACAGTTACCTGCAGGTGTTGAGGACAACACCTAACAATAGGGGGGTAGTGTAGTGCCTCCGCATCAACTTATCCAATGTCCGCCATCATTTTCTTTCTCTCTTTGTTTTTCAGATTCCTTCCCGAGAAACCCCAACATTAATAAACTTGAAGACAAAGACTGGTGAACTTTTAACCACTTGTGTACCTACTGTTTTCTTTCCTGAACTCTTTGTTTAAATGCATTGCACTGTAACTGGGGCTGTGGCTCTCGTGTTGAATACACCTTTTCCTACCTTCGCTCCGTATTCTTCGCTGCATCCGTGTTCCCTCGTCGAACCCTCTGTTCTGCCCTGTGTGACTGACTTTGTGTGTTCCTCTCTTATTCCAGCACGTTAAATTACCGGCCCATTTGCCTTCGTCGTCCTGCGCATTACACTGCTAACAAGCCTTCGATACTTGATCTTGTGCTCACCAACGAAGAACTCATGGTCGAAGAAATAAATACGAGCACACCATTGGGTTGCAGTGACCATGTGACTCAACCGTTTGACTATGTATGTCATGCGGAATATCCTAAGTAAGAGGATGATAAAGTGGATACGATCAAGCACTACAACGTGTTATCCGCGCTTGTTAAGGAGGTACCTTTGACCTTCTTAACGGAAAGCCCACAGAAATGGCCTGGAATATTTTTACAAGGACGTTCACCACAGTGGTAACGCACGCGTCTGAGCAGAAATCCTTCCATCGTTAAAGGAGAAGGAAGTCATTTCTGAGCAGCAGAACACGCAACTGCATGTCCTTTGCGGACTTAGCGTAGAGCTCACAAGGACTCCCGAATTCCGAAACTTGGACAGCCTAGGTGGCATAGCGTAAGTTCTGTGTGAGTTTGCTCCGCGAGGACAAGATGACGCATCAGCAGGAGTTAATGAAGAGATTCTGCACGAACAACAAACTCTTACCCAGGCATGTTAATAGACTTCGTAAGATACAACGCGGAATTTCAACACTGATCACGACTGACGGGTGCACATGCTAAGAAACGGAAGCGGCCCATTTATGCTTCCATTACTCATCAACGCTCCAGAGAGTAACGGGCCTAACGATTATCCCTATTTCTATTATCTCACCATCGGGCTTATCCAATAGTACTTGTACCGAAGAAAGGGTATCAAAGAAACTGTTGTCTCTGCGTACCCACAGCTCTCCTGGTGTCGATAACACTCGACCGAAGACTGTGCAAGCAGCAGCCAGTGATCTGGCGGAACCTCTGTCTATATTCTATCAGCGCTGATGGAGGATAGCCATATTCCGACAATACAGAAGCGAGGGGTTATCACTTCTATTCCTAAGCGGGGAAGTCGCAATGACCCAATGAATTACGGTCCTATAACGCTACTCTCTTTGCTTTCCAAGGTTATTGAGTCTATCATTGCTGATGCACTCAGGCATTATCTAGAAACCACGAGATGATAGCACCAGAGCAACACGGCTTCCGACAAAAGTGCATATGCAGTACAAACCTGTTAATCGCACACACAGCTGAACTGAAGCTGTTGGGGGTGGAGCAGAAGTTGATGTCATTTACCTGGAATTCTCAAAATTGTTTGATCGGTTAGACCAGCGAATGCTCCTATATAAACGTCAGCTCTATGGCGTTGATGCCACACTGCTGCATTGGATAGGCAATTTTCTGCACGAACCTCGGTTGGAAGTGCGAGTACGAAAATCTTTGTCCGACGCAATGGAGGTGGAGTGCAGCGGACCACACGGCTCGGTGCTCGGGCCCCGGTTATTTTTGATTTTCACAAAAAATTTGGCGACGCAAATTACTTCCGATTACCTATTCTTCGCGTTTGGTATCAAGTTATGGCGAGCGATCAAAAATCCGAACGACCGCGAAAAGCTTCAGCGTGACCTCAACACGATTTCAACCTGGTCCGTACCGAGTACCGTACCGTTCAATGTGGAATAACGTCAAGCTGCTCGATTGCGCCACGGTTGGTGGTAAAAATCATGCCGCGGAACAACGCTAACTCTTTAGGTAATAGGAAAAGTTCCCACCTACAAATCACACATCTGATGTCTCCAGGGCACTGGAGAGCAAATATAGTAGGTTCAGAATAGTAATGGAATTAGGCTCCAACCAAGCTAGTCTCAACTCGTAGCAAGAACACCCGATTTGGATTTCGAATTCCGCGGTGCATTTATTTAAAAGCAATTGGTGAAATGGATAACAATAATCAATCATTGAATAGTGTATGTACAACCATCACATCCTACGCAGCTTGAGTTAAACTCTAAGTTTCTGTAATTCGGATGGGATTTTTGTTGCAAACTGGCGGATCTTTTTGGAGATTGAAACTGCTCAGAAATTTCATGAGAATCTAAAACGGAAGTGTCATCAGTATTTTTCGTGCACACAGAATCAAATAATAACTGACCGGTATCCTTGTATCGTACCTAATCAACATGCCGTTTATGTACAGAGTAAACATCGAGATCCAGAATTTTAACCTACGACTTCCAAGGTTGATAACAATGCTTCCGGATGAATGATGCAAACCATTGCCTCTGTGATAAGATACTTCAGCGGTTCCTAAGCTAAGGATGTTCGGCCTCAATGGTCTGGATTTACACAGTTTAGTGTTTGTGTTCTCAATGCTGTGTTGCAGGTGCAGTATTGAAGAAGGAATTTAGCAACACCGCGGCCAAGTTCAGCAAAAATGTAGGAGCACAGCAGGTAACAGAAAGTTTTAAACTTGCAACAAAGTTTTCAGCTGGGTTATTAGAGTATGGATGTCGTGGAGCAGTAAAAATTTGACAAACCCAAGACTCTGTATGCAATTGGTAACCACTGAAGTCGAAATGTGTGAGTTATTGTCACTTACAACAGTTAATGAGACTGCTTCACCACTAAACATTTTTCTCAAAGCACGGACAGTAAAATATGCAGTTGGTTAATCATTCAGAAATACTACCAGCCACTTTGAGTAAGAATACACCGCCACAAGTGCATAGTACTTGGGTAGAAATGGTTCACGAGCATCCATAAGTACCCTTTTCCCAAGCTTGCATTTCATCGGCAATGGTGTGTACTTGGACGGTTACGGTATAATCTTGTGCTCACCGTTCGGGCAATCCGAAGCATTTCGTCGAATATTTGCATTTAACTCCGGCCATCAGCACAAACATTTAGCTAATAACTTCCTTTCCTACATCAAAATGAGTAGAGTGTAATTCCGTCAGAACGGCTGATCTCAATGTCGACGGAATAACGACACTGTTCTTCACACAGTAATCCACCAAGTGTTACCCACAACTCAGCACGACGCACATAAATCCATGGGAACTTCCGTTTGAGAGAAATAGACCATCCTCGTTTGAGAGCAGAAATCAATGACCAGTAATACTTTCTTGACATAGGATGAACGAGAGATCGGAAGCGGCTGAGTGAGTAAACAACTCATCTCAGAATCGGCTTCGAAAACATTTGCATTTCGTAATAAGTAGCCGAGGTGAGCAATGAACTTGCACTGCTGTGCTCAAACACAGTTGTACGCGCTATAAGCAATACTCCACCTTTGAACCACAGCTGCTGAAGATTTAGCTAAAGAAATGGCAGGATTGCAAATAGACATTTGAGCCTCATGATCTATCATAATAGTAAAGTTGAGAGCAAACAACTATTTGTGAAGTCTAGTGACAGTCCAGTATGCAGCCAAACCTCCTCGATGAGTCTGAGCATAACCCCTATACAGCATTGCTGAGTCGACGAGATTTACATGGAACAGGATGCTCATATTGCTCTTACACAAAACCTATACCGGGTGGTGAGGTATCTGGGAAAGATACTGATGGTAGTTTTGGAGATAATGTACAAAGAACACATTCAGATGTAAGCATTTGCAAACGCTTTCGACGAACGTGCTCATGTTTGTCTATCCAAACAAAACTTGTCGTTTAACAAGGTGCATATTCTCAGCAACGGATAGCAAATTAGAAATGAATTTGGAATAATACTGAAGGCTCCCATCAGTGATCGAAGCTCATGAATATTGATGGGTGACTTAATGTCAACCAATGGATTTCAGATCAGGATCTGGTTTGAATCCTTCAGACGTAACATGATAAGCAAGACAACTGGACTCTTGAACAATAATTAGACAATTCTTTGGGCTGATGTTCACAATAGCATTCTGGAAGCGAGGTAAAAGTGCAAGCAATCGAGAAGCAGGAGTATGTTCATCAACATCATGCATAAACACATGGTCTTGGTAGACAACAACACCATCCAAGGCTTTCACTACGGAGCTCCTCAAGTCTTGGAATATGGCTGGAGACACATTAAGACCCTAAAGAAGAATTCAATACCCGTACAACCCGAAAAGTGTGTTTATGATGGTCAGTTCACAATAATCAGTAGAGAGTGGTGTCTGCAAATATGCATCTTTTAAGTCTAGCTCCAAGAAAATCTTCGATCCATGCAGACGAGAGAGAATAGAACCAGGTTCTCCTAGAGAACAACTAAGCTGTAGTAGCCGCGTATATAGGGTACTGCGGTAATTGCCGAAGAGGCTCGGTGTTTGTCCATCCGGCTTTACCGGTGGGAAAACCGTTAACTTAGTACTAGGACAATAATCCCTGCTGCACAGAGAGACACAAGTAACTTGCGAACGGGTTCCCTTAGTCCAAATGAAAGTATGCCACGTCTACAGAAAATAGCAACACAGGCTACTTCTAAATTAACAGGCGGGATGTTCCTTTCATTGGATGACACTGAACAATCGTGCAATAAACCACGCATTTGAATGTCAGTATCTGCGTGTGAGAAAAGTGACACTTATTTTAAGCGCCTGCATAAATTTGAGGCCGGGAATAGACGGGACCTGAAAAATGACAGCAAAGTTACATTCAGCTGGGTTAAAAGGCTCATCTAACCCAAGTAAAAAACGACGTCCTATTGTAGTGGTCAAAAGGATGCTAGGAAGGTTTCAGTCCCTTAGTAAAGATAATACTTGGAGAGAGTCAGCTCACAGTTGAGTTCCAGTAGTAGATTGCGCTATACCTGTGGCACACGTCGAGCCCGATGAAAACAGACGTTCGATAGTAATTCCGATTGTACTATCCGATTCGCAAGCAGACTGGTCAGCACCATACGCACGCAGACGCAGCACAGCCAAAAATCAGCACGACAGAGCGCGGGGCACGAATAAATTTATCGTAATCATTAGTGCAAACAAACTGGACAAAAGATGTCATGATAAAATTGATGACAAGAAAGACAAAGTGTGAAAGATTAGGAACCATTATATAACTCCCCCAATAGTGCGTGAACTGGTAAGGTAACGCTCGATGTAGCCATTTAGGGAACAAATTTAGCTAGTTTGGAAGGGAAAGACACAGAACGTCCTGAACGTGTGTGTTTGGGATCATTCGTTGAGCGTGCGCATGAAGGTTTGGAGCATTGGAACCAGTCGGTTGACAAACAAGGGATAACAACTTGGGGTCAATCAACCTAACGACAGGCTCAACATAAGCGGGGTTAAGACGGTCAATACTCACAGAATCCTTCGATCCATTCCTTTCCAGTATGAACTACTCAGGTTTTGATGACAATAGTTTGAAAGGACCTTCCTAAGGGGTGTCAACGGCTTGCGAACTGCATCAATGCAAATGAAAACAAGAGGACAAGTGTGTAAGTCCGGATGAATTCGTCGTTCGCGGGCAGTGAAGCGAGTAGACGTAGGTCGAATTGTTCGGAAGTGTTGTTTGAGACATTTGGCGTAGGACACAGGATCTATCTCACCAGTGACTCGTGAATCCAAAATCATCTCACCTGGATTTCTGAGTGATGCCAAAGACGAGTTCGGCAGAACTGCATCCAATATTTTCTTTGACGGTATTACGAATACCAAGAAGGACAGCTAGGATGCGTTCAGACCAATTTGGTTCAGGTGAATTAGTTGTGATGTCGGACTTAAGCTGTCGATGGAAACGCTCGACAAGGCCATTTGAAGCGGAACGATAAGTAGCTGTCCGAATGTGGGTACAACCCAACAGACGATTCGAGTCACGGAAGAAGGTGGAACTAAACGGAGGACCTCGATCTGTTGTGCTTAGAGATGGTAAGCTGAAGAACAAAATCCATGAGTCGAAAAAACACGGGCAACAGATTCTGAAGATGTGTCAATGAAGGACTGGCATGCGGCCAACGATTAAAACGGTCAACCCAAGTCAGAATAAAAGTAAAATTGTTCGATGGAGGAAGCGGTCCGACTATGTCTAGGTGGACATGTCTAAAACGCGCCTCAGGTAGCGAGAATGTTCTGGGGACAGAGGTAGTGTGTCTGTGTACTTTGCTGCTCTGGCTGCTGAGACAGTGTTAATCCCATTGACGGATATCGGCGCACATACTAGACCAGATGAAACGATCAGTAATCAAATTCACAGTGAATCGAATACTAGGATGCGATAGTCCACGAAACTGGTCAATGACGTTTCGCCGGAAAGAATGTGGAACAAACGGTCTTGGCATTCCGGTAGAGACCGCGCAGTGAATTCTTGCGTCTGAGTATAAAATTGGTACTTACAAGAATGTCATTGTGGTATTCGATCGAAGCTGAGCGAGTTCAGAATCTTTATTCTGGGCAACGGACATTTCCTCAAGATCTGGTGGAGAGGAAGCCAGCTGATGTATGTGAGCACGTGAAAGTGCATCAGCGACAACATTATTTGGGCCGTCGAAGTAGCGAATATCGACACAAAGTTGCGAGAGGTAATCCAGATGTCGTGTCTCTCTCGGAGAATAGCGGTCGGAAACGGTACGAAAGGTGTAGATCAAAAGCTTGTGGTCCGTCAGAATTAGAAAACGTCGTCCTTCAGGGACGTGACGAAAGTGTTTGACGGCCAAATAGATCGCGAGAAGTTCGCGACCGAAAGTACTATATCTCGTTTGTGCTGGTTGTAGCTTCCGAGAAAAGAAAGGCAGCGGCTGAAGCTCATTACCGATTAGTTGTTCTAGTACAGCCCCGACAGCGGATTGTGAGGAATCAGTCTTGCGAACGAGAGTAGCTTTCTCGTCGGTGTCCAAGTAGCTCATGGAAGTTACCTAACTCAACTTCTGCTTAATGGCAACAAACGCTGTTTCGGCTTCTGGTGTAAAGATAAACCACTTTGGATTACCTTTAAGTAAATCAGTCAACGGCTGAAGAACCGCAGCATAATTGTTAATAAATCTTCCGTAATTACTAACCATGCTAAGGAATGGGCCCAGGTTTATAACGGATTGGGGTAGTGGATAGTCCATGATTGCCTGAGTTTCCTTAGGGATGGGACTACTGCCTTGTCTATCAATTTTGTAACCAAGAAAATCTACGTTAGACTGACCAAATAGACATTTATCAGAATTAATGGTTATCCCGTGAGGATCGAAGAGTTGGAATACTTCTCGAAGGCGCTTCAAGTGCTCTTCTGCCGCGGCACTGGCTATGAGAACATCGTCGATGCAGACAAAATCAAAGTATACACCACGGAGGACCTCGTCCATGAAGGGTTGGAAGGACTGTGCTGCATTGCGAAGGTCAAAAGGCATACGAAATAACTCGTACAAACCGAAAGGTGTGATAACGGCCGTTTTAGCAATGTCTTTAGGTGTCATTGGAATCTGATGGTACGCTCGCACAAAGTCAATCTTAGAAAGAACGGATTTCCCAGACAAACCCAATGAAAAATCCTGAATATGAGGTATATGGTATCTGTTGGGATGGTAGCGGCACTGAGTGCTTGGTAAGCACCGCATGGACGCCAATCACCGGACCTTTTAGGTGCCAGTTTAAGCGGGGAAGCCCAACAACTGTTGGATGAGCCAATGATTCCGAGGTTGATCATGTGCTGGAATTCACGTTTAGCCGCTTGGAGCTAGACAAGTGGAAGACTTCTCGGTTTGACTGACACGGGTGGACCTGTGGTGACGATATGATGACCGACCGTCGGTATTAGAACGTCGGTATTAAAACGGAAGAAAGACGGGAAATGCTGAAGCAATGATGAATACGGCGTAGTGTTTGGTATGAGTAAGCGAAGCCCAACGGAAGTGACTGCGGCGAGATGACAAGGGACAGTGAGCGAAGTGCTGTCGTCCCGTAATGTAGTGGTGAAAAGAATACTAGGAAGGTTTCAGTCACTTAGTAAAGGTAAAACTTGGAGAGAGTCAACTCGAGGTTGCGTTCGGGTAGTAGGTTGCGCTATACCTGTGGCACACGTCGAGCCCGATGAAAACAGACATTCGATGGTAATTCCGATTGTACTATCCGATTCGCAAGCAGACTGGTCAGCACCATACGCACGCAGACGCAGCACAGCCAAAAATCAGCACGACAGAGCGCGGGGCACGAATAAATTTATCGTAATCATTAGTGCAAACAAACTGGACAAAAGATGTCATGATAAAATTGATGCCAAGAAAGACAAAGTGTGAGAGATTAATATCCACTGCATTATCACCGGAAGTGTTGTATAACCTCGACCCCTTCTTGTTTGCCTGAGAAGTATTTTTAAAATATACTATCATGCTGTACTTGGACAAACTAGGAGCTTGCCTGTTCGCACGATGACTACGTGTGTCTTAGTCACTCAGCGGAATCGCATTCGCGCGCTTCCAGCTTTTCCACCCCGAAGAGCGTTTGCTGCGTCTCAGCTGGCGACTACACGTTTCCCTTAGCAAGAACAATTTTACGGTGCCTTCAGCTACCGGGATTGTGCGTTTCGACTATAAACATCTATCACGCCCATCTATCCGTTGTTTTCGACTTTTCCTTGAGGCCAGATGAACTATTCCGCTAAAGCTGGTGACCCCGACCGAAAATTTGGTAAGCCGCTTCCCAATATTGCTTTCTAGGTTCGATCAGTGCTGCTTAACGTCCATGTATTTTCTTTTATGTGTGCATATGTCGTGTTCTATATCGTTTACTTTGCATCGTTTTTCTGCTGTGGGTACATGCCACCCAGTTCTCGACGGCCAGCATGAAAATCGTACGGTCGCCACCGCGCCATCTCGCGAAGCTAACCAAAGTATTGGTTTGATCGGAGGCACTTTTCGAACCGCGTGGCATTAGACCTGAAAGAGGCAAGTATCGCCACCTCGTCGCCGCGCCTCCTTCGCACGTCGCCGATGATATTGACGCTATCCTCGAGTTGCCAGCAGAGAGGAAAACTTACGAAGAAGCTTAGCAGAGGTACTCAAAAGAACAGATCTTTCAGATCGCCAGCGTATCACGAAGCTTTAGAGCGAAACGGAATTAAGTGATTTCTGGACATCGCAGCTCTTGCGAAAGATGCAAAGTTTAGTCAAACCAGACACGGTGGACGACATATTTATCAGGGAAATGTGACTGCGTAGATTATCACGTGAAATGTGCTGGCACCTCCCTGACGCTGACGGCCGATATTCCAGACCAAATTTGAGAATCCTACGGCCAGATTTCGCAAGTTCGACCTACGCCGAGAGACGATACTGCCGAAATGAAAGCGCAGGTTGCCGCACCCACCAAGAAGTTTACCGATTTCACAAATCCTGAGAGTAACTGCCGATGTCAATCTTCACACTGTCAACATCCATTTCGATCAAAATCACCGCACCGACGTCTTCCTCCTGCTGGTACCATCAGCGATTTGGCCCGCAGGCCACCGTTTTCCTTCAAACGCAACGCGCAGGGAAACAGACCAATCAGCACTTAGGGGCGACGGATGTCGCTGGTAAACACAATCGCTTATTCTTCGCCACTGATCAACAAACGGGAGTTCGCTATCTCGTCGACACTGGCGCAGTAGTCTGTGTCCTTCCACGTGATCCCAAAGACGCAAGCGGAAAGGTAACTGGTTCTCTACGCGCAGTCAACGGAACCAGCATGCGGGTACCCGGTTAGCACTCACGCACACTTAACCTCTACCTGCGACGCTCTTTTTAATGGGTTTCCCTTATCGCTGACGTCCGAACTCCATTAGGTGAATGGATTTTTTCAGCACTTCGACATACTCGTCGTTGCTAAACGACCTCGTCACATCAGACAGATAACAAAACTCCGTCGCTGGAATATCCAGCGATGTAGCATCGCTCAGTCCAGTGTACGCCACTGCAAACTGGCCGGCCGGCAAAGCGCTACTTGAGATTTTCCCTGAGATCTTCGGACCTTCATCGTCTCTGTCAACTGCAGCCGCAGCTACGCTACATATATGTATTTGTAGTTACCAAGGGTGGAGCCGTCTCTGCCAAAGCCAGAAGACTGATTCCGGAGAAGTGCAAACTCGCCCGCTAGGCATTCCAGCATTTGCTCGAATTTGGGTTCGTCCTACAATCCAGCAGCCCTTGATCTTTGCTTCTTCACATAGTCCCGAAAAAGTCAGGAGGCTGACGATCATATGGCAGTTATCGCGCCCTCAACAATCTAGCCATTCCGGAACGTTCTTTTATCCCTCCAATACAGTATATTACAGCCCGTTTTTATGGCACTCGGGTATTCTCAAAGATTGAGCTGGTGCGAGCTTATCATCAGAATCCGGTGGTCGACGAGGACAAACCGGAAAGCTCTATCAGTATATAATTTGGACTATTTGAGTTGCTACGGATGCCTTTCGGTCTGCACAGGGCCGCGCAGATGTTTGAACTCTTCATCGGCTCCATCGTCGACTTGACTACGTGCACCTGTACATTGGCGACATTCTGGTGGTCCGTACTTCAGAAGAGGAATCACGAACACACCTACGACTCTTATTCGAACGAATAAAGAGGCCCAACGTCACCGTCAACCTCGACTAGAGCATTTTCATGCGGCCGCCAACTGACTTCCTCGGATACCGACTAGATTTATAGGATATCTGCCCTTTGCTGGACGGAGTACAGGCAGTTCGCGACTTTCCTCATTCAACGACTCTAGCTGACATTCGATGCTTCAACGGCATGGTCAGCTGCATCGCCCATTCCTGACACGCTGCGCCGAGCTTATTCAACCGCTCACTGATCTGCCGCTTGGAGGCAACAAAGGTGAAATTAACCTTACGCCTGAAGCACGGAACGCATTCGAAGCTAGCAAAAAACCACTCGCTTCCGCAGTAATGCTTTATCACTGACTCGGAAGCTCCATTCACTGTAGCCGTCCACGCCTCGGAAAACGCAATCAGCGCTATGCTACAGCAGTTTTTTCAAGGTAATTTGTAACCACTAGCGCTCTTCTCCCGACCCCTGCAGAGAGCTGAGTCGAAATACAGAACATTTGGCAGCGAATTACTTACCGTATACTCCGCCGTTATTGATTTTCGTCACCTCGAAGGTAATAAATTTATGATCTTTACAGATCACAAACCAGTCATCCACGCTTTTCGGAACCCTTCGTTTCGACACTTTCAGAGTGAATTTTGCTCATCTTTATTTCATATCTCAGTTTTCGACGAACGCCCGACACGTCTCTGGCAAAGACAACGTCACGGCGGACACTCTTGCAAGAATAAACTAGCTGGCTCCGACCGATCAGTCGTTCACTCTGTCAGCTATGACCGCTACTTGGCAATCCGAACAAGACTTAATGCCATAATGTGAAGGGTCGACGTTTAAACTGGTATCTAGACCGCTCCCTTCGTCTACAGGTACAATAACCTGCGACGTCTCTTCCGGTCATCCACGTCCACTGGTACCAACTGCCATTCAAGGAAAATTTTTCGTTACGCTGCACTTCACTGCGCATCTTGGCATCCTTGCTTCAGTCAAGATGACCACTGACAGATGCACCTGGTCCGACGTGCAGCGCGGCGTCAGACTTTGGGCACGCAACTGTCTGACTTTCTAGCGAGCAAAGGTTCATCGACCCTGATAAGACGCTTCCCGTCACTATCAGCTAGATTCGCTGACGTCCACCTCGCCGTAGTTGTACCACCTCCGCCGTCCCAAGCCATGGTATACATTCTGACCATGGTGGATCGCGCCAGATGTTGGCCTGAAGCTGTTCTAATTCCCGAATTATCCGCTGAGACCAGAACGCCCGTTTATCGAACGTTGGGTCGCTTAACATAGCTGTCCAGCCACTGTGACTACTGACCGTGATCCACGTTTTGAATCCTCGACATTCAACGACCTGCTCAAAGTCCTCCGATGTGAACTCATCCGGACAGCAGCCTACCATCCTCAATCAAACGGACTGGGGGAACGATTTCACCGACAGCTCAAAGTTTCGCTAAACGCCTTAAACGCACGTAGCTGGACCGAAGTCCTGTCAACGGAACTACTCGGACTTCGATCAGCACTGAAAGCCGATCTCGAAAAGTTCGGCTCCGAATAGGTCTATGAACAACCACTCCGATTACCAGGCGACTTCTTCTCTGAAAGCCGGAATGCTCAACACAAAGCGCACCTGGCTCGACAGCTAGCCACGAACTGCAGCTGCCTGGAGATTCCCCGGTTTGCCTGTGTAAAATTCTAACTAAAATTATTTCATTGTACACTTAGGCAAACGGTGTGTTTTGTAAACTGTTTGCTGAGTTCGAATGCTTGACTTGCTCATCGTCATTTTAGCTTGGCGCTCGTTTCGATTGCAACTCGCGATTGCCCTGTGTGCTGTGCACGCTCCGTTCCCCTACATAGAGCGTCCACGGTGTCGTTCATTTATAGCTAGATAAACAGGGAATCGTTTACTGTAACAATAAAAGTTTTCCTGCAACTCGATCCGTCTTCTCTAATCGCTATCTGGGCTCCCGGTACAGGTGACCCTCTTAATGGGTGAACCCGACTCCGGAAAACCTTCAGCGCCGGATATTTGGAACTTTTCCCTGGTGAGCTCGTTCCATTTATTTTTCATATTTTCGGTTTATTTTTGCATACGGTAGCCTATATTTTGCGTCAATATTTTAGCCATGGAATCTGTAGACCTTAAGGTGGAGCCTCTCCTTAGCGTTGTATCTCTCACTGTGCCACTTTTGTGGGACGTAGATCCTGTTTTGTGGTTCGCTCATCTTGAAGCTGTGTGTTACAACCACAGAATCCCTCCCGACTACGCGAGGTAGAGCAAGCTCCTGTCCTATCTCCCCAAGGAGATATCAATGCAGGTTGGTGACGTCATAATTTCTCAGACGGATAACCACTATGAGGCTCTCAAGGAGGCTACGATCAAGCGCGTTATGCCATCTGAGAAGGTTTGCCTGCAACAGCTTTTCAAGGATCTGAGGCTGGGCAACAAACTGCCCTCAACCCTGCTACGAGAGATGCAGCAATTCCTTGGTTCCTCAAAGGGACGTTACTTCGCGAACTGTAACTACAGCGGCTGCCCGAAAACATGCAAGCGATTCCCGCTACAGTGAGCTCCGTTTCGCTCACTCAACTAGCAGATTTAGCGGATCGTGTTACTGAGCCATCACAACCGCATGCCGTCGCCAGCAAGATCAATGCCGTTGTGTCCCCGGACACTTTTATCACTGGCTTACAGTCAACTATAGAAGCCCTGCAAACACAAGTTGCGACACTTAGTCGCCAGGTGCAACAGCTTACTATGAACCGACGTCGTCGTAGCCCATCAAAATCGCCCTTCAAACGTTCTAAGTCTAGCAGCAAGCAGGCTAGCTGTTGGTACCATCAGCGCTTTGGTACCGCAGCTCGTAAATGTGTCAAATCTTGCAACTTCGCCGAGAAGCAGGGAAACTTCCTGGCCGGTCCGTAACGGCTACGGACGCGACTGGCTAACACCAAAGTCGCATCATCCAAGTCAGTGATTTAACTTCCTGCACCGAGTTTCTAGTTGACACAGGAGCCGAAGTTACCGTTATACCCAATAGTCCAGATGAGGTCATCTCACCATCGTCGACTAAGCTGCGCGCGGCCAATGGCACACCAATCGCAACTTTCGGCGAAAGGCTGCTACCACTCCATTTAGGCCTCCGGCGAACCTTTCGCTGGCCTTTCATTATCATTGCCGTGCCTTTTGCCATCACAGGTATAGACATTCTTCAGCGCTTCGACCTCATCGTCGACGTTGAAAGGAAGAAGCTTATCGACTCTAGGACACAGCTCAGTGTTATCGGGACAAGTGCCAACGTGACTGCTATCACTCCCATTCGTGTCCTGCCTCAAGCTTCACAACCTTTTATGGAACTTTTCAACAAGCATCCTAAAATGGTTCGCGTCCTGAACGACTTGTCTCCTGTGACGTCAAACATCATGCATCACATTTGCACTAAGGGCCCACCTGTTTCGGCCCGCCCTCGCAGTCTAGCCCCAGACGAGCTCAAAGCTGCTAAGGCGGTATCCGAGCAAATGTTCGAAATGGGAATCATCCGCCCGTCCAAAAGTCCATGGGCATCACCATTACGCATGGTACCGAAGAAATCCGATGACTGGCGCCCCTGTGGGGACTACAGAGCACTTACCAAAGTTACCGACCCGGATAAATACCCCATTCCGCATATGCATGACTTGACCTCAGCCCCAGATAATAAGTCTATCTTTAGCAATGTCGACTTAGTTCGTGCCTACCATCAGATACCCGTCGCGCCAGACAACATTGCCAAAACAGCAGTAATCACGCTATTCGGCCTATTTGCGTTCCTCAGCATGCCTTTCGGTATCAGTAACGCTGCCCAAGCTTTTCAGCGTTTCATTCATAAGGTAACGCGAGGACTCGAAGGCGGTTATCCTTATCTAGATGACATTCTCATCGCGAGCTCTTCTGACGAGGAACATCTCCATCACCTCGACGCTCTCTTTAAACGCTTAACACAGCATGGGGTTACCGTCAACCCCGATAACTACGAGCTTGGCCAAAATTCCATCGACTTTCTTGGCCACCGCATATCCGCTTCTGGTATCGACCAGACAAAATCCAGGCACCGAAGGACTATCCTTACTCTCCATCCTTCATTTTCCTCTGACGTTTTTCTCTCTAATCTTTGTCCGCATGTTGATTTCTTCACCGAAACTGTAGGTATCCAGTAGTGATCAAACGTTTTCATGATATGGCTACACCAGCCACTGATACATTCTTTCTAGGGCCACTATCTCTGCTTAGCAGCAGCTAGTCGCCATAGTTTCCATTTAACTTTGCGGATATCCGGAGCTCGCTCCGTTCTTACAATGTTCATTCTCTTGGATTGTTTGCGTCACAGCTCAGCTGGTCTGTTGACCTATCACTTACCTTTACTGGCCTGTTGACACACTCAGCGACCCTGTAGGCATACACTATTGACCAAGCGTCTGATTGGAATGGCTACATCTGGCCACTGAGTCTCACCTAGCGCCACCACCAGTCGGTCGTCGTAAATTCGGCATCTCTGTTCACAAGTAGCTAATGGCCGTTGGCCCCATGCATTTGCGATGATCCAGTGCTTGTTAGGAGTCACTCCGTATCTCAATAACCTTTATTCTTAATAATATCCGCATCCAATCTTTCCGCTGCCCGGCCATCAATTGATCTTTAGGACTCTCTGGCGGCAACCTCTCTATTTTTCGCTTAGTATGCCCTCCCTCTCGGACTACACTAACTACATGCTGTTCATGCACCTGACAATCACTACCAATATGCTAACTCTCGTTGCTCTATCCCCACGCAATTATTGGCTCATACTAAACGGATACTTCGTACTTTACTTGCTGGTACAACGCTCTTGTCTCTACGCAGGCGTTAGCAATCCATCCATACGGCTAATGATTCTATAGGATATTCAAAAGACCTTTTCAGCATAATTATTGTTGCACATTGTACATGCCTTTGTCTCAAGCCCAAATGTTGTAACACAAGGTCAGGTCAGGTCAGGTCAGGTCAAAATCCGTGGACGATACAGGCTT
This sequence comes from Dicrocoelium dendriticum, assembly GCA_944474145.2. Classification (NCBI taxonomy): domain Eukaryota; kingdom Metazoa; phylum Platyhelminthes; class Trematoda; order Plagiorchiida; family Dicrocoeliidae; genus Dicrocoelium; species Dicrocoelium dendriticum. The sequence goes on along the minus strand of OX104068.1, from coordinate 50,833,373 downwards.
CCGCCTAACGAGCGTCCAGCTTCTTGTACCGGTAAGCGAACCAGAGCCCCCGATACTTCAACTTTTGATCGCCTCTCCTTGCCTCTGCAAAAAGAAATGAAGCAAAAGCGAGAGCAATCTTTGCTTTTACAAGGATCAACATCGGATAACAATGCGAATAAATTGGATAAGATTATATTAATTCCGGAAAATTACGCGGCCAGCATCTGTCTAGGCCTGCTTTGAAGGCAACCACAATCTCACAATCCATTAGTTCCGAAGGCAACTTATTCCAGTTGCGCACTACACGATTTGAGAAGAACTTAGCCCTGACGTTCAGTCTAGCTCTCTGTTGTTTGAGCTTCAAGCGATGTCCACGGAAGCGTTCAGAATCAGCCAGCTCAAATAAATCAGAGGGCACGATGGCACTGAAGCCCTTCATGATCTTAAATGTTTCTGTCAGATCGCCTCTCAGTCTACGCCGTTCAAGGGAAAACAACCCCAGGCTCTTTAGGCGATCTTCATACGGCTTCCCCCGTTGACCTTCAACCATCCTGGTTGCTAGTCTTTGAATCTTCTCCAGGCAAAGAACATCATCACGGAGATAGGGCGACCAAGCTTGAACACAATACTCTAAGTGTGGCCTAACCACTGCTTCGTATAGTGGCAGGAACACTTCTGGCTTGGTATTACACAGAGCCCTCCTGAGGCGAAACAATTCTCGTCGCGCTTTGTTGGCGGCGTATCGACATTGCTTCGAAGGCTTGAAGCTGCTCGTCCTGATGACTCCTAAATCGCGTGCCTGGGTAGTGCATTGTAAAGGGAAGGGCCCAAAGGAAGTCTGAACTGCAAGTACGTCTCTACTAGTGGTCAGAATTTGGCACTTGCTTGCATTCAAGGGCAAGTCCCATTGCTTCGACCAGTTTGCCACACTGATGATATCCTTGGCCAGTGTTGCACGTTTGCCCCTGCTGACTAGCTTCAAGTCATCCGCAAAGATGTAACAGGGGTCTTCAAAAAGAGGAGCCAAGTCGTTTATAAACATAAGAAACAAAAGTGGACCTAGCACCGATCCTTGGGGTACTCCACTGTAGGCCACGCCCACACTATAACTCACATCACCGATTCCAACTCGAAACGTTCTCCCACATAAGAATTCTGACACCCAAGACAGAAGTCTAGGATGTACTCCGAACCACGCTAATTTTTCAAGTAGGAAACGGTGATTTACTGAGTCGAAAGCCTTGCTAAAGTCAAGATAGCAGATCTCTACCGGAATCCCGTCGTCAAGACATCGAGTAATCTCATCGAGGAAGCACAGTAGATTAGTGAGGCACGACTTCTTTTTAATGAAACCATGCTGCCCTGCTCTAAGTAGACTGTGTTCCGCCAAATGCTCACAAATCCGGTTTCTTATAAGCTTCTCTAAACACTTGAGCAGGACACAGGTTAGACTGGTGGGTCTGTAGTTAAGAGGGGCTCCGATTTGGAGCCACCCTTGTGAATTGCAACTATGGCTGCTTCCTTCCAGTCTCGTGGCAACTTGCATTCCTGGAGCGACAAGTTGAACAGCTCCAGAACAGGATGTTGAAGGATGTCAGCTAGTGGCTTGACTATTGCCGGATGTACATCGTCAGGACCGGCTGATTTGAAGGGATTCAAGTTAGTCACCACAGCAAAGACCACTTGCGCAGTCAGCACGATGTCCTGCATTATACAAGACATTACACAAGACATTAACAATGTTCAACTCCATGCCTGTTCTTGCGGTCTTCTCCCGGTTGTCCCCCACTTTCCCTTTTCTCTGAGGTCCGGGACTTCTTGGAGATCTGGGATTGGACTGAGGAACAGTTTTGGCCCAAGACGGACTTAACAACCCACAAGGACTTACATGGAGCATGGTAGAACTCCGAAAGGACCGAACTACGATCACCATAACCCTTGTCCAGTATGGAGAACTGGACATATCCCCATACTCCCAAACATTATACATCTGAAAAATCTGGACAGCGGAACAATTGAACTTTTGCTCACCTGGACATACAACAAGAAGAATAATCGCGATGTCCCTCTCCTCCACCGGCTGCCCGGTAGTCGCAGTCCTAGCAGGGTACATTAAAGATGGTGACGTTTGTTGATTGGTCGGACGGGAGTGAAACAATTGACCTCTAGACTCTGACATTCTAATCTGGTGTAACCTTTAAACTGTGTTTTAGTGTGCTAAAAAGCTATCTACTGTTTGCCGCCGATTCGAATGCTTGGCAATACGGTTAGCAAAATGCTGTAAATTTGGTAAATTAATAAGACAAAGAAAATTCCACAACCTTATGTCTAATATTGCGCAGTGAGCGCATTGTAATGCTAAAAGTCAAAATAAGGTCGCCTGTTTTCATGGATGCTGCATTTAACTAATTCGCAGTCTTGGAAGGCCGTTAAAACATTGGATTTCCGAAACTTATACCGTAAAAGCTTTCTTTTGTGACAAGCTTGTTGCCACGAGCGTCCGTTATTCGTCCGTGGGTTATCTTTTATGCGTCTTCTTGGCGTCATGTCTAGATGTTGTTAAACACAAAACAGAACACAGACGAGATGTGCAGCAAAACGGTTTTGAAATGAATGCAAACTGGTGTCAACTCAATCAGCTGGGCCCGCTGTGTTGCAAAATTGCTAATATCCAACTGGCGTTACTATACGTCCACGTATCCATGGAGAAACATCGAAGTGTGTAATGCATGCAGCTATATTTGCCTTAAATATGCGTACCAGTAATGCAATATTGGCAACTAAAGTAGAAATCATTCACTACAAGGTATAAAAGACAAGCATACCATTTCGGAGCCAATTTATTAAAAAATTCAAGCCGTCCAATTTTAGTTTCGTCCTGGACTATTTACTTAGTCTGCTATTGTGCCGATATTTTTAGCCTCGGAATTTTAATGTGAAACGCATTATTAATATAATGAAATAAGTAACACTTGGGTTTTTGTGATTTCATAGCAGTGCATTCATCGTAGCAGACATAATTAAGTGGCTTCTTTAACAGCGAAGATTTTGTAAAATCATAGGAAGCTTATGCAGCATTATTGTAGCTATGAATTAGCATTTTATCCAAACACATGCACAGCAAGCCCTCCCACTGAAGCGTGCTTTTGGCCACTCGCGTAGAAGCAAAAGGAGATAAAGATAAATGTCTTTATATGTCCATGGATATTGTTAACTAATGTTCTAATTAATTAGCGGCGCCGTTTAATGCGTTAAATCCTTCTTTTTAACCGTACTTTTGGTCAGCACAAGTGGCTTTTAGCACGCCATGTGTGACGAATAATTCGTCACTGTGTTAGTACGCACTTACTAGTCTGTACTCGATCAGCGCGTAACGTTGACGGAATATGCATCCCTTCAGCGCCAGCAGCGGAAGCGTGTGCCGTCGTGTGAGTGTTGTAACTCCCTAAATGATCAGACCTTTTGCCCTCAGCAGTGCAAATGTACACCTTATGGACGACCTTTTGGTCACCCAGTATATCTTCCAACGCCGCTTGAACTTCAGCAACGAAAATTTCATGGTAAAAATATCGTAAACACGAAGCGGAAAGCCACATATGAATTATAATTACGTAATGCAGTAGCAGCAAACCCAAACCCTAAATTGATTTTGAATTACCAATTCTTGTCCAAACGGTCACTAGACGTCGAGCGGTGTGCTATTACAACCCACTTGTGTCCTATTACATCGGCACCAAATGTGCCACAGATGGAGACTATATACACGACCACGAGACTTCGAGCAGTGTGCTATTACAACCCACTTGTGTCCTATTACATCGGCACCAAATGTGCCACTGATGGAGCCTATATGCAACGACCACGAGACTTCGAGCCGTATGCTATCACAACCCAACTGCGTCCTATTACGTCGACACCAAATGTGCCACTGATGGAGCCTATATACAACCGACCTGGGTCCTATTACACTGGCAACAAACGTGCCGCTAGTCCAGTTCATTGTTCAAAATGCTGTAATCCCAAATGAGCGGAGAAACCGATATAAAAACTGCATTGTATTTAACAAAAGCCAGCGTGAGTAGGTTCAGCGTTGTTCACTATAATCCTGCCTTGGACGCGCATGTCCCATGCAAGGTATCTATACACAAAGTCGTATTCATCGGCTAAAATATAATAGTAGCGCGAACATATAGCCTACTGTCGGGTAATTGAATGGGAGTTTTTATCTGAACAAGTTTTTCCTTTGCGTTTTCTTTACTGGACTGGCATCCAAGTCGACGCTAATATGAAGTGAAAATTGGAGTTTAAATTGCACCGAATAGATTACTTTGGCACTCTATTCTGCACGATACCTCTGTTTGAAGGGAACTCCACGGCTCCTTTTCGACAAGCTATCGATGAAAGGTAAGGAAATAGATCACCAGTACCAAGTGCACGTGCAATATGGGGTACGGTTTGTTGACTTGTACTCCGTATTTGGCCTGAAAATGGATGCACATATCAGAAACGGCTTACTTGTCGGATACGCCTGCTGCTTGTATGCCGTCATTAAATACACACACGGAAGCCACACGGTTTCATAAAAAGGACAGGTACATGTTCCCAAGGAGCAATCGATGGTGAAGCGGTTCCCTGGTGCGATATCTCAGACTGGAAGCGTCGGAACTTTTTATTCACATACCACTCCATCTCCAGGGTCCGAGTAAACTGCTTGTAACATGGGTTGTGCTAAATGGCGCATCACTAAGTTGCACGCGTACGTAGTTAAGAGGCAAACTACGCGATGAACATATGCGCTGCCTTCTAGTAGCTGAAGCGTCACAGAAAAACGCGGCATGCATCTGGGACTCTTACAGGAGAACTTCCGAATGCGCCCAGACTTTGCGAACGGCTGCAACAAGGCCATCCGATGCATGGGTAACTTTCTTCAATCGCAAGTTGGCATTCTCAACTCGGTTGTTCGTTGTATTGCCCAAATGCACCAGTCCAGCTTGTGCGTGTTTCACCCACGAGCGTTTTATGTACAACCAGTACAACTTAAGGTAGCGCACAAAGTGGGGTTCTGTTCTTTGAAGGAGCTTCAAAGCTTTTTGAAGTCTAAAACAAGAATAGTACATATATAAAGAGATTTTACTCCGTCTCCGTATCAGCAGTTGCCATGCGATGAAACAGAAAACGCGACCGGTTAATGTTTGTCTACAGAATGTAAGGAAGATTTATCACTTACATGCTTCCTGATGGTCTGGCGGATGTGGAAGTAACACAACAAAATGTAGCTTTGAAATGCGGCGCGCGGCGCACGTATTTGAGCGGCCATTTTGTCCATCATTATTGTGCGGACGGGAATATCATGACCCATGATATCCCGAAACGCTTCTAACAACGTAAGCAATGATGCGTAATCTTCCTGACGCAGAAAAGCATAAAATATTGGCCGGCCATACCCCATGCCGTCAGTTATTAAAAACTGGTGTAGTTTGAAGCTGCAAGCAACAAGTAAGCCCGCTATCAATTCTTACTTCAAACGGTTAGTGCCAAGAGTAGCGTCTACACAAACGACATGCGAGAATCGGCGGAAAAGTTTTATTTGTTGATGCCGAGTGAATAATACGTGTGTGCACAAGCCTTCCTCAGAAATAATTCGCGCAACTCCGTCTTCTTCCATAGACTTGATAACCTGATGCAATTTTACTGCAGGAAATAAAAACTATCAAAATAAGCTTACGCTCAACGCCAGGTCTCAGTTTACGACGAACATTGCGGACCTCATCGCTGGTAAGATGCTTTCCGAATCGAACCTCGACGAACTGCTTGATGCCGCTTGTTGGGGTGTTGTAGCGGAAAAGGTCTACGGACTGAGTGAACTCATCGTCCGTCTGACGGCGATTGATGGGTGTCGCTCAAAAAGGAGGCGATTAACTGGGGGATTGTGAGACAGATCGAACGTTGTGACTTTCAGCTTGCGTCCCGTTCTAATGAGGTTAACGCGAGCTTGAAAGTTAGTATCGCGTGAGCTGAAAGATGTAGAATAATAGAAGCGAAATCCTACTAAACACGTCTCACTCCTGCACTTTTTGACTTCGGCCGAGCGCAGCGGACACATCGATAAATCACCTTGTCGTACTTCACCCGTGACAGGTTACATTTTTTGCTGCTGCGGCGTACGAAATTGACGTAATGAAGAAGCCTAAAGTCTGAAAACAAACTATTAAACTAGTCAAAACTGTCAAAAGAACGCCCAAAGATGATTCTCCGGAAATCAGACTCCATGACGTAAGATTTCGAAAATACTGTTTCTACCGCGTATCTGTTTTCCGACACATTCAAACAATTGCAATAACACATTTGCAGAGATTTAAATAAAACCGCAAAGGCAGAAAGATAGCCGGGAATAATGCCATAAATGACCATAAACTATTTATTGCGCACTAGGTTTTGCGGGGTAACGGTGCGTATCTGACTTCTGACACATTTAAATAAATGCAGTATCCCATTTGCACCGAATTGAATAAAACTGCGAAGCCACAAAGATAGCCGGGAGTCGTGCCATAAAATGATAGGAAACTATTTATTGCGCACTAGGTTTTGTGGAGTGACGGTGCTGCGACTACTTCGCAGCCCTCCACCGACCTCAAATATCATGGCGACCCCGATCAAAATACTTGTCTAACTAACAGAGGAAATTAGAAGCCATTACTCTGCGAAAAACCGAAGGTAAAACCAGTCGTCAAGCGGCTTTGCCAGTTCAACATTAATGTTCAAAATGCTTTACGGCAGTGTTGCAGGACTTGGTGGGTTTTCGCCTGGCAAGCGTTCTCCCTATAAAATGCCACAAATGTCTGTGTAACAACACTGCAACGTGGCGGATGTGACTCGCCACTGAATAAAGTCACTGCCCACAACTACATTCTGGCAAGTCGACTAGACTCACACATCAACTCTTCCCGACACCGTTTCAACTACACACGATTGAACTCGATGTATCGTTGTGATACACATCTGTTTTCAAACCTTGGTCATGCCTAAGTTGGTGTGTCTATGAGACTACTTCTTTATTTATTTATTGTACTGTTCCAGTCATGGACATATGAACGATTTTCTACTCTCACCGTTACAGTTGCCATAAAATGTTTGTACAGTCGTACATATCTGATCATGCCTCCATGGGCGTGTCTCACATAGTCGAGAATAAAAAATTTATTTATTTATTTATTCCCTCAAACAGTTACGCCGATTCCTTGGCCAGTTCAACTATTATCGACGCTTTATTCCTAACTGCGCGAGCATTGTTCAACCAATGACTGACTTGCTCAGCGGTAAACAACGGTCTTTTCATTTTGCAGACGACGCTAGACTGTCTTTTGAGAAGGTCAAAGACGCTATATCCAACATAGCGTTTCTCGCTTATCCAGACACATCTGCACCTCTCTCCCTGACAACTGACGCATCCGACACTGCCGTCGGTGCGGTACTTCAACAACTCATCTACCGTCGATGGATACCTCCAGGTTTCTTCTCGAAACGTTTACAACCTGCCGAATCGCGTTACAGCACCTTCGGTAGGGAGCTGTTAGTTATTTACTTAGGTATCAGACATTTCCGTCACTAGCTCGAAGGTTTGCATTTTACAGGCTCCACTGACCACAAGCCATTGATCTGCGCAATCAAGGGCGCAACGGACAAGTATTCTCCGCGGGAAACTAGACACCTAGACTACGTTTCTCAGTTTACGACAGACGTACGACATATCTCAGGTGCTCTCAATCCTATCGCGGATGCGCTTTCACCCATTCAGCAGATCAGCTTATCGCCTGACACCAACATTGAACTAGCCGCTATGGCTGCTGCCCAACACGCTGATCCCTACATGGGCAAGCTACGACACAATACCTCGTTGAAACTACTCGAAGTTCCAGTAGCTTCATCTGAGGGGACCATTCTTTGTGACGTTTCACAAACATCTCCCCGACCCGCAGTTTCTACCTCGATGCGTCGACTAGTTTTCAACGCTCTACACATCCTGTCTCATCCTGGCATAAGTGCTTTGCAGCTCGTAACTGAGCGCTTCGTATGGCCCAACGTCAATCGCGATGTCCGCCTCTGGGCACGCGCATGCCTGGAGTGTCAGCGCGTTAAGGTATATAGACACTCCAAAAGCACACTTGGCGTCTTGCCTGCTCCTGGCTCTCATTTTGCACACGTCCATTTCGACCTGGTCGGACCTTTGCCTCCATGCAAAGGCTACGGGTACCTACTCACTTGTGTCGACTGATTCACCCGTTGGACAGAGGCGATTCCGATAGTCAACGGCTCATCTGAGACAGTTGCGCAAGCTTTCCTAGAACGCTGGGTAGTTCAATTTGGTTGCCCAAGCGCCGTCCTCACGGACCAAGGATCGCACTTTGACGGACCCTTCAGCAACTTGCTCAACGTTCTTGGTTGCCAACATAACCGAACCACCGCATACCATCCTGCAGCTGATGGGATGTTAGAAAGGTTCCACCGGCAACTCAAAGCATCACTGTGCCCAATCTAGCACATCCTGGTACGAAGCACTTCCGCTCGTTCTCTTAGGCATAAGAAACACGATTAAAGCGGATTTGCACGCCACTCCACCGTCGCTAGTCTTTGGATGCACACAACGCTTACCTGGTGAACTCGTCTCACCAAAAGCGCCAACAACCTTTGACTATGGCGACTACGCAGCTCGCCTATCTCATCACATGCGACAGATTCAGCCTGTGCAACCCAGAGCACAGAGCTTGCGTGCCAACGTGGACGAAAGCTTAACTACTTGCACACACGTGTTTATTCGCACTGATAGCGTAGGCTGGTCACTTCAACCCCCTTATTCTGGTCCTTACCGTGTCGTACGCAGAAGCGACAAGACATTTGACGTTAACTACAATGGTAAGACTGAGAGGATCAACGTCGATCGAATCAACCCAGCATTCCTCGACAAGTCTGACACTTCGGTGCAGCAAGCATCTTTGCAGCCTGCGCCTTCACATCTTGCACCGCAACCTCAGATGAGTCAGTCGGGTCCAGCAGAACCAACAACCTCAACTGACAGCACTTCTACTTGCCTTACTATCATTCGACGCGGTAGGAGGCTCAAAGCTCTAGTTCATTTTTCCGACTTTACTAGCACTCACTAGTTTACATAGAACGTGCCTCTGAAATTTCCTGCTCTTACCGAAGGTTTATGAAAATCCAAAAAATTGACCAAAACGTTTTGAAACTATCAAAAAATGTCAAAACCTTTTGAAAACCCAAAATCAGATCCGCACCTCCTTCGCTTTGCGCTGGTTGAGTATTGCTACGCATTTACGTAGGATTTTATTTTGCTTCCCATATACACCGCCGGTTGGTTGCACTTCGGTGTCACTTTTCGCTGGAGCCCCGCATGTCAACTGGAAGTGGAACAAACTTCCTGCTCAACCGTATACCTTAACTTAACTAACTGTCCCCCCACAAATAATTTTTACCGTATCGACACTGTATGGAGGACACGGGTAGGAGTCCGCTAAGGTCCGATTGCATGGTTCTGCCCCAGCAGCTGCTTCAGGTTTCACAACCTGGTCTCGCAGAAGGCTGGCCGGCGACGGACGGTCCGCGCGTAGATCGAAGGACTGCATACACAGTCCCTTCTGGGGGAGTGCTATGTAGCAGTCTGGAGATTCCCCGGTTTGCCTGTGTAAAATTCTAACTGAAATTATTTCATTGTACACTTAGGCAAACGGTGTGTTTTGTTGAACTGATTGCTGAGTTCGAATACTTGACTTGCTCATCGTCATTTTAGCTTGGCGCTCCTTTCGGTTGCAACTCGCGATTGCCCTGTTTGCTGTGCACACTCCGTTCCCTTATGTAGAGCGTCCACGGTGTCGTACATTTATAGCTAGAGAGCAGGGAACCTTTTACTGTGCCAATAAAAGTTTCCCTGCAACTCGATCCGTCTTCTCTAATCGCTCCGGGCTGCCGGTACAGGCGAGCCTCTAAAGAACTTACGCCGCAATAAATCGACCGAATTAAGGGAACCGCATCACGTCTTACGTTCCCATAGATCCTCACTACTGCTAGTTTGCCTGAATTCGTTATCGCTGGTGACTGGCTGTACTCACGAACGCCGCGTGATTTTGCTTTTTCGTGCTGGCTTCTGTTTGCTTTGGAACTACTGTGTTATACGTGTTTGCTCTGCGTGCATTTTGCACCAGTAATTTGCTTTTGGTCCTCTTTTCCATCGGTGAGAATTTGGTGGATATTCTCTGGCTACTGTCGCAGATCTCACTGATTGGCCTAACTGCCGTCTACGTCCGCCATCTTGGATTTGCTCTACAGCAATCGTACAGGCGTCCGCCAGACCACCACCTTGACCAACGACTTTCAGATTCAACTTACGAGTGCAGCCGTTGCAACGAACGTCTTCCCCAGATTTGACAGTCACAATGACATTTACTGGTTACCCACGGAAAGCTAGCCCAAAGCTTCCGAAATAAACGTTAGTCGTGGCGTAGATAGTTGTGTAAAACTTGTACGATTTGGAAAAGCATGCAGAAACTGTCGAAAATACTACCATTCTCGGTGTGCTCGCCTTAGTCTCAGCCAGACCAAAAGTTTCATAGTACGACTGATGTTCTCTTATTCTGCACTCAGTGCATGTCACTTCCACTTGTCAGGTGTATAAGTTTGTTGGCGCAGAATTACCATAGGCTGAAAAAGATTGTGCAGCAGGCAGTAGCCGTGACAGCTGCCCCACATGAACCGAACAAGTCATTGCCTCGAACTCGGCGCTCAACGTCAAGTTCCAATTTAATACAGTGTAACGGTACCGATCCAGAGTTAGCCACCTTGACAATAGTGTTTGCGCATAAAGATGCTTTCGCCAAACGTTCGTCAACAGAATCACCCGCCACACTAAACACTGTTAGAGGGCTGACAACATACGCGTCCGTTGTTGCCACCTATATGTTGGAGGAATCTACCGTTGCAACCCCACTCACTGGCAAACGAGGTATTACTGACAGTACCACCACGGGACTTAGGAGAACGTCAATTGTTCAACCGAAGAAAGCAGCCACTGGTCCCTCGTAAGGAGAACATGAAACACTACCATATTTCTCTAACTGTGGTACGCTCTACTGTGACTGAATCAGGCAAAGGCCATAAAAAATAGCCTCCTAAACGATATGAAGCAGTGGGACTCTCTGTGTCAACTAATAGGGGTGCAAGCTAAACCAGTCAGTATGATGCATCTCGTCCGGCACCCAACCTCCGTCCACTATGGCGAAACGCGTTTACTCCAGTTCAGTCAGGTAATGATGCAGAGGCAGTTCTCTTGTCAACTACTCGCCTCGGTACCACCACATGCACTGTTTGGATATTTCCAGATGTTCCATGAAGCAAACGCCAAAAACGTAAACAAACTCCGGATGACTTCCGTAAACGACCAAACGCAAAAGCAATCCTTGTTCACGGTGTCCCGCAGCTCCAGTCACTAAGCTAGCTAGAAGTCAAAGCGCATGACTGGAAAGAATGACGTTTTATTCATGAAGTAAGCTCACTCGAAAATGTTATCGCTACTTCGCCATCAAGGTTACCGCTATCGCCTAACTACAATGGGTATGGTCCCCGAAGGAAGAAAGTATAATTGCACTCAGAACTGATTGCAGAACATGTGTTCAAAATGTGGCGCGAAAAGGGTAAAATGCTGCCATCCGAAATGCCTACAAAGGCAACAGGCTCCGAGCAATAGCTAGAGAATGTAACACTGAGCAAGCAATTTACCAATACAATTCTGTCACCGAGCAGCTCAGAACGAAAACAATGGCAAAACCTACCGGCACCTGAAGCGGGACAGGATGGTCACCCTCTTGTTGGCGCTCAAAGCTCTATACAACCACCTGAACTGGTCCAAGGGCCTGCGTCATTGGTCCTAGAAAAAACGACGGGTAGCCGAGTCCTCAACGGTCGGCGTAGACCCGCACGGGAAACCAGCATCCACAAACACGATTCCGACTACCGATGCCCTCACCTGCTTATATACCAATGCACAATGTCTTTTCAGCAAGCCAACCGAAAGTCCTATTCGTCAGGTCTTCACACCTTGGGATCAAGTTATGGTCACCGAAACATGAATGAACACGGAGATCACGGATGCAGCGATTGCACTATCTGACATGACTTCCATACGAAACGATCGACCTAGAAGAGGAAGGGTCTGCTACTGCATTATCGATCCGACATGCAAGTTGATGTCATTGAGGACCCAGAAACGCGTCATCGATGCTCTTTGCTGTCGTATGCACCTAAGACGTGGTGTTATGTGTTTACTAGCAACAGTTTACCGCCCTCCAATATCCCACGGAAATGAAGCAATGCCTAGCTTCTGTGATGAAACGAGTCCTGGCAGGATTATACAGTTACGCCTTTCTGGTGGGGGAATTCAACCTTCACGCAATCGAAGTTCCAGCATCTCACGGTACACAATTCAAAGCAAAGTTGCAATAGGTGATCCCAGATGTATCCCTGTACCACCATGTCACCTTTCCCACGCGATTCCGAACGAGTGACACACCCTCTGTTTTGGACCTTGTGCTCTCCAACGAGGTCGACATGGTCGACATCTTGACCATAGATGCACCACTTGGCCGTAGCGATCACGCGACGTTGCCCATTCGTTACATTTGTTACTCGGAGTACGTCAGTAAAAACAACATGGCAAACTATGTCGTTACACATTACGATAAACTGTCAAACTTCCTTCAAGAAAGCGACTTGTCTTTCCTGAGCGAGAAAACGCCCAATGTCACCTGGATCTTGTACGCCACCAAATTCACTCAGCTAGTAGCAAATGCGTCAGAAAGAAAGATGCTTCGCCCGAAGCAAGTGAATTCGTTCCTGAGAAGCCGTGCTAGAAAATGCATGGCCTTAAGAGCCTCAGCCTGGCGCGCTTGCAAAGTCCGTCCAATTACCCGGACGTGGGCTGGCTGGCCGAACAACCTCCTCGTGGTGCCAGCTTGGTGGTTCGGGTTTACCCCCTTCCAGCAAATAGTTCGGCGGCAGTGTTCCAGGACGTGGTGGGTTTTCGCCTGGCAAACGTTCTCCCTATAAAAAGCCACAAAAGTCCGTTTAACAACACTGTGACGTGGCGGTTGTGACACGCCACTAACTAAAGTCACCCATTGCTTATCCGGACAATGGCTTCAAGTCCAAAGATATCAAGCATCCATTTAGCACTGGCGACACCTTCAAACACATTCAAACAAAACGACAGGAAACATTTACCAATCTCATAAACAAATCTAAACACGCCTACATGCAAACTTACATACGTTCATACCTAAACATATGCAACAATCCCATTGTTCCATTGTACACTAACTGATCACATTTTGTACTCTTAACATGATCATGCCTGCGTAGGCGTGCCTCGCCTAGTCGAGAATACACAATTTATTTATTTATTTATTTACACAACAACGAAACCACTGTCAGGTTGATCCGAAAAGACAAGTTTCAGCACCAACAGAACAGCGGCGATGTTTAGTGCAAATGCCAAGTTACTGTATGGACACGTCAACAAGCTCCGTAGAGTACAGCGCGGGATCCCGGTTTTACGTGCAACAGATGGTCTTGCGCAAACCGGGCAAGATGAAGCCAACGTGCTTCACCAACACGTCTTCCTTACTCTCCGGGGTGAATCATAATTTCGTCCACCTTTTAGACAGCTTGCATCGCCACCAGGGTTAAAACACGCCTCCTTCACGGCTGCCAATGTGATGAAAACGCTTGTGTCATTGTGCCTGCACAGCTCAATGGCCTGGACGACATCAAACCAAAGACCTTGAAAACAGCGGCGATGAACTTTACGAACCATTAGCTCGGTTCTTTCAACGTTGTCTCGATAAAATACATGTTCCGACGATGTTGAATTATGGATTAGTCACTTTTATACACAAAAGCGGTAATCGCTCGAAACCCTCGAACTACCGTCCAATCAAGATCCTCCCAGTTTTATCCTACGGAACTTATAATTGCAGGCTCGCATGAAATATCTTGAGAGCAACAACATCCTAGTGTCAAAGCAAAACGGATTCCGCCGAAATCGATCCTGCACTACAAACTTGCTGCCAGACTGAGCAAGCTGGACAGAATCAGCCGATGCCAGAGTGGGAATCGACGTTATCTACCTGGACTTCTCGAAAGCGTTCGATCGTTTGAACCACCGCATTCCCCTTCACATGCTTTGAAGCTATAGAATCGGTGACCCTATACTCCGTTGGATCGGCAACTTTCTCGCTCAAAGTCAGCTGCGTCTGAGAGTCCGCAGCTCCAGTTCCAGCCCAAATGACGTCCAGTATGGTGTGCTCCAAGAATCGGTACTGGGACTAGGTTTATTTTTCATATTAATTAACGATCTTGGCAGCGTACTGCAGTCGAATTTCATACTGCGGATGACAGCAAAATTTGTCGTGGTATCAGGACATAGGATAATCACATGGCACTACAGGGCGATCTCGACAGGGCTTATGCGTGATCATCCGACAACCGCCTCCATTTCAACGTGACTAAGTGCAAAATCGTAAGCAAAGCCAGCAGCTTATCTTTGAACATCGACTTGGGTACCAGCAGTTACAACGTGCTTCCCAAGAAATCGACCTCGGGATGATCGTGCAAGACGACCTTGGTTGCTCGAGACAGGCAGGAAACGCATCAAAAATAGCCAGTTAAAAACTGACTCTTACGGAGGGCTTCCAGCAATTTTGAACCATCAATCTTTCCGCAAATGCCGGACACCTACATGAGGCCTCACGTGGAATATGCGATCCAGGCCTGGCGTCCTTGGCGCAGGCGCGACGTCAATGCACTTGAAGCTCCGCAACGTAGAGTGACCAAACTCGTCAGAGGATTCCCCCATCTCCCCTACCAACTCAGATTGCAATCTCTGGGAGGGTACAGTGGTAAATATCGACGTCAGCTGGGAGGCTCAATTCTGGTTTACTTAATGCTGACGAACCCAACTCACCCATCTCGCACAGTTGCAGCTGAGTAGAACTACCAACCTGAGGTCATCAGCTCAATCTAGCTACGCACTACATCCGACTCGATTGTCAACGAAACGTTTTCTCCCTCCGTGTGTCCCGTGCATGAAAGGTCCTTCCGCCTCACGTTATCCTTGCCCATTCAGTAACCCTTCTCAAACGACGTCTTCAAGTAACGCTTTCAAACTTGCGTTACTGGATATATTCCATTCCACTTGGAGGACGAAACAACGCGAAACTTACCATGTGCCTAACGGCCCTCTTCGCAACGTGGCGGTGAGAATACATGTAATATTTTCCAGGTGATTAGTCTGGATGTGGCTAAACTAGCTTAACGTGTCACCTCTCTCAACTGAAGAAACAAACGAGTGAGCCTTGTCGTTTCCTTTTTTATTTCTCATGCACTTACTGAAAGTTAAAATCTCTCTATAATATTCTGCTTGCGCACATCACATTACACTTAAAACTATCGTTATGCAGTAGTGCATTTAAATCGGTGGACGCATGAAATAAGCATTTACGTATTCGACGAGGCTTCAACTTTTAATTTTTACTCCATCCATCCTACGGGATTTGTCAAGCACATGCATTTTTACCAGTGATAAATCATCGTTTATTGTGAATTGTTCGCAATGATTGTCTACGCAGACCACTCGAACAATCTTACGAAGGTCCATTCAAGGTCCTACAACGTGAGAATCGCTTTTCCGTCAACGAACGCAACGGCAAGCGCAAAACCACTTCACTCGACCGCCTCAAAATTGCCTACGTCCAACCAGAGTAAAACCACGACTCCTGTCCTTCGTCCTTCGATGAATCGACCCAACCGATGGTGGAGGAAACGCCTGCACACAGCAACCCAACAACAGCAAACCCACATCCTGAGCCTCCGACTCCGTCACGCCTAAAACCTTAATACATCTGTTTGTCTGGTTACCTGGCCGACACGTTTTTTACAACGTTAGATTAACATTTTTCCTTCTACTTGCGTTTTCAAGGTTGTTAAATTTAAGACTAAAAAAGGCACCAGAGAATGACCTGCTAGATAGTATGTGATAGGGTGCTGAGTGCGCTGGAAGAACTGACGTTCTTTTCGAAGCCCGCAGACAGTGTCCAGATGTTGTCGGCGTATCTCATACAAACACATGCGCCATATCAACATGCAAACCACTTGCTTGCATGAAAAAACTACGCTTTCATAGTATTTAGGATTGATTTACACACCAGGCGGGGGAATCTAATGGTCACTACACAGCCATCTCCTAGAAGGGAAACCGCGGGTTGCCCTTCGATCTACGTGAAGACCGTCGGTCGCCAGTCAGCCTTCTGCGGACCAAGTGATGAGAACTGATGCATCTGCTGGGGAGCACTAGTGCGATCGGACACTAGCGGGCTCCCACCGTGTCCTCCATGAAGGTGCCCAAAACACAAAATCGAGGGAAGTTCATGAGAGTCAACTGTTTGCAACTTCGTGAAAGTCAAACGTTTGCTTATGAACGCCAATTGTTCGCTTTCTGCTCACCATCCTCGGTTAACACATGAAACGAAAACAACAATGTGTACTTTGACCACGGTGGCGAACAAACAGTAGTGGCACTTACCGAATTGCGGTGTACCGACGAAACGTTCTATTCGTCTTTTGGATTTTCAAAACGTTTTAGACTTTTATTCGGCTTTTGTACGGGCTTGGCCAGAAAGATAAGGAAAGCCGGAAAAGAGAAGCAGAAGGAAAGTTAATCTTTCAAACACGCTGGCCAGTGAACACGCTTACCTGACCTAGTCGACTTCTGCGGTTCGGATGACGGTATTGTCGACATAAGCGGTATGTCGGATCGCGTGGCTGGGGGAGTGGATGATGATTTGCCGCCCGGCTCGATGGAAATCGATGGAGGCGATGTAGAAGATCCAGATGGATTGTTCTCCTTGGAATCATTAGCGTTAAGAAAAAACGTACCTTCCGTCAAAGGCTGTGTTGATTTGTCGGAAGACGAGCAGACATCGTCGTCGAGCTCAGGTTCCATATGGACAATCTTGAGGCGGTCAATGGTAACGGCTTTACGCTTGCCGTATCGGCCGATGATAAATACACGGTCCTTACGTTGTAGAACCCTGGAAGGACCTTCATAAGGTCGCTCAAGTGGTATACGTAGACCATCCACACGGAAGAAAACAAACGGTCTGTGCTGAAGATCTTGAGGCACGAATGACTCATGCTGTTGTTTTCCGGTGTCAGTAAACGCGTGCTCGTGGCCAGCTGCCGAGCGTAGTTCGCCTCATAGCGAGGAACTCTGGGACTCTCGGAAACGAAGTCACCAGGTAGACGTAGAAGTTGTCCATATACAAGTTCGGCGCTGGATGTATGCAGATCGGTCTTGTGGGATGCTCGGATGCCAAGAGCTATCATAGGTAGAGCTTCAGTCCAACTCAATACGTTGCCGGCGCTGGGTGAAGCTTTCAGCTGTCGGTGGAAAAGGTCCACCATGCCGTTCGCCTATGGATGATAGGCGGCAGTACGAATGCGTCGACATACATTGACTTTAAGAAGATCGTTGAAAGTCGAAGATTCGAATTGCGGACTGCGGTCGGCAGTCACTGTGGCTGGACATCCATGTGCAGCGACGCAGCGCCCAACAAAAGCGCGTGTAACGGTTTCCGCAGCTACGTTAGTAATGGGGACGGCTGCGGGCCAACGGGTGTATCGGTCGATCATGGTCAAACTGTAGACCATTCCTTTGGAGGCCAACGATCCAACTAAGTCGAGATAATCATGCGCGATTCGCGTTGGAACGGGCGGGAAGTGACCAAGTGCAGCGGATACGTGCCGCAGGATCTCGGCTTGCTGGTAAGTGAGACAAGTGTATGCCCAACGCGTGAGATCACGTAGCATCTCAGGCCAAACATGTTGATCGGATATGAGTTTGGCCGTGGCTTTAATGCCTGGATGGGCAATGCTGTGAGCGTATCGAAAATAAGGGCAAAAGGTTTCAGAAACGACAGGTCTAGGTCATCCTTTAGAAGTGTCACATAAGGTTATACCATCTGCTGATTGCAGGGGGTGTGGGGATATCTTCCAGGTAGAATCGGCAAGTTTTATGGAACGGGGATCAGTGGATTGCGCAGCTGCCATGGCAGATAGATCAGTTATCTGCTGGGCGGGGCTAATTGCATACACTCTTGACAGAGCATCCGCAACAACATTCTGCTGCCCAGATATATGTCGAATATCGGTCGAAAATTGTGCGATGAAATCCAGCTGACGAAACTCACGCCGTGAGTATTCAGCTGTTTGATTTCTAGATGCGAAAGTTGATATCTTATGCGTGGTGAAGCTGACAAAGTGATTACCTTCGAGAACGTGTCGGAAGTGCCGGATCGTCGAGTAACCAGGTAGCAGTTCTCGGCTGAATGTGCTGTACTTGAGTTCTGCTGGTTGCAAGAGTCTCGAATAGAAAGCAAGTGGCTGTAAGACGGCGCCAATAGCGGTGCTCGATGCATCGACGACAATGCTAAGCGGCACTTCGGCGTTAAAATGATGAAGCACAACTGAGGCGGTTAAAGTATCTTTACTTGCATTGATAGCTACAATAGATGCGGGGGTAAGCTCTGAAACCCATTCCTGCGACCAAGGAAAAGTTGGTCAGCGGGCTGAGCAAATCATCGCAATGCGGAAGAAATCGTCGATAGTAATTGATCATGTCGCTAAAACGTTGAATGGCAACTACCATGTTCGGAAGCGGAAAGTCACGAATAGCTTGGGCCTTGTCGTCTAAAGGCCGTATGCCATGTTGGTCAATGTGATGACCAAGAAACTCTATAGTCGGCTGCTGGAAGGTACACTTGTCTCGATTGACAGTGATACTATTGGCAGCGAGTCTTTCAAAGAGGATTGTGAGGTGCTCTCGATGAGCTTACTCGGATGCGCTGGCTACTAATCTATCGTCGATATAGAGATAGACAAAGTCTAATCCACGGATGACGGAATCTATAAAACGCTGCAATGTTTGCGCTGCGTTACGCAAATCAAATGACATGCGAAGAAATTCGAAGTAATCAAAAGGTGTAATGACAGCGGTTTAGCCATGTCTTCGTCGGCGACCGGGATCTGGTGGTAAGCTGGTACCAGATCAATTTTCGAGAGCACACGGGCACCTCATAGGTTAGCCGTTATGTCCTGAATGTGCGGTATGGGATACCGGTCGGGAACGGTTATGTTGTTCAGAGCGCGGTAGTCGTCACATTGACACCAGTCTCCTGACGTTTTAGGCCCCATGTGAAGCGGCGACACCCACGGGCTTTTCGTAGGTTCGAGTATGTGCTCGAATTCGGCTTTAGCGATACGAAGCTTGTCCGGTGTAAGTCGTCTGGTCTTAGCAAAAACAGGCGGTCCTTTCGTAAGGATATGATGTTTCGCGGCATCGGTTGCGGCGGGCGTCGGAGTGACAGCACGAAAGACCTGTGGAAAACGGTCGAGGAGCATTTGCCCGAAGGGTGGGCTCATCTGATTCGCGTACACGGGACTGATTGACTCAATATCGGTCAAACTCCCAATAACAGAGAGACTCGTTAAACGGTCGACGAAGTGGTGTTGCTTTGTATCTACAAGCAAGTCGTAGTGATGCAGAAACTCAAGTCCAAGGATGGGTGTTTGAACGACTACAACGAGGATTACCCAGTTAAAAGATCGCCGTAATTCAAGATTGAGCGTGCGCGAACATTGTACATACACTGGAATGGTGGTTCCTTTAGGTGCGCCTACTGAGCTAGTCACCTTCTCAGTAACGTCAGTAGGATCGCGTGGGATAACGCTACCTTCTGCGCCTGTGTCAACGAGGTAGCGTAGTCCCGCTTTCCGGTCGGTAACGAAGAAAAGGCGACTGCGATGACCAGCGACGTCAGTCGCCTCTACGTGCTGATCTGTCCGTTTCCCTGTGTTTGGCGACTAAATGAACAAGGGAAACGGCACGATCTGACTTGCAGACCAAATCGGTTGTGGTACCAGCAATAGGATGGTCTAGGCAGGGACATCGAAGAGGATCGAGAACGGGTTCGGCTTTTAGGACGAGCTCGACGATTAGATACGGTGACTGAAATGTCTGCAAGTCGTTTATTAAGCTCGGCCATCTGCGCCATGAGTTCCGCTAACTCAACATCAGAGGTCGATTGGACCTGAGAAACTTGGGTGTAAGGTTCCCACATACGGTCGGCGGTGTCAGCCAGCAGGGACAGTGGAGCATCGCCATTAGCGGAAAGCACGTGACACATTTCACGGGGTAGTCGTTGTAACCACATCTCCCGGAGAAACTCGTTATGTACAGAGGTGGGTTTTGCTAATCTCTGCATTTTTCTTAACAACTGAGACGGCTTAAGTTCACCGAGTTGTGTTGCGACTAGGAGTTTTGTTACTCTTTGTCGGTCGGACAAGCCTGTTCTTTTCAGGACTTCGGCTTTAATCGTTGCATAAGTTTGCTGATCCTCGGGCAGATCTAGAATGTCATCCAGGTCGTCGATACCATGCGGAGAGAGCGCGGCTACGACGTGGTGGAAATTAATGTAACCGGACTTAATAAGACGTGAAAGGAACTGTGATTCTGTCTGCGAGCACTAGGCCTTAGAATTAGTCTCTCGAAAAGAGGGTAAAGGGATACTAACGGTACTAACCTGGGCGTCCGAATCTGGATTAATAACTTCCATGACGAAAATTACTGAGCCAGCAGAATGGAAACCCAAAATTAAAAGTATAGAAAGTTAAAAATGTAGATGAAAAATATCGCCGAATCTGAAAAGAAGAGTTAGTAAAAGACTCACCAATTGTAATTGCGTCACCGATTATAAGTCAGGTCTCACCAATTATAACGTGTTGGTCTAACGCTATATCCGATACTCAGAGTTGAATGGCCAACCGAAGACGTGCTGCAGAACACACTGAAATAAGCTAGAAAGATGGTTATTAGTGGGTTGCTAAATCTTAAGACTAAAAATAAAGCACCGGAATATGACTAGCTAGAGAGTGTGTTAGGGTGCTGAGTGCGCTCGATGAACCGACGTTCTTTTCGAAGCCCGCGGACAAAGTCTGGATGTTGTCGATGTGTCTCCTACAAACCCATTCACTATACAAACATGTAAACCACTTACTTCCGTAATACATGAGAAAGCTACGATTTCCTAGTATTTAGGATTGGCTTACACATAGTGTGGAACAACCATCAGCTTACCAGTGGCGCGAAGCTGATGGTGTACAAATCCATGGTGCTGTCCGTTCTTCTATACAGTAGTGAAACGTGGACGATGTACCGGCGGGATGTGCGATATCTCGAGCGGTTCCGTCAACAGTGTCTGCGACAGATTCTGCGCATCTTTTGGTGCGACAGTTGCTAACACGGAAGTGTTGCGACATAGTGGAATGTGTGTGTGGACTGTATACTTATGCTGTGACACCTGAGATGGCTCGGTCATGACTCATATAGATTCCACGCGGATACCGAAACCATTATTATATTGTCAGCTGAGTATTAGGAAGTGGCATGCGGGAAAACTGAAGTTTCCTTACCAGGACATGATCAAAGTGAGCGTCTCACGTTTTAATCTTGATTGCAGGTCATGGGAATTAAAGGCGGTTGATCGGCGTGCATGGCGCGATCTTATCACGAAGACCGCTGCCTAGGTGCGGGAGAAAGACCTCATGCATTCAGTGAAGAAGTGGCAAGCGCCGATGGGTTGTACTCCATCGACATCGAACATATATTGCTGTAGCACATGCGGTCGCAAGTGCCTGAGTCAAGCAAACATAGTGAGCCATGAGCGAGGCCACTCGGGACCACTACCGAAGCGACGACGGGTCCTGCAGAAAAGGTAGGCAGAACCGGCGCAACGTTTGTAGGTACGCCGCATTCGATTTACTAACCGCGTGCTTGCATGCTGTTTTTTCATTTCAAGTGGTGGGTTTGCTATATTGTCCTAATGCTTTTTTATCTCATATTAATGTCTACCTAACTATCTGTAAACTTGCA
>OX104068.1:50727098-50810849 GCA_944474145.2 Dicrocoelium dendriticum | reverse complement strand
TGTGAAATGTGTCACGTGCTTTCCGCTAATGGCGATGCTCCACTGTCCCTGTTGGCTGACACCGCCGACCGTATCTGGGAATCTTACGCCCAAGTTTCGCAGGTCCAATCGACCTCTGATGCTGAGTTAGCGGAACTCAGGGCGCAGATGGCCGAGCTTAATAAACGACTCGAAGACATTTCAGTTTCCGTATCTAATCGCCGATCTCGTCCTAAAAGCCGAACCCGTTCTCGATCCTCTTCGAAGTCCCCGCCTAGACCATCCTATTGCTGGTACCACAAAAGATTTGGTCCGCAAGCCAGATCGTGCCGTTCCTCTTGTTTTCTTAAGCGCCAAAAACAGGGAAAAGTACCGACCAGCACGTAGGGGCGACGGACGTCGCTGGTCATCGCAGTCGCCTTTTCTTCGTTACCGACCGGAAAACGGGACTGTGCTACCTCGTTGACACAGGCGTAGAAGTTAGCGTTATCCCACGCGATCCCACTGATGTTACTGAGAAGGTGACTAACTCATTAAGCCCAGCTAACTGAACCATCATTCGAGTGTATGCTCAACGGAAGCACACGCTCAAGCTTGAAGTACGACGATCTTTTAAATGGGCAATTCTCGTTGCAGACGTTCAAACACCCATCCTTGGACTCGATTTTCTGCATCACTACGACTTGCTTGTAGATACAAAGCAACACCGTCTCGTCGACCGTTTAACAAGACTCTCTGTCATTGGGACTTTGACCGATACTGAGTCAATCAGTCCCGTGTAGCGCGAAATCTGAATGGAGCCCACCCTTCGTGGCAAATGTTAATGCTGTTACACCTCGATCGTTTTCCACAGGTCTTTTGTGACTAGCTGTCAGCTTACTACTCACAGTCTGTGTGTATCCATCTCTCTCTACCTCCGCACACCGGAGTGCGGAGGAAGAGAGAGATGGATACACACAGACTGTGAGTAGTAAGCTGACAGCTAGTCACAAAAGACCTGTGGAAAACGATCGAGGTGTCAAAGCATTAACATTTGCCCCGAAGGGTGGGCTCATCTGATTCGCGTACACGGGACTGATTGACTCAATATCGGTCAAACTCCCAATAACAGAGAGACTCGTTAAACGGTCGACGAAGTGGTGTTGCTTTGTATCTACAAGCAAGTCGTAGTGATGCAGAAACTCAAGTCCAAGGATGGGTGTTTGAACGACTACAACGAGGATTACCCAGTTAAAAGATCGCCGTAATTCAAGATTGAGCGTGCGCGAACATTGTACATACACTGGAATGGTGGTTCCTTTAGGTGCGCCTACTGAGCTAGTCACCTTCTCAGTAACGTCAGTAGGATCGCGTGGGATAACGCTACCTTCTGCGCCTGTGTCAACGAGGTAGCGTAGTCCCGCTTTCCGGTCGGTAACGAAGAAAAGGCGACTGCGATGACCAGCGACGTCAGTCGCCTCTACGTGTTTGGCGACTAAAGGGACAAGGGGAACGGCACGATCTGACTTGCAGACCAAATCGGTTGTGGTACCAGCACTAGGATGGTCTAGGCGGGGACATCGAAGAGGATCGAGAACGGGTTCGGCTTTTAGGACGAGCTCGACGATTAGATACGGTGACTGAAATGTCTGCAAGTCGTTTATTAAGCGCGGCCATCTGCGCCCTGAGTTCCGCAAACTCAGCACCAGAGGTCGATTGGACCTGCGAAACATGGGCGTAGCATTCCCATATACGGTCGGCGGTGTCAGCCAAGCAGGGACAGTGGAGCATCGCCATTAGCGGAAAGCACGTGACACATTTCACGGGACAGTCGTTGTAACCACATTTCCCGGAGAAAATTGTCATCTACAGTGGTGGGTTTTGCTAGGCTCTGCATTTTTCTTAACAGCTGAGACAGCTTAAGGTCACAGAGTTGCGTTTCGCTTAAGAGTTTTGTTACTCTTTGTCGGTCGGACAAGCCTGTTCTTTTCAGAACTGCGGCTTTAATCGTTTCATAAGTTTGCTGATCCTCGGGCAGATCTAGAATGTCATCCAGGTCGTCGATAACATGCGGAGGGAGCGCGGCTACGACATGGTGGAACTTAATGTAACCGGACTTAATACGACTTAAAAGGAACTGCGATTCTATCTGCGAGAACCAGGCCTTAGGATTAGTCTCGCGAAAAGGAGGTATAGGGAGACTAACGGTACTAACCTGGGCGTCCGAATCTGGATTTATAACCTCCATGATGAAAATTACTGAGCCAGCAGAATGGAAACCCAAAATTAACAGTATAGAAAATTAGAATAGTAGACTGAAAAATATCGCCGAATCTGAAAAGAAGAGTTAGTAAAAGACTCACCAATTGTAAGTGCGTCTCTGATTATAAGTCGGGTATCTTAAATGCAAGTCCGGTAGGATTCGGCGGGTGCGCGCTCCTGACGAGTCCTAGCAAGAGGAAACGGCTGTTTGGCGCTCTCCTGGATATGTGGCGGCTTTCTGACTGTGTCTAACTGCGACGAAGTTATTCAAGACCTAATAAATCCCCTACCGTACAAATAACCGATAGTTTCCTTAGCAGTTTACTTGCCACCTCGATTAGTGGTGGCTCGCATAGAAGTCGTTGCATTGGGGGCCATCCCTGTTCTCTGCACATGCATAGCATGCAAGGCAGCAGAGGATGAGCCGCGCTACATCGCGGTTGGCTATCAGCACGTAGGTCCGCTGCCGTCTCCCATGGATCAGGGCCCTATGTCTCTGACCCACAAGTGTGAAGTCGTGGGTACTAATACAGCAGCCGTCGGCGGGTGCTCTCCACCAACGAGTCCCAATAGGTCGAAACGGCCGTCTAGCGCTTTCCCGGATGTGCGTTGGCTGTCTGCTTGTGTCTAACGGCGACGAATCTACACAAAACTCAATAAAACCTCTAATTACTTACAACTACTTGTACATATGGATAATGCTGTACGCCTGTTTTTAACGGCAGCATAAGCAGAATATATTGTTTGGAATTGAGGTGTACTCCGGAAACATTGTTTGAGCTTTTCCACCATGCCGAAGTATCCAAACCGTGGTTCAAGTTCAGTTGGGCCTTAAACGATAGGCTAACCCCGTGCATATTCCTTCGTTTGCGCATCATTGCTCGGAAGTTGTTAGGTCTGCTTGAGATGTTGAAGTGCCGACGGCAAAGTACGCATTACTCCCTGTGCAACCAAGTATTTCCAACATTTTCCTACAACCGGTCCCTGCCTGGCTGATTTAGGGGAGTTAAGAAACTGTGAAGTGTGAACTAAGCAAACAAAAAGGGCACGTTTTTCCAAAGGCTGCATGGACCAACCGTCTCTAAAACCCACCGGCTTCGCTACATTACAGCTAGATGTCAGCAATGGCGGTCCGCTGCCGTTGCTCATAGCTCAGTGACACAAGCAGCTGACTGGTTTATTCAATGGGGACGTTGTCAACGAGTAAAAAGTTCGACTAACAATACGGCCTAGCCTACTGACTGGCAGCGGACCGGGACTGTCAAATCTGAGGCTGGTTGAGCGGTGGGTGCGGTTCGGTAGCTAAGGCCGACTAAAGATGTTGTTGTTAGGTGAAGATTTGTATACGTATACATAGAGTATACACAATTTAAGTCCATGTATTATTTGTATTGAAGAAGGTGAATGTGGTTATCCTAGTTAGTTGTTGTGTTAGACTAAAGGGGTGTTGGAAATCCCTGGGCGCCACATTTGTAACTGTCATCCTGGTGCATGATTGCGATAGATTCTTTCTGTCGGTACGCACATATTAGCAGCAATGAGAGCAGTCTGAATCCTATGTGAAGAAAGTTTAGGTTGCAACTGCCACAGCGTTTTACAAACCTGCGGCTGCGACTCGGCAGCAGTGTGAACGGCAACCGGGCAAGCGTTTGCCAGAGGAGTACCGATACCTGTATGTGCAGTATCGCTGCGTTCTTGACAAACGTAGCAACTTTCGTGGGAAAGGTTGGTTGCTATTCTTACCGTATAGTAAACGCTACACAGTTACAGGATGCTGGATTGCTAGGCGCATTTCGCTTTCAACTTAAAGGGTGAATTTACCAAAGAAGGGCATGGATGTGAGATATTTGTTCTTTGTGCCTTGTGGTATGGAGCCATTGCGGGACGATATTGCGGATTACTTTTGGTAGAAGCAACTCACCAAGTGAATGTTTGGGGATATACCTTGCGGCATTGTATGCTGGTGGATGTAACTGGTGTGGCACAGTTTTGCTATGGGTTGCGCTTGCATGAGACGGACCACGGCTGCTGGAAATCTGTGGAAACGATGAAGGAGTAGCTACCTTGCACGGAATCGGTACCTGCCTATTTAATGTATAAATGCGTGGCCCGGGTGCGGTCGATGACCACGGCTTAGGCTAAAGAATCACTCCAGGGGCGGACAGCACGAGACGCCGGTGCGGCAGACAAAAGCTTTAGACGGCGTTGGGTCTGGGGGCGGTTCGCAGACAGAGTAGGGAGATGGTTCGTTCGAGTTGCCGACGCAGGAAGCTTGAGACGTGCATCAGATTCCAATGGGCTGGAAGGGTTTGTAAAGCTTCCATATCCTAGGTGAATTGTCAAAGGAGACCAATAAACAGCAGGAATTTGTTCGGTAAAGATGCTGAACGACCGATCAGCGTTCGTCTCACCCGTGCACCCGTCTGAGGTCCGGCATAGGTAAACGGACGTAGTGAAAAATAAGGAGCCAGAAAGTAGCCTAAGATGGGTTGGTGTGCGGATAAATCTAGTCAGATAACTCCGGACCCAGTAGATGCTCTAGCATAAGACGGGATTATCGGCAAACAGGCGGATTGCCTAAGTGGTTTGACAGGTGGAAAATGTCTCACAAAACGCTCGGAAATGAAATGGAACGTGCATTTGACTGCATTAAACACTGCTGTTCGACTGAGACGAGGGACATCGGAGAAAGATAGGCAACAGATTAGAATGAGGATGACAGGAGAAAGTAGTGTCCCAGTCTGTGGGAAGGGAAGGTGGAGGCGGACCACAACATGGGGAAGTGGCCTATCAGTTGCGGTCTCTGTGTCCTACAATTCACTATTCACGTGGACAGTTACAAGTGACTACGGTTCCGCATCAAGTTGTTTCGCTTCGTACAGGAGCAGTGCCTCTGTACATAGAACATTATGGAGTACCTCACCATCATCCGCTAGTGGATCGTTAGCTAGGTTCGCATCCAAGTATTTGGGAGCTGCTTGATCAGTTTCCGCATGCAAACGTTTGTCCTATTCGTCGCCCGATGAATTGTCCAAATGAAGTGCGACCCCCGCCTCTTACTGAAGCAGCAGCATGACGTGACAGCAGAGCGTCCAAATCTACTGGAGACGTACGAGAGTCCAAACTATAGCGAACAATGCAGTAACAGCACGGAAATTTGGCAAGGCAAACATCCTATAGTGATTTTCTGCCGGTGTTCAATCAACGAGCAAGCTCTCCACAGAGCAAACCCAACTAACCACGAGACAAATGCCACTGCGAAAGCCAGTGGGGGTGTCAAATATTGTAATCCTAGACTGAGCTGCATTAGCCAAATGTAACGGGAGCTGGACGACCTGTCCGACTTGCGAGTGGTGAGCTTCCAATACAGCGGTTGCGAAACTGTAGTCAGTGACTCTGTACCTGAAAGGGCATCCAAGTTGGCAGCAGGAGCGGACCGCGAGTTTCAAGTGTCTGGCAGTTTCTGTCAACAGATACGCAGCGGCAGCAGGGCATCCCTGTTCTGCGCAGGTACGTTTCTTTTGAAGTGAGTAAACGACGTTTCAGGTCTGGCTTAGCAGTTGGCATCATGACCAACGTGTAATACATTCACCGCCACAGGGACATTGCACATCACGGTAAGTAGGTTCATCTGCTCTCATTCAATCATCCTACGTCTTAATAGATATTTGGGTCCCGCCGGCTTTCGGATAGCTCAAGTATTTGCGGCCCTCATTTTCCAGCAGGCATATGACATCCTAAAGTTTGGTGACTCACCATATGTGTCCTAGCTGGCGGTCAGTGGTGATTTCTTTCTCAGTTTCTTGGTGGTACGCAGCTGCTTTGCTATACACAATGCGGTAGGGATGCCAACAACTTAACCAGTGCAGGCTGCTGTTCTAGGGAGATCGCATGAACAGCACCACGTATTATTCGCGTACTCAGTTCATCGTAGCTGACATGTCGGTACCATCGGACACTAACAAGGCTTCGCGGACAGTGAGCACGATGCACTTGAAGACGCTTCAGATCTTTAGACCGAATGGTCCAGGCGACCCTGTGATACAGCTGAAGGGCGACAACTGTAGCGTTGCGTACGCGCCCATTCACAGGGTTGGAAATTGCCTCCTGTCGGCAAATGTGACACAGGGTTTAAGGAGTCAGTTCCAGATTTTACGGCGCGTGAACTAACTTCAGTTTCTACGCCGCCGTCCTTGCCAGTGTAGGTGAAAGCCTAAGTGAAGGGTTGTCCCACAAAACTTCCTTGTTAGCAAGGGTCCAGGGAACCCAAAACTTCTGTTTCTGCAACAGCAAAAGTTGGCAGTTTATGGTTGCTATGCGCATACTAAGTAAAGGGACCACCCTGGACAACATACACCCGGTTGCGCTTTTAACGAAAGATGGGCGTTAGGATATTACTCCTCTGGGCAGAACAGTCTGTGTGACTGCCTTACTTGTACATCTTTCATATTTTTTCGGACAGCAACCTGGGAGCGGAAAGGTTGCAACCGAGGCCACCTCCGAAGTGAGGGCCGTCAAACCCTTCGACATAGTCACCTCATGAGCGCCCCTCCTCTTCTTCCATCCATACCCTCAGCCCCCAGATAGCACGTCGCAGGAGTCTGTGTCCTGGCACGCATGACAAGTTGCGGTGGCTGTGGAGCCTAGTGTGTTACATAATGGTGCTGAGCGGTTCATTTCCTTATAGTGCTCCGTAAAAAAGGCGCGGAACAAGCTGGTTTCTCACGCGGTTTTCCCCCGCATGTGAGGTAATGTGTGAAGGCAGCGGTGGTGAAACTTAACTAGCCGCTTTATGTCCGTTAATCTAAGGGGACCGGTTTCACAACCGTACGGTAAGATGGAACCTACAGGAGCATTGTACACTGTACCCTTTAGGGCGTGCGTTAGGTGGTGCAGGCTGCATAAGTGGAGAAGGTCAGCAACAGCGCTTCGAGCTTTGGCTATCCGATTCGTTATCTCATCTTAAGTTTCACTGACAGTAATACAACCTCCCAGTCGGTTTCATTATTTTAGGACTTCCAGGTGATCCCCACCAAGGTTAAGCGTAGAAGGCGGTCCAGGCATGCTTTGAGGAACGCGTCGTACTCCCATGGTGCGAAGCAAAGATTAAGTGACGGACATTCGGCGTTACTTCGTCCTGTGCCGCTGGTCACCTTTGTGAAATATCACAGATTACGGCAATATCCCTAGTATGATCACCATCAAGAAGTCATTCTCCTTGGAACAGGTATACATCTTATACATTGTTTTCCGTGAATGCGAGTTCCATCAATTCGTCAAAAGTGAATATAAAGAGGAAAACTGATAGCGGGGATTCTTGTGCCACCGCAGTGGAAATATTAGGGGGCGAGAGTGATGTCGCACCACCGCCATAGGTGGTGAAGACCAGCGAAAGCACTTCGAGCTTTTGATATTTGGTTCGTGCTTTCACCTTCAATCCCACGGAAGCTGCTACAACTTCCCAGGTAGTGGAATTTCTGAACGACTACTAGCTGCTCCCCACCAAGGGTTAGCGCAGGAGACAATCCCTGCCAAGCTTGACGGAATGCGTTGCATTTCCATCGTGCAAAGCAAAGCCTGAAGCAGATGACAGCCTGTGCTAATTTGTGCAGTGCAGCTTGGCACGTCTGGGAGCTGGCACAGACGAGGGCGATGTCATGTGAGTACTCCAAGCCACGAAGTCGTCATTCCTGGGCGTAGCTCCACACCTTCAAAGTCATGTCCAGTACATGTTATCTCCATGACTTCGGCAATACGAAAGTTGAAGTGGAAAGGTGACAACGGACATCCTTGTCTACGATTGCTAAATATTTTGCAGCACGACTATGACATCGCAATGAGGGTGGACCTTGCCGCGGTACGATTGTTTGCATGCCTCAGAGATCCATGAAGCTATGCTGGGTGGTGCTGTTTTGGTAACACCCAGTGCCACTCATGACAGGTTTCTCAATAGTTAAAGGCCAAACAAACTCAGCCTCCTGGTCCTCCAGGTTAGGTGTTGGAATGTGGGTGGCCCCACATTTTATAAAACCGGCTCTTTGTAGTCAAGTGACAAAACCTGCTGCCTTCCAGTGAAGTTTTGGAACCAAACAGAGAAACTCATTTTGTTGCGTGGGAAGAATACTGTTAGGCTGCCTATGCTTACACAGGAGAACGATTAGGGTTCTCAACCAAAGTATTTGGTTCAAAAACTTTGCCGCAGGGCAGCGGGTTTGGCGTTGGGCTACATGGTGTCTGTTTTAAGGAATGATGGGCCACCCTCATTCCAACCCCAACGCGAAGGACTGGGAGGCTGAGTTTGTCTGGCCTCTTACCATTCTTCGTAGAAAGTAGAAGTCACGGTTAAACTGCCCACAATAATCTGCGTCGACGTGGACTCGAACCGCGGTCCCACGAAGTACCGGTCAGCTGCTCTCCCACTGAGCTACTGAGGGCTGACGATCAGGTGCGCAAGATAATACATGACTTTTGCTTGGTGCGCGAGTTATTGCCATGGAGCTCGCAGTATCTGTCATGGTGTGGCAGCTTGGTTCACTCACTCGTCCTTTCCCAGTAGACCGAAAGCTTAGACGCTAGCACAAAAGCATCGGTAAGGGATCATAAGGGTTACCCCACGAATTGTCTCCATCAGTGACCCTTGTTCTTTTAACTTATCCATTAACGCATCCACAAGACTTAGAAGGTCTCAGTCGGATCAGCCGCGCGCATCGTACAAGTGCTAACATTAGAATTCCGAATGCGAGGTAATTAGCTATCACTGATTAGTTCCTGACATGCTTCGACCCTCGCACTGATACCTTAATCCAAAGGCTGAATGGACCAATTGGTATCCACAACCCTTTGGCTTCTCTCTTTCTATGGTCACTTAGTCAATAATTAAACATTTCGACAAACAGTACAGCCTAGCCTACTGACTGGCAGGTTCGCAAACCCGTAGTTATTCCTAATATAGGGTATTGCGAGACAATGACGAAGCCATCTTGGATGCGAATTTCAATCCTTAAATCTTATCCGCATCTTCATTCCTCGTCTTAAGATGTACATTTACCACTTTCCAGCTTCTTGCCCACTGGGTCCGTGGAAAAATATTAGGCTTATGACCTTCGAGGTACTACTAGTAAAGGCATCCTACCAGATCTAAGTCTTGCGTAAGCTGTTGAATGCGTTTGTTGCCTCTGATACACCTAAGCTTAGCAGTAGAATTGTCCAAAACCGTCTAAATGCCGGCTTTAGAGGAACCTTTATGTGACTTCGTAGACGTCGGTTACTAGCTGGCCCTTATTGCTGCTTTATCGGTAAGCCACAGCACTAGCTACTGTACTCCGCCGTTTCCAACTACTAACAGCATGTAAGCAGCAAAATAATATATATATTTCATATTGTTGACAAAGGGAGCACTTTAAAAGTTCTAGTCCCAAGAATCAGACATTTTGCTCTCAGCTTATCCTCACTAGACCCCATATCCTCAGCTTTATCTGGTATACATATGCCTTTCATTATTGGCAACACTAGTAGGCAGGCATAATGAAAACCAGATCCCCTTCTTTAACTGCTTTTGCTAGTAGAAGACTCGCGTTTGCAGATTCCATTTCACTGGCACGAAAGCTAACCAAAGAGAGACCGCTGGCGCACTGGATGGCTGGACCACCAGAAGCTTTCTATCACCACTTTTCTTATCTTGGCCGGCCGTGTGTTATTTATCTTTTAGCTGGCTCCAAAGCCTACCACGCGCTATGCGTAATGGCCGGTGAACGCCCAGCCCCCAATGGTTTTTGCCACTATTCTACTCCCGATTTACCTTATCACTCTTTGCTTAGGGTGCTAGAACAGCTATTGCCAAGAAAACCAAAAAGAAATAGCCGGTGTGACAGTATAGTACTACTTATTATTGCCACCTGGATGAACACCGCTGGCACTTGCTTCGGAACTTAAAATTGGAGAGAAATAGCTCAAACTTCATCAAAGAGCTGCACAATAGTGTGCATCAACACATGAGGTGAACGTCTCCCACCCATCGTCAATAAACCCTTCTCATCCTGTCGCTAACTTATGTTTTATCGCGCTCTGTTCTCAATTGTTCTATAACTGGCGGTGTGGTGATCTAGTCCACCGATCAGTTTCCTTCTCTCTGATTGCTGATATGCTACACTGACTTAAGTGGTTTACTCTATACAGACTCAACGCTCTTGATCCCTTACTACGTGAGGCTGCTGGACTCGTTCACCTTTTGTTACAGCCTCTTTTCCTGCCTTTAATTTTACATGCTATTCCTACGCGCCGACTAATCTAGTCTCGCTAGCTCAGCCACTTGTTTCCACTTTTACTTAGAGTTATTCCACATCACAAATCTTGGTTCGGCTGACCCGACGTCTTGCTTACATCACCTGGAAAGCCTCATTGGCTCCGTCACTCCTTATCAGTAAACCTTTCTCATACCGACCCTAACCTTTTCTTATCTCGCTTTCTCTTTTCATTCCCCTTCTTTATTCGGCCGACCAGCTTTACTGCCCTGCCGTGATCCTGGCTCACTGAACTAGTCTGTTTATCTCTGACTGCTCCCATGATACCAAGCCTTAAACGGTATTGGCTCAGCAGAATTAACTCTATTACCCCCATTATTGTTATAGCCTCTTTCTTATCTGCATTGTACGACCTAGTCCCAAAGCGCCGATTAATCCAATACCGTTTAGTCGGCCTCGTAATCACTAAATTCATTTGGACCACTGAGACGTCACTTCTGTTGGTTCGGCTGACCTATTGGTGCTGTTTACACTATTTGGAGAGACTTGTGGGCCTTTCCACGCTTTACCAATGACCCATTCTCATCTAGACCCTAACCTTTTTTATCGCTTTCTGCTTTCGTTTTTTTTAACTCGGACGTCCGGCTTTACTGCCCTGCCGTTATCCTCTCTCACCTGACCCGTCTGTCACTCTCTGCCTGCTTTTATTTCCTAGTATCCATGGCCTTTTCTTTTATTGCGCTCCAATTTTTATTCCCACAACTTACACTCATTGCGCCTATTCGAGTTATCCTCGTGCGCATGATCTCATTCGCTCTGAGCTCGCTCCTGAGAATTGGCGGCACTCGGACCATTGCTAAGTGTTGCCTGACTAGTACTTCCATTAGTATGCGCAAACTACCACTCTTCCTATTCCTATGCTCTTTACCTTATGCTCGCACTGGTATACTATTGAGACCGTACGTGTCATAACGACTCCCAATGCACGGCAGTTTTGGCCCCCTGTGACCATTTTCCTAGATTCTGAAGGCTTTTGGACTGTAGAGTCATGAACGCTTTAGTGTAATTACTCTTATGAACTACTCCTCGTATTGCCGTCAGCATTCATTCGCTCCTAGCCGATTCCTTGAAATTCCTTTTCCTCTTGGAATGTTGCTCTACATAACTTGCTCTTGCATTCGGTCTCAACCTAGTTGTCCTCAGTTTCACCTAAGATGCCTCTCGCATACGGACTTCTGCCGCCATCATCATCGGTTTACGTTTCTCTAAAACCATCGCATCATTCGCTTAACTTATGTTAAAGCACTTTGTTATATCGGTCTTTTGACCCTGCGCGTGAAGAAGCTTCTTCCCACGTAGTAGCTGTAGTATGAGTCAAACCAGCGACATAATGTATAGAACGCGCTTGCAAAGTATGTATACTAAACAAAATTACATGATTTTGAATGTATCATAGGCACCGGTGAACGCCAGCAGTCTGTGTTAGTACTTCTTGATTCATTGCTGTCTCTGTTTGGCCACCTCTTGTCCGTTGCCCGTTTTTCCCGAGATTCCCACAGGTACATCCGCCAAAACAAGAAGGTTTATCCACTGGGACTGGCCGACCCATCTTCAAAACGCTTGGTCCTTTCTCCAGGAAATGAAAAACACACACACTGGTCCAAATGGAGCTTGTTCCGCCATTCCGGAGGCGCTACCTTCACGGGGTCCAAACAAATAGGTTTAGCTTGCCTCGTACTCAGCGAACAATTTACTCACCCGGAATAATATATATACATGGATCCCCCGTTCCACAACTGAAGACAAACAACTCTGGCGTGATTACCTTCACTGCCTCAAACATTCCTATTCGCCAGTCACCTGGAGCTATTCTGATGTCATTTCACGGACAGCGTTGCGCACGTATACGTGGCTATTCCGATGGTCTTCCATGGAATTTTCACTTGGCTATGGAAACAGTTACACTTACTTACATCTGCAGGAATCCCAAATCCAATTTGCAGAGAATGGCGTTTTTACCTATTAAGGACATATTCAACCACAAGCAACAACTTCACTCACCGACCGCATGACAAGTCCAGCGTGGATAGCTGGACACGGTTTGCGAGCCGAGCAAGAATAAAATAGAAGAGCCGGCCCCCATTAAAAATGTGTTTACTCACCTGCATTTTTATCATTCGACTCTTTGAATCTTGCATCATTGACCGGCCCCAACGACTGCTGCCGTATCAGTTCTAAGCCATTCTGCCAACCAACGAAGAATTTTGGCTACCAACCGACTGCGAATAATAGAGTGAAAAATCGGTCTATACGATGCAAAGTCGACTTGCACTACTGTTCAACGAAAGCTACGGCAGTGTTCCAGGATGTGGTGG
Organism: Dicrocoelium dendriticum; assembly: GCA_944474145.2. NCBI lineage: Eukaryota > Metazoa > Platyhelminthes > Trematoda > Plagiorchiida > Dicrocoeliidae > Dicrocoelium > Dicrocoelium dendriticum. The sequence continues at coordinate 50,798,014 of OX104068.1, read as the reverse complement.
GTTTTCGCCTGGCAAGCATTCTCCCTATAAAAAGCCACAAATGTCCGCTTAACAACACTGCAACGTGGCGGATGTGACTCGCCACAAAATAAAGTCACAGCTAAGCATTTCACACTGACGCAGTCCTCAGCCTTCTACATCGAACCTGTGCAACTAATTCTGCTATGAAGCATGCTTTGTTGGAGCACAGATCATCCCTATCTCGTAATGGTTATTGGTTGCAACAAAACCTTTTTAGGCTCCTGTGCTCACGGATCACTGCCTGGCGAAATTACCCCCAACTTGTGTTTTGACGGATTTTTGCGCGCCACAGCGCCATAATGTCCCTGGGTCTGACTATTACCTGACAGTATGCTCACTCATACGGACAACATCTTTTCTTTTATACCTTTCATTAAAACGAAATGTTTTAACATTCCACAGAAGCTATGCTTGTATGCATATTTGATCACGCCTTTACAGGTGTGTCTCGTTTTACCGAGAATATACCATTTATTTATTTATTTATGGTTGAGCAAGCTCAGTCCCCAGAAGTAGAGTTGGTAATGCCCCACCAACGCACACCAAAATGGGTCTCACGTCCCATAGCAATTTGCTAAATTTTACTAAATTTTCCCATACTCAATCCTTTATTATTAGCGACAGGCGGCTCTAGCTCACGGATGTTGAAGACATAGCCTCATGAATATAGAAAATCGGCTCTAAGGGGAAAAACTTACGATATTTAACTAATAATTGTGTGTATTTCCCAGGCCAAAATGTGTCACTGATCCGAAAAGTCTCCTGGGTTACTCAGGTGGACCGTGCTCATGCGGCCTTGACATAAATTTCAGAACCACTTAGAGGCTTAAAAATACTAAACTCTGTATTCCTAGTTGTTTCTGTTGCTCAATATCCGTTGAAAGTGGTATGCTAAGGTCTTCTAACAGTGGGTTAATTATAAGCTCTGGATTCCCATGCAGACAAAAAATCCCTTAATTGATTTATAGCGTTTTCGCGCAAAATTATACCTTATTTGCGTATATTTGCTACGTATGCCAGCAAGGTGTACTTTTCGGCCAATTACGCAGTCCGTACAAGTTACATGGTACTACGGGCTAATTAGAGCATTTCTGGATAGCTGTGTCTATTTAGAACATGTACCGCTTCACTACCTTTTGCATTTTCTTTCCTTTGTTCTGCTGTCTGTTGGCAAAGCAGCAAGCCATTTAGCTAAAACGAATAGTGGCCTTATTCCTAGACCATCATTCAATTGCAAATAACTCTCAAACTACGGTACTTATTGCATTGTCTTTACTTTCAACGCAATCAGTGATTAAAACTTGTCTTGTACAGCCTATTTTTGCGCTACTTTACTCAGTATTCTATCCTTAAAATAGGTTTTTCTTTCTTCTGAGGGTTACTCAGGTTGAAATTTCGCGACAGAAAGCAACATCAGCGCAAGAAAAGTTTGGCTACTTTTTTCACTTGTATTTTTCTAGTGAAGCACGCCACCTTAATAGGACTCTTAACAAATCCTTTTTCTTTTCATCTGCATTTCTCAAAATTATTTTTTCACTTTTCGTATCCCTTGTAATTTCGCCACTCTTATTTCTTCCATGTGCGCACCAACAATTGTGACGACTGAGCGGGCCAACAAAAGTCCAATGAAGTTAAAGTGAACTTGTGGTGAATTGGATCCTGTACCAAAGATAAAGGTATAACTACACCTTTGCGCAGCTTTCACAACAAAATAACAAGGAGCCCCATATCGCCCGAAGGAACCAGAAAATTTCAAGTTGGGGGCCTGCGACCCAAGCAGCTGTACCCCAAACAATGCCAATGCATTTTTAATGGCCAACGAGGAACATATATTCGTATTTTGTCTACTTTCATGCAATAGCATCGGATTAATGTAACGATTGATCTGAACCCTTAAGGGTGCAGCTTCTAGCCGGTCCAAAAATTTTACTTATTTAGTTACTTACTATTAACATTTAATTATTATTATCTGTCCTTCTGATGTCCAAAGAGTGATGGCAGATTTCTTGTGGATATTTTCTGCGAGCATTACGCTACTCACACAAAAATCCGCAAGTAATCAACCATCGCCCTTTGAACATAAGAAGACCGATTCTTCGGTCCATAGGGAAGTGACGAGTGTGTGAGACAATCCGTAACACCAGGGCAGATACTGTGTGCTCAAAGGCAATGCTTAGCGCACCAAGCAGCATTCATGTATTATCTTGCGCTCCTGGTCGTCAGCCCTCGGTATCTCAGTGGTAGAGCAGCGGACGGGTACTTCGTGGGGCCGGGGTTCTATTCCACGTCGAGGCAGATTATCGTGTGCAATTTAATCGGGGATTCTACTTTCTACGAACATTACACTACGCACAAAATAAATCCACGAGTACTCTTACCATTGACCAATCTGGTATATGTGGCTCTGAAGGTGGAAAATCCCCACCGAGTATAGCTCAAGGGATCACTGATGCACAGAAAACTTGCATCACGGTAAACTCCAGCCACAACTCGATGGTTCAGGTGCCTTGCTGTCGGTGAAGGACTAGGGGCCCAACGCAACCTGGAAGTACAATTCCTCTCAGGGAGAAGCAACATGCAGGTATTAACAACCACTAGGTCGCAAGACAGTGAGACGGATATTTTCGGCTTTATAAACTTTTAACACTTGCCAAGCGGAAACTCAGCACTTTCGGGAACCGGGCCTTTGCACTGTTTGATGGAAAGAGAAAAGCTGGATTCACCGAGCTGGCAACACGAGCAGATGGTTGGGCAGGACAGCGCAGTAGTAAGGTAATAATGTGAAACTCTTTTCAAATGAGCATAGATATGATAAGGCACGGTAGAGTTACGTTTCTCTACATTCCGTAAGGATATCAGCTCCGTTGACAAAACATGTCACCACTGTTTTACTTATTGCACGACGGATTCCTGTTACTCAACTTTTAGCTTCGTAGGCTTCAAGCTTCCAGTTCGGAATACTGCGGGCCTTCTTTGTTATACGTGCACATGAAAGGACACGACCCGCACGCTGTTGCCCTCTATTTATTCCGATTACAGCCCACGTTAAACAATGGCGACGTCCTCCCACTTGCCGCTGTGCTGTGTAGCAACCTCCGCCGACAAAGGCAACAGCTGTAAGATGTGCAATCGTGATAACACACGAGTATGTATATTTTAATCACCTAGCCTTCAAGAGAAATAGCAATAACGCCCAAAGCCACAGATTACAGCTACCTCACCCAGCGTCTGCAGGCGCACATAAGCCACAGACGTTTACAGACAAGTGCGTTAAAAGAATATACACTGCTTTTAGCCAACGTAACACACTCGCCACGTCCTCCTACGTGCCATCGTGTTGTGTAGCGTCTTCTGCCGATATCCCCACCAGCATCAACCCGCTGCATAATGAAAACGAGTAAGTGAGTTTATCGCATTCCCTTATCCTTCCACAGAATCGGTATCCACTCCCCTTCCAACCCTCGTACCCGCCTTACTCAGCATCATCCTTAACATCGCAGCCTCTGCCTAACCCAGGCAGGTGTGATAGCTGTATACATACCGATTTCATAGCACATGTCACCTGTGACATCGTTAGGTGGAATGCCTTTCCCCGGCTGCTTGATAGTAACACGCTATTGCACGCGCAGTTCCGATTTCTTACTGGTTTGCCACTATCCACGCAATTATCAACAGGCCCTGTCCAAAGGTTCGTTCCCGGTTGAGTAAAAATGTTTAATGGTGAAGCCTATTCCGAAAGGCGGCGACGCTAGCAAAGTAGACAACTACAGGTCAATTTATCTGGTAGCTATTTTTGCAAATGTTGCTGAGAAAAGCGTGAAGAAGGGATTGCTGCAGTTGCTACAATCCAACGAGGTCCTGACACCCGCACAGCACAGGTTTATGCATGGTCACTCATGCTTGCTTGTGACGAGGCATGAGTTGTTGAAGACAATAAGCAAGGGGAAGTCTGTCGACGTGATATTCATCGATTTCATCAAAGCTTTCCACAAGGTCAGCCTTGAGGTTCTACTTCCCAAACTCAGTATGTGTAGTGTCGGTGGCTCACTGCACCGGTAGATCTGCGACTTGCTAATTGGACGAAACTGGAGGGTACAGGTTGACGACCATCTAACTGACTGGTACCCCTCTACAAGTGGCGTGTCTCAAGGCACTGTGCTGAGGACCGCTCTGTTCCTGATCCACATCAACGATCTACCGCAGCTTCTCCGATCGCCGCGTGCCTTGTTTGCGGACGACATTATGCTTTGGAGAGAAATTGACGCTCCAGATGACTGTGGCCTAGGTCAGCAAGACCTCAACCACCTATCCACATGGTCTGCAGAAGTTATTCTCCCGGTCAACCCAGCCAAGTCTGTATTTATGAGCCTGGGGAAGGGTGCAGGCGGCCGAACCTACACCCTTGACGGACAACCGCTTTATCTCACACCCTCCGTGAGGACCTAGGTGTACTCTCACGCTACGATTTGAAGTCCGTAGACAACACGAAAAGGCTATGTCGGAACGGACTGAGCATGCTTTGGACGCTCAAACGTAGCTTCGGCACATGCTCTGAAGAGGTTGCCACTCGCCTCCTCTCTTTCAACTATAGACCAATCTTAGAGTACTGTTCGCCCGCCTACTTTCCGATTACCCGAGGCAAGACACAAAAGTTGGAACGGGTCCAACACGTTGCTACCCGGCTCATTCCGAGTTTACGTGTCTTGGGGTATGGAGACCGGTGCGAGAAACTAAGACTCTACACCTTGTCCTACCGTCGGGTGCGAGTCGACCTAATTATGACCCACCGTATCCTACATCGGTGACTTTTCAATACTACGGCCAATGCTGCACTTACGAGGACCACGCGGCACACACGGACACAGATATAAACTTGTCGTGCCGGATGTGAACTGTGTTCCCCACCCACTGTGAATCGAAACTAGAGTGGTAAGCCTTTAGAACAGTTTAACTGAGTATATGATGGAGACAACCTTTGTGCAGCAGTTCAAAACGTTGTTAGATTTACAATTTGCCACTATTCGATTCAGCGAACGATTGCACACCTACGATGGCATATCACGTTTGTGAGTCCTGAAATATCGTGAGTCAGATACTTCAAATTTTATCTGAGAACGACTACGATATTCACGGTTGACAACTCTTATAACGTTTTTACAATATCTCGAAAGAGTTGTACAGAATTCATTTCTACTTGCTCTATAATACAGTATTCAGTATCCCGTATCCATGTCCGCGTGAACGATCCCTCGGCCTTTCTCAGGGCCACCCACTGTTCTATAGCCTTGCATCTCCCCTGTGCAAGCGCCATGTAAACACCGGACGGCTTGCAGCGGTTGGAGCATTGGGACTTAGGTAGATTGGGTGGGTCCGTAATCGTCCACCAATTAAAGTACTGGGCAGTCCACCTGCATACGGTGTGAAACTGCTGTGGGAAACTATCTCGGGTGTGTCGGACAGCGTAAAAGGTGCAAGCCCACTATTTCCACCTTCACTAATAACCACTTTATTTACGACTTATCACTCACTACAGCATCCATTGGCCATTTTACCCCATGCCATTGAACAGGAAACACTGCACACAAGATAACCGATCCATTACCCGTTAAGTTACATTTACCTACTCCGCATAGCCTCAATACTGCAAACGTAGACTAAATGCTCTGTTTATTGAGTCAAGCATTGTGTACTACACTAGACCTACCATACAACAGGTGTGCGGTGCCCATCTCACAAAAGCACGTGAACACGATGTTTACTGTTGTCACATTCTTATACAGACTGTGGCTGATGGTGTGAAATACATCTCCTGCTTGTCCGTAAACCACGGCATTGCAGTGGTCCCGGGGTGGCATAAATGGGCACCACACTATGTCGGAAGGCAAGGTCCAAACAAGGTTAGTGACAATACCAGACCAAAGTGTTGACAGTTGTTGTATTTTATCTTCCATCGTGCAGTCGTCCGTATGCACCCACTTCTCCGGTTGATAGGTGACGCCGCGACGAAAGGTGATCCTACTTTTACCACCAATCCACCGGTTTGTTATTTCCAGGTAATTTGCTCTAAGGCATCGTTGACGTAAAGGACACACCACTACCGAGAGAAACACTACATCGCCACCATGTGGTTAAGTAAGTCAACGCTGCGTTACTTACATGCATATTGCTTTCAGGAGTCTACCCAACACATATCCATAAACCATTCTTCAGGGTTCGTGCGCTGTGAGTCAAGAACGCCGCACACGCTCCCCATGTTGACGCGGATACTCGGATTCGGTACCGACGACAGCGTTTCTTTTGTGTCTCCATTTTTGTTAGCATCTTCATATTTTCACGATTACGCAGCATAAGACATTCAACGCGGTTGCAGACCATGACGGAAACAAACGGAAACCCATGTGATCCCGTACAACTTGTAACATTACCGTTAAGAAAGCAAATGCATTGCGTTCACCTTGACGCACCGCCTAAAGCCACCTCCATGGCTTCCATCGTACCCATAATAATGCGTGCTACGTGACCTATATACACTTCTTAAGTACTGCTTATGAAGGCCCGCGGGGCCTCTACTAGTGTCCTCCTCTTTGGCGAGTATAATGCTACCGCCGTGAGACATACATGGACTTATTTATTATCAGTCATGCGGCTGTATGACGTAAAGCCATGCCAATTCCATCGTGGCAAACATAATGCTCCTGTCATGGGCTAAGTTAAAACCATTCACGGGGGCGTGCAGATTCAAGCTTATTTGATTCATCAGCGGTGATTCCTGTACCACCGCTGGGGGCCACTATGAACTTATTAAATGCCCGTGTTTAAGGAACTATAGTTCCAACAATTGCGGATATGCCAGTACCCACATGGACACTAATGACCTGCGACCAATATAGCATAACCAAAAATCCTTCAAGGCATGCGCAGCCGGTAGGTGAGACTTTCTTAGTGACTATATTGATGCAAATGTCATGAGACAAACATGGGCTAAATGAAGGCTGTCTATGTGGACTCCTGTAGCCGAATACAGTAGTGCGGCTGTAGGCCAAATTCCAGTTTCCCTTGAAACACACGTAGGCGTAATAAGCGCTATTCCTTTGCCGCAGTGAAGTCAAAAACGGATACTTCTTTAAGGGACCATTATGACACCACTGCCATGGAACCTGTGATACTGTTCCGTGCATTGTTCATGCATCCAACCGCGGTCAACAATACAGTCCCGTTAAGTGCAGAAACAAATGCCACCTGTGTGACAATCATATGGCCTTAATAAGCAACCGGCACCATCGCAGGAACCTAAAGCCACATATCGTCCTGCGCATATGTGTGGGCTACCTGTATGCAGTCATCTCAAACATATTAACTGAGTTCCATCCTTTGTCGTTTGCCATCCTATTATTGGACAAGCTTCATATAATTTCCGCATATACCGCACTTGATAAATGTCCATCAGTGTTATTCATAAAAACCGTATTATGATATTCAGAAAAAGCGTAACCTACTTCTTCTATTCCGGACTCTTTGAGAGGTACAATTACAGATAAATGTTAGCCTCCATGAAAACTGAGAGGTACATAATTAGTTGATAATTCAAGCACAAGTGAAAAGGACAAACAGATCGCTAAATTGAAAAGAACATACCCTTTAGTACGGTGACGTACAGTTACAGGAAATTGCATTAGGCAATCTCAGCGGAGAATAATAACGTATGGCCCCGTTACACCGCATAATGCTGATTATTCGTGCTACCGCATAAGTGTAAAAATGTATCATACACAAACGTATAAACGTGGATAGATTGAGGCAGCAGTACTATCAAACGCCATTGAGGTCGGCTTCTCGTCATGTCAGCTAGTGTATCCAACCACACCTGTACATCGTCCTTCGGACCCCAGCCCGGCACTCTGGACACACCAACCGACGCCAACTTCGAAGTGAGGGACTTCATTCCTTTAGACCAATTCATCGCTTGGCCTCCTCACCTCTTCTTCCATCCAGAGCCCGGGCACGCAAAATACTCCCGATGCGGAAGTCGGTGTGCTGGTATACACAACAGGAGGCCAAGCCATCGGATTCTGGTGAGTGAAATAATGGTGCCGGGCGATTCAATTTATCTTTCTTTACCCAATACGCGACGCCGAACACGCTCATTGCTCATGCGGTGTTCCCTCTAGACTGGGAGAGAATGTTGACGCTAGTAGTCTGAAGACTCATCTAGCTGCGGTGTGTTGCTGAATAGCGCGTTTTGCAATGTAAGTCAGTGCGACCGAATGTAGCCCTGACAAATACCTCGACTGACTCAAAGTGTGCTGGAAGGTTCGAAGGACCAAGTGGCATTTTGCGTCGTAGTTATGGTTGTAAGTGTCAAAAGCGCTTAAAGATATTTGGACAAGACGTAGGACATCGATCCGCGACCTTGGAGAAGGATTAATTAGCCGACAAATGTCCAGAACTATACCATTTCCCGGCCAAGTTGTGCTCTTGGGCAACAGAAATAATCTGAGGGTACATTCAACATGAGTCTACTCAATTAATTTGTTCCGTGCGTACGCTAGTCACTTGTGCAGGTGTGTAGGTGTACGTGTATAGCCCGTCGCCTTCAGCCAATTGGACCTCAGACGCACTAAGTCATAGGGGTGCAGGTGGGACGCTTCAGCTCCTACGCACGGAAAAAATTAATTGAGTAGACTCGTTGAATGCCCCTCAGATTATTTCTGTTGCCCAAGAGGACAAGTTGGCCGGGAAATGGTGTAGTATACGCCCACCGAACAATCGAGAAGTTACAGTCAGTGTTGGATTACAGGGTCCAACAATGTCTTCGGCAAAAAAGATATACAAAGTTACCCATTACGCAATATGCAACGATCTGGTTGTACAAAGACAGCACAGTGAATTAGCGCTAACGCCCACGTGCATAACAAGACATGGTGGCCTCGCCAACGACGCACTCAGAAAAAAAACGGTCTAGGATCAAATTATCTAGGGATGAAACGGGTCTGTTGAGGGGACATGAGACATTAGTATCTTCGGACCTGAAGCGATGACAAAGATGCAGGCGTAGTAACAAATGATGAATCCGACTAAAGCGAACAGGGTAATTGGAGAACAGTTGTGCCCATATTAAGTCACCAGTCAAAGGACGAACAATAGCCGTGAGATCGATGCGGGAGCTGAACACCAAACGTGAGACTGCAGGTCGTGGCAACAAGCAAATACAGGGCAGCAATTAATAGGGCGTGACTCAAAAAAGGGAATTGCGAGACTGTGGTGAAGTGGATCCAACTGGGAGTTCAGGCTAGGAAGAAACAACAAAAGAGGAACGGGAACCGAAGTATGTGTGAAAAGGCAACACGCTCGCAACTTCAATTGTGAGTTCAACAAAGGGGACTGGGGGCATTTGGGTAATAATCATGCGAGAGGTGGAGAGTGATGGCGACTGAACAAATGTACGTTACAGTGGTCAGACGTGTAATTGCGAGGCTCAGTCAGGAAGTTGATTGGCATCTGCTGTTAAGCAACCCACACCCAGTTGTACACAGAGGCCTTCAGCATGACCTTATGAAAGACGTTATGAGGAAGTTTACAGCAATCCAAAATGATATTTGTAGCATACAGCTGCGAAGAGGAAGCTGATACACAGGTAATTAAAGGTGTAGTTGAAGAAACAAGCGTAAGGTTTCATTTTTTCCTATACCTATGCCCTAGGTAAAGTATACTTAAGGGACGGGGTTACCTGCCAGATCAAAAAGCAGAAGGAAGCGTTTATTTTGCTGGCTATTTGATGCCCTAAGGACAATACACTATTCACTACCACGATGACTTGTATACTAAAACAATGCGGGAGCGGGTGTCTCGGTGAACGATGGCTGGAACGTCAAAGCGAGCTTGAGGCCGAGAATGGAATGCTTAGACTAGTGTTTCGAACAGACCTTCACAGTAAACAAAGATTATGATAGATGCACACCGACTTAGCGTGGACAAGCGGTGCGATGGCATTGTGGCAACTGTGCGCTCGATCAGTCCATAGGTATGAACGGAACTTAGGCCCCGCAGTCCATTCACTCTTGTCCAACTGCGTCGAAACTAGGTGTAGCTCACTTAAGCCTGGGATCAAAACATTGGTAGATGAAACCCGACGCACTAGGCAGGAAGCTACCTGCTAGGCTGTTCATGCAATAGTTTTACAAACGAGTTACCATTGATGCTCGAGTTGTTGCCTTATTCAGCGGTTCAGTTTTCCGTTACGCGATGGGCTGTGTGGTTTTGATTATCGTCTAGACTGAAAGGAGCCGAGGTGGAACCCAGGACGGGAAGTTAATGAGACACTGCTCAAACACGTTGATTAAAATAGGAGACGCTGGAGTTTAAGATAGGGCTGGTTGTGCTTCACACAATCATACCTCAGTACTGTCCTCGACTAGGGGGACCACATTGGCTCGGATAATGGTGAGTAGACTGTGTACGAGACAACGAACCCGGGTTTTCGACAAGAGGTGCGCTGACATCTGGTAGGCTGAACGTACAGAACGGACATGATGCCAGTAGACAGGAATTCTTTCGACTGCCATCACTGCAACCTGAATCGAATTACATCAGAGTATTTGCTGCTTTTGTAAAGCAGCAGCTTACGGTACACACTACTGGTGTTTAACCTACTGATGATGTCCTCCATGAACTAAATAACAGAGCTGGCATCCATTATCGCACTTTAGTACCAATACTGAGTCAAATTTACCTTATCGTGTTCACACCTGGAGCGTGACATATATACCATAGATAAACTATTATAATACACAAGTGCGGAATACCCATCATCAGTAACCACGAAAACCCTGTACCATTTGATGATTCATCTACTCGAACTGACGACGAGAGTCCTGTCATCACGCTTGACACTGCGTCAAAACCCGTCGCGCGTGTGTGGTTCCAAATGGGGGGAAAATAAAAGCTCAGCATCAAATAGGTAAAGCGTAATTTGCTTTGTGATGGGGCTGGAAGTGCTGGTGATTGGAAACGTCATAATGCCCATCGAACGTCACAGGCCAGACCGATAAGGAGTGAGCATGTTGCCGGAAGCAGATCGGTCAGTCAATCAGGAAATAGTTGGCCCGTAATCGCTACCACCATGCAACTATCCACTGAACGTGCAAGCGACCAATCAGGCACCAGCAGACGAAGGAGCGCATACACGTGCACCGTTGAGGCAAGGCTTGTGGCAGTGGACCGAGGGAAGAAGCTCGCGGGCCCAATCCCGCCAATCGTACATCGACTAAGAAAGCCAAGGTGATTTAGACAGAGTGAACGTCGTGAGCAAGCATAAACCAATGGAAAGGGAGCCAGCGACCAAGGGATGAGCCATTGAGAAGGACAGTTGTAAATAGTATGCATACTCTATAAATATTCGAACGCAATTTTAATAAATGACTTCGTGATCGCGGCCGTCTTCTTGCTTCCCGGAGGGCTACACGACATGCTTTACGCATCGAAACTGGACTTTCGCGGAACAGAATAGTTAATCTATAGGGCGGTTGTACAATTGTACGGATTCCGAGGAAATTAGATGCAAGCAGCCCGCTGTATGGACTCTTATCGCAAAGAGATTTTGGGCTACCATGTCCAAAATGCGTCAGTAGCTCGAGATATTTCTTCTCATTCGGGTATGATTAGAGCGGCTACCGATACCTTGCACACAGGTTTGATGACTCAACTATCGACGTAAGGAACTCCTGCTCATGCAATAGGCATTTTTGTGGAACTCTGACTTTATCAAATGGCGACTTACATGTACAAGGTTTATGGATACCATTGTAAACAATAAAGTTCGCTTGGAACGCTTGAGCAATGTGCCTCTTCTCGGTATTAAAATCAGCTGCAAGCCGGAAACGAGAGGAACAACACCGAACCACCAATTCGGATACGGTCCTTGTGATCGTAATGACCTGGTTCTACTTCAAAGAGGACCGAAGCCTGAATAGTCATTGCAAGTCACAGTCCAACCACACAGCGAGTACACCAAATGCCACTTGGGAAGCGGTATTATTTGATTGCAGTCTAGAAACCAATAACAATGCACACAGCAATAGCGCTTCCAACTCATATAAATGGTGGTCCGCCTCTCCTCTCCGATTCAATGCGAAGGCGGCACAGCGCAGTACAATGGGCGGTGTAGAACTCTGCAAATATCGTGAACAATGGAAAATTTAGGATGACTTGTGGCGCAGACGGGTGCAGCCGCACGAAGAAGTGGAGTGACTTACAATGGAGCCATGGAGTAGTTTTCAGTGTGATAAAGTGCATAACTGGTAAAACTTGTCTGGTCAAGCACGCAATAACTATGGGTACACCTGGTTGCTTCATGTACCCTGAAATGAAGGTCGACTGATATCGAATAAGTTCATGTGCGCATGGGTTAGAGAAAACGACAGTTGTGTAGGTTTAGGGTTTGGGGGTCAACTGAGACGAAGTAAACAGTAGAATGGTTGGCAGTTTAATCTAGTGTTGTAGGGAGATCGCATAGAGCAACGAGGTAATCAGACGGAAACAGGGAAGGGAATCACAGACTAGGAACAAAGTGAGGGAGAATCACCCTTCCTCTACCATGCTACTTCAATGTGTAAACAATGTCCAATGTGTAAACAACACGATGGCAACCTCCAAATCTCAGGCTTATACAGACAAAAGCTGTCAAAGTACAGTGTACCTACATAGCAAAAGCGGGAGCAAATTCTGTGATGAGAGTGTCATATCAGAGTGAACGGATAGGCCAACCGAGCGAGCCAGATAGCCAATGGGAGACGGGTGTAACTGAGTTGATTGCTTTACATGGATTGGCCAACATTCATGTGAGTTACTTAACGTTTGTTTAGCAGAGTCAAAGGGAGAACCACATTTCCTCAGAAGAGTCGGTAGTTATGGGCGTGAACGAGTAACTTATATCGAGGAGTTTGGCTTGCCAAACGTGCTGTGATTTTCGCCGAGTTGTCTTCGCTGAATAAACGTTTATTCCTGAAGGGCTGAGTTCTGCAACATGGTGTCAGAGAAGACAAAGACGAACCCCACAGATGGCTCTCGGATGCTGCTTGGATCACCAGCGTCTCTACAGATGTTTGCTCCATTAAACATGGATGAACGGAACTTGTCGAGTAACTGGAGTCCTTGGAGGAGCAAGTGGATGGATTTCCGCACCTTAGTACGTTTGGATGAGCAACCGATGACGTATCGCTTGACCATGTTTCGATACGCAGTAGGGCATGACGCGCGCCGGGTGTTAGATGCATTAGAATGCGACAAAGCCGGAGATCCCAATAATTTGGAGACGGCCACTGAAAAGTTCTGTGAATTTTGCGAAGGTCAGATCAACGATACTTACCAGCGCCATTTTTTCTTTTCGCACAACAGACGCCTAAACGAATCCGTCCACACGAACATCAATGAGTGGAAGAACTTAGCCTGGTCCTCCAATTTCTGTAAATGATTGGGCGACAGTCTCATACGTGATCGGATCGTTCTAGGAATCAAGGATGGAAGTACGATGAAGCGGCACCTGCGACAACGCGACTTATCGCTCTATAAGTGCATCGATATCCGAAACATCGAATCATCGATCACCTATCAATACCAACAAATGAAACTCGCAATTGTTGCAGAATTGTGTGCCGTTTCCGGAGGCGAAACAGCGAAAGCTACAAACGGGAGACAAGATAGCAGCACAATTCTGAGCCTCACGACACTCTAGCTCTCGCGAACAGTGTCCGGCGTGGGGACAGGAACGCGCCAAATGAGGAAAATGGAACCACTGTTTCGTTGATACCAATCAATCAATGTGAGTGGGCTCGTTTGTGACAAGTCATCCGCAGATGCAGGATATTCAATTGTCAACGTGTCACGCATGGTACCACCAAAATGTCTCTCCGCAGTTCTTTTGATCGAAGGCAAAGCCATTCGATTCCAGTTAGACACTGGTGCTGCTGTCAACATCCTACCAAGGAAGCACTGTGTCGAAGTGTGCACTCGATCCGATCAAGGTCGCTTGCGCATGTGGAAGGGTTCCAGACTTCCTCCGAAGGGCTCGGCTACAGTCGAAGTGGTTAACCCAAGGGACGGAGCCTCCTGCCGACTGAAGGTTGTGGTCGTGAATGAGGAGCTCACGCCGATTTTCGGCATTGATTGGATCCAGTCTCATGGTTTTGCTGTTTTTCATCATAACCGTTTCGTGCATGCTTGTTTGTTTACTAGGGAGAAAACTATATTAGTGACCAGTATCCGTCTGTGTTTAGACCGGGTTTGGGGAAATTTGAGGGAACCGCACACTTGTCTTTAGATCCTTTTGATACAAGCGACAGCGCTACCGGCTAGGAGAGTTCTATTTGAGTTGCGTGACAGGTTCTGTACTGAATTGAGCAAATTAATGAGAGAGGGTGTGATTGCCAATGTCGACGAGCCAACCGAATGGGTTTGTCAGATCTCAATCCTTACGAAGCAGACGGGCGAACTGCGTGTGTGTATTGACCCGAAACCATTGTATGAGGCCCAGCGTAGAGAGCATTATGCGCTACCTACCCTAGAAGACATCTTGTCGCGCCTAGCCAAAGCTAACTGGTTCACGAATATAGACCTGTCTTCCGCATTCTTGCACGTGGTTCTATATGAAGAATATAATTTCCTTACTACATTTGAGACACCTTTCGGTCGTTATTGTTTGATGAGTTTACCATTTGGTTTGAGGTTTTCGAGTGAAATTTTCCGGAAACCATTGCTGCAATCGGTAGACGATTCAGAGGATGTAACATGTGTGGCAGACAATGTTTTGATCTATGGCTCACCATTAGACGAGCATTACGCTAATCTCCACCGTTCCTCGCAGCGTTATGTGCAAAAGAAAATCAAGGTTAAACTCGAGAAAATTGAGCTTCGGAAATACGAGGTGATTTTCTATGGGTATGTGCTAACCACCCAAGGGATCCGGGTGGATCCAGAAAAAATTAATACAATACGAGAGATACCACTCCCTAACGACGTGAAGGGGTCCATAGTTTAAACGCCGTGGGGAATTATGTGATCTAAAATTTTTCCCTCCAAGTGATTTTCAGGGTAGGAAATTTACTATGTGGACATCCTTCCATATGCATTACCATTGTGAAAAAGTGACTATGGGTCATCTGACGCGGTCACTAAACTCATGAAGCCATGCTTGGCTAACCACGAACTCGGTCTGGTCACACCGAGTGCGTTAGAGCCACCGAATCGCTGCGCCTTCGGCAAACCGCAGTAAGCGAGCAGTGTTCTTTCCGTTGGGTATTCAGAAGGCCTCATTGGGGATTTGGCACGTTGAGCAGTCGTTTAAGTGTAAAGCAACCGAACTGGTGTATTTCTGTCTTCGTCGTATATCCTATGCACCATTCTCGGAGGGCGATATTCTCCATGTACGAAATTTTCCCTGTACGCAATTTTCCGTGTACGTCTTTTTCCGTGTACGCAATTGTTGTCTACACTTTCATTATGGAACCGTCTGTGCCATGGAGCGTTTCAACAAGTATACTTTCGGAACAAAGACAGTTGTGTATACCGATAACAAACCGCTTGTGTCGATAGCCAGTAAACCGCTGCACATCGTCCCGCGTCGCCTTCAGCGTATGCTTATCCGGCTTCAAATGTACTTCGTGGATATTGTGTACACACCTGCTGCACAGATGTTCATCGCGGACACGCGGTCAAGTGCTAATCTACCGGTACCTGAGCATAATCCAGAAGAGGTAAAAGTAGTAAACTTAGTACAACATCTGGCAGTGACGAAAGAGAGTATGAATGAAATAAGACGCTACACAGAGGAAACTGCAACAATTGCAGCTTGGCGATACGTTATTATAAATGATTGGCCAAACACGAAGAAGCAGCTGCCGAATGAACTACAAACCTGCTTCGGTTTTCGGGATGAAATCTGTCCTTGGTGGTTTACTGTTCCAGAGAAGCCGTATTCTGATTTCGTCCTCGCTCCTAGGAGAAATGCTGAAGTACGTTCATGGCGCTCATCTGGGTGCCAACTCTCTCCTTAACTGAGAAAGAGAATTGATGTTTTGGAAAGGAATGGCTGCTCAAATCAGCGATCATGTGTCGAATTGTCAAGCGTGCCAAGGGAATCAATGCTGCTGCGTAATGTCCCTCATCGACTGTGGCAGAAGCTTGTGGTGTATTTATTCTGTGACAACGGGAGGGATTACCTACTCACAGTGGATTACTATAGTGATTATTTTGAAATCGATTTACTCACCATTACGACCACAGAAGCAGTACTCAACAAGCGCTGATATCAATTCGCGCAACACGGAATACCGGAAGAGCTGGTCTTCGACAATGGTCCTCAGTTTACTAGCCCGTCGTTCCAGGCATTCGCGCACCAGAACACGAGCCCATTTCACAGCCAATCGAATGGAGAGGCAGAGTCAGCAGTGAAGCAGGCTAAACGACTCCTATTAAGGGCTAGAGCTTCTGACGAAGACCAGCACCTCATGCTACTGGAGAATCCCAACGCTCCTTCAACGGACATCGGCTTCAGCCCAATGCAGTGCGTATACAATCAAATGACTAGAATGTTGATGCCGGCATCTGCCACACTTCTGCGCCCAGTTTCGCCACAGCATGAGATTACAGAACAATTTGAGAAGACGCATGGCCACCCAGAAACGGTACTACGACC
The DNA here is from genome assembly GCA_944474145.2 of Dicrocoelium dendriticum. Lineage (NCBI taxonomy): Eukaryota > Metazoa > Platyhelminthes > Trematoda > Plagiorchiida > Dicrocoeliidae > Dicrocoelium > Dicrocoelium dendriticum. Next base: position 50,781,306 of record OX104068.1, on the reverse strand, counting down.
GCGGTGCACGGATACCGCCTGAGCTGAAAGTGGGGGAAGAAGTGTGGGTTAAACCTTATGGTTACGAGTGGTGGAAGAAAGGTGTGTTGACTGTGAAGATCAATACAAGCTCATACTAAGTAAATGTTGGATGAAAAACGTTCAGAAGAAATCGAGCCCGTTTGAGACGATACCGGGGACACCAAGGTGGACTGGGCGTGGAGCTCCCGATGGCGTCTGGCAAGGAGAGCACGGCCGGAGATACAACGAAGATGAAGCGGAGTGGAAAGAGGTACGGGGTGTATAGAAATATGGAGGCACAATGTCACGAAATGGAAGCATGTGATGGGAGTATCACACCAGAGTGAACGAATGGGCAAACCGAGCGAGCCAGATAGCTAATAGGAGAAGGGTGTAACTGAGTTGATTACTGGACATAGATTGACTAACATTCATTTGAATTACTCAACGTTTGTTTAGCGGAGTCAAAGGGAGAACCACATTTTCTCAGAAGAGTCGTTAATTATGGACGTGAACGCATAACTTATATCGAGGAGTTTGGCTTGCCAAACGTGCTGTGATTTTCACCGAGTTGTCTTTGTCGAATAAACGTTTATCCTTGAAGGATTGAGTACTGTAACAAATCCTACCACGGTTTTTGTTTTGTACGCCATTGGGTTCTGTATTCTAACAATTCCCCAAGCTGATAACAGAGATATTCCAAAGGATTTCGTTGGACGAGTACCTGCTTTGCATTTTACTGCCGCTGTCGATCAAGGGCAATCTATATGGCTAGTGAATGCCAATCGTGAGTGGAGCACGTAATCCATGGTCAAAATAGGTTATGGTATCGAGCAGAGCGAACTATATCCGCGGGGTGTACAAGAAGTGGCGGACGAATGTAGCCGACGGGAGCGCCCGGCATCACAATAACTCATCGGGCAAATAGATGCAGAATGGGAAGTGGTAAAACAATACTAATTTATAGGCGATCGAGCGGTAATGAAGTGTAAATAAAAGATAAAAATTATCTTTCTGGTCACTGTAACCCGTAGTTTCCTAATATTCTCAAGTTTTGCACAAATACTTTCCCATCTGTTTGGTACCACTAGCTTTAAACCTGAGTGGTATAAGCTGTGGCAAATCGGAAACTGTAAAACGTGTCTTCCGCACTTTTCCATCAGATGACGCTTTTGCTTTTGCTTCAAATATCCGCCAATAGTAGAAGCTCTGATCTGTCCCTAAACATGGGGCGCCATTCGGAAAGGAAAAGACGTGTCAAATTACGGTCGAATTCACTGACCGTTTCCTCCTTATCGCTTCCACATGAAGCAACTGAATACTTCGAATCTCCGCCCTAGTATTTGTCGGCTTCGTTTATGTCAATGAAGACAAAAACCTGAAAGCCGGGAGTCAATTCTGTGGAACTCTTCCTTGGCCTCAAGTGCATCTGTGCAAAAGCAATAGCGCTGACGTGATTTTATCAGCGATTCAGTTCATACCAGCCTACTATGTGCATTGCAAGCCTATGTTGAATCGATTTTCTGTTTCGTTTCGGGTAGGAAGAACGTGTCTCCGCTGATTAGCGACACAACAGATTCAACATTAGGGCATGTATCTCGTACAAGTGCATGTTTCTTTCTATATTTCTGTGACGGAAAATTGGAAGTCTGTTAACGCTCAGGGGATGCTAAGTGAGCCCTTACTACCTGTCTTCCCCGTTTTTGTTGGAAGTCATCTCATATTACGAATGGCCTTTCCTCTGGTCTTAGTCCATATTTCAGAACTGTATAGCAAAACTGTGTTCGCACAAGCCCGTGCCCCCCGATATCGTCATACCTCGTAATTGTGTGATTGAGTGTTTGTGTTTTCGGATTGACGACACATTGTTGTCATCCCAGTCTACTTGGTTAATACCTTTTCTCTGTCCATATATCCTATGTCACACAGGAGTCCAAGATTATGACATTGGAGAATGAGATTCGACTACTAGAAGATGAAATAGCACGTCTGCGAGATGATGGACTCGTCACACCAAATACTTCAACAAGTAGTGGAATTGACGACTTGGATAGGACGCTACAGGCATTCCGAAGTAATGAACGACTGCTGAAGTCGAAGGTAAGCAGTTAGTTCTGACTGCATATTGCTCAGGTATATATTTAGGCACTGTTAAATTCCAATCACTTTTTGATCCCTGCTGAGGCTTGTCTGCTGAGTATGATGGACAGGTGGCTGTACGCAAAGTTATGCTACACTTGGCGTTCTGCCAGAAGGGAGCATACGGATTGCCGAGCGAATGCAGTCCGCAACAGCCAAGCTCATTGCCTGGGTGTAGCGAGATTTTATTTATCTATGAGTATGTGAACTTCACCGCACGTGCACGCGTGGTTAACCTCAGTGATCTGAACTCGTTGATGACGGACACGACCGGCACTGTCTTTGCGCAAATGCTTGGCGCGCACATGAGACCGAACTTGGAATACGCTATCGAAGTGTAGCAGCTCTGGCGGAAGCACCACCTCACAGCGCTCACGATTGCACAACACAGAGAAACAAAAAAGGTTAAATCTTTGCCAAATTTTCCCTACCGATTCAAGCTGAAAACTCTAGGAGTGTACCGTGGACGTTAAATAGGTCTACGGGGCGATCCAATAGTGGCGTGGCAGATTCTAAAAAATCCAGCCACACTTGCTACACTACCTTTTGAAACAATCCAAATACATTTCTGAGGTATCATCCGTTTAAACTAGCCACACAGTACAACCGAATAGGTTGTCTGCATGTTTTCTTCCTCCGATTGGTACAGCTCTGGAACTCATTTCCAGTGCACGTAACTAATGCCCACACCTTATTACTACACAAAAGAGGACTAAACGCCACACTGGCACGTTTGCACTACGGAATATAACATGTCATCAGATGATGGTATTAGTACAGAACAGACGGTGAATTGTATCAAACTCTCGTTAAACCCCCGATAGGATTACTCACATCAGTACTGCAACAAGCCTCACGGTGAGTCAAGTACTTTGAGTGTTCTTTTATCCACAGTGCTTTTATCTTATTCTTTTCACCATAATCATTCTACAGGACTTGTCACGCGTTTGATTTCTTTTCATTGCTCTAGTGTCGGCCATATGGCATATCTGTTCCCGTTTGGACCGGTGCCACATTCATATCACTGAGACGCGCATTATCACCCTGAACATTTACACAAACTAATTCGAAAAGGTTTCAACAGGTCTGCAGACTATTTCCCCGTGTTATCAACTAAGCGCTATCAGAATAGCGGAAATTAATCATAAATAACTTGAGGGAAATATAGCTATATGCAAACACAGCCTTTTATGGACACCGGTCTAAGTGCTACTACCCCAAATGCATTACACCAGGCTGGCTATTCACCCCTAGCTGCATGATGCTCCATGATGCTTTCATAGTTACTATTATTTATAGTAGTCTCATCACCTTGCAAGTATCTCCTAATGTTCTATAATTATTGTATCCATTTTCCTTTGATCGATGAGCGGATACCCGGAATAGAGTAAGTGGTATCCAACTACTGCACTTGCCATGAGTGAAGACTCAAATGTGCAACTGAATGCATCTCATCTGAATCATGAAACTGGACTCCTGTATGTGCTCATCTGTGCATTGACAGTCATTATCTGATAGCACATGAAATGTTGCATAACAGTTTTCAGGCCATTTCGCTTGCTAGTACTTCTCGTAGACATCATCTGTCGTTCCAGTGCAACTAAAGCACTCGGCGTGCATGTTCCCATGAGATTTTACTGCAAAGTATAACGCTCTATGAATATCCTTTATTGTATTGTAATTCGCTCACCCAGTTATCAAGGGTAAAAGCGGATTTCAAACTGTCGTTTGAATTAGAAAGTCTCTTGTACAATGAAAGATTGGTTTTAGGTGGAAATGCTGACCGGGGAAATTTCAAAGCGAGATTGCGAAATATACACTCTTCAGTCGCGGTTAGAGATGACTGACAAACAGCACCAAGATCAAACACATCACATCAACGTACTGAAGGAGCAACTGAAGACAAGAGAGCATAAAATCAGTATGTTAACTGCAGATGTAAGTTTCCTTTCCACTCCTCATGTTTTTCCGATCAATGGTTAGCTTTGACAAGAGAGGAAATGAACCGAGTACGTTCATGGCACCACTTGCACTCGTCGAAAAATAGAAGGTTGTGTTTAAGTACAGTGTAGACATTGCTCATATCCGTTTCACGTGAGACTGCACCAAGTCTGTTGCTCACAGCATCCTAACTCACCTTATCTGCGGTTGACTGCACTCGCCTTATCGTACTCCGTGTTCAAAGTACGGCCACCAAATTACGGGTTTCTGCGTCCCTGTACTCTAGCAAAGCATTTTCGTCTTATCCGAACACATTTGTATTCCCAGTAAGGATTCAACTGGCATCCTCTGCTGTTCCAAAACTCTCCCAACTATCAACCGGAGAGCAGGTATTAACCCCTCGTCCGAAAGCCTAAGTTATGCAAAACATGCATATCCGAGAAGTGCGTTGCTCACTTGACTTCGCCGAACGATAGAGGTCGACCAAATCATCATTTTCAGCCCACAGTACCACGAAATAGGGGTGCAGCGAATGATAGTGAAGTATCTAGTCATGGATATTGAACCACTTAGGTGAACGTTTCGATTAAATGCCTCCGTTCTCCTAGTTTTTGGTTGGATTTGCCAGCCGTGGTCGGTAGAGCTCGAGAAAGCCTTGGAGAGATGATGAACTAAAGACAGCTCTCACGCACATCTGTCAACCCAAGACCATGCTGTTTATTCGCCTACTTGGTGCAAATACGTCTAATGCATGGTGTTGTGACGCCGAGTACGCCTTCACCCCACGACCGCAAGAAGAAGTCCAAGATGAGCCGGGATGAACAGATTTTCTATTACAGCACGGCACCATGTATATAGCTTTACAAACAAGGGCGAAGCCAAGCTACTAAACGCATGAGGTCCAACAGACATGGAGAAAACACAAAATGGAACAAGCAAATGAGAATCGCAAAAATTACGAGCCAATGAAGTGCGGCACAGAAAATAGTATCTGCGGAGTAAATCCCTGGGGGTAACCTTCTGGTGAGCGACCATTAAAAACGACGAGTAGCGTCCAATCAGTGTGGAGAAGTGATGCGTTTAAACAAATGCCAGAACAGTTGATAGTGAGAATGATACAAACCAGGAAAATAAAAACAGGTATAATAAATATGTGTCGGCTGAATAATACATCCACGTGAAAAGCTAAGAAACGCTGAACAAAGGAAACCAATCAGAATGTCCACAGAATGAGACGGCTGAAATTAGCTGTGAGCGGTTGCGAATGAGGATGAGGAAAGCGGCGTGTCCAAAATGTAGCACAGAAGCAGCTAACTGCGCAAACAAAGAAATAGGCAACTAACATAATTCATGAAACTGAGGGTTAGTAGCCAACTCCCTAACACATGGACACAGTGAAATAAGTTGTAACTCACAAATTGGAAAATGTACGTCCGCATGTTCTGGAGTTTCATACGCTACTCCGAATGAGGTGCGTGAATGAAAGAGTTGCTTGACTAGTCATCCGTTTGGGGGGACTTAGCCATTTGCCAATAATGGAAGCCAAGTGCCATTGGCTCAGTAAAACACCATGTGCAATAGAATAAGTTTTTGTGCATCTCAAAGTACTTGCACTAACTTTATTGGAACTAAAACGATGACTCTACGAGAACAAACCATTAAACATAAATGTTGCAAAATATATCAATCAGGTTTGTGCTGAATCGATGCACTTTTTTCATGTGGCCCATGCTGTCTGTTTCTCAAAAGCATGCCGTCGTATGGAAAAACCAATCGTAAGCCAGTTCTGTGAATTCACCAATATCTACTTGTCACTCCTGTTTTGAGGTTTTATCAGGTACCCTGATAAGGGAACGAAGGGTGTGTATGACGGTAGTTGCCGTCCCATGACATGCAACATTCCAACACAGTGGTAAGGTTTTCTGGAAGTCGTCACAATATAGCTGGTTAATTATCCCTACGGCCGCCCCATCAGGTATTTTTTCCAAGGCACATCGGCCGCAGGCACTCAGATATCTCGGACAGGAAATAAGATATTGACTTCCTCATCCCGAAACAGTGGTTGCGAACACTAGAAATTGATGGACACCGTCAGCTAAGGTGAATAGGTACATACTTGTGTGATGGTCTGAAACGGTACCGGCCGCTAAGCAAGTTACTATCTCGCTGAGGGATAAGCACCGTCAATGAAATCCCCCCATACCTTACTGGTCTGCGCTACCATCAGAGTGAACTTCTGCAGAATCAGAATGACTTAGGGGACCTTTTCTTCATAAGGAATCAAGCATTCCACATTAGCTTCATTGCTCGCCGTTTAATGAACGTCTTTTTTAACTATTTTACCGTAGACAGAGGATTTCCGTAAACGCTTGAAGGAGAAGGAATCACAGTTGGAGAAGAAGGCGAAAGGAGCATCCGCAACACAAGCAGCAAAGCGTCAACTAGAAGGCGAACTGACCGACCTGAAGGATCAGCTGGATATCAAGGAGCGGAAGTTGTCGCTGCTGCAACGAAAGGTAACTCACTAATTTCGACATCATAGATACTTATTACACAATTGTTCTGTACATGAAACGATTCATAATGGCCGTCTATACTTCGTTAGACACCATTTCTTTGCTGCTGTTGTCTCATCAAGCTTTTGAGCGGCAACAGCTTAACCTGCGACTCATCATGCGACCTACCAATCCATGGGTGTGTCAGCGAACCGCTGTGTGCAGTCTACGCGAACGACTTCTTAGTGCCTTCCACCAAGGCAGGTCCTTTTAATTCAAAGAACTGCATGTTGCCCCAGTGGTAAGGCCTCTTTCCCAACAGCTACTCCGTGTCGCATATGATGGCACTGTTTATAGCCCGAGAATAATGCACAGGTGCCGATGGTGCAAACAACCGAAGATGCTTTAACTGCATCTACGATCCGAGTAGCACAAATTATGGATCATCGCTTGAAAGTCAATCCAGCACCTATTTTAAATATGATGTCCAACTCTAAACACACAAAAGGCACTAGAATATTAAGAGTCCATGCTTAACTATTGTGTGAAACGTGCATAGCTACAGGCAGTTGAAGTCGTGCATCACAAGATCAACCGTGTCTTTTGCAACTTCGTTACTTGCATAGCGATAGACGATGAGACGCGCTTTTTGTAATTTGCTTGCAAATTATGGCGGTCCACCAGTGCCCCATGGCTGAATGGATTAAGCTGCCGGGTTGCTGTGAAAGTCTCTGGTGGAGTGGGGTTTGAATCCCGGTGGATATGATAGATGTGTAACACTGACGAAAACCAAACGGAAGAAACCATCAAATGGGACTTACCGGGCATGTGAAGGACTATCTGATTTGAAAGTAAGTGTGAAGAAACAGCCAACCGTTTACATCAAATATCCTCAACCCAATATATATATATATATATATATGGCTGGTGGCATCCGGTTTCGGATTTGCCTGTCACTGTGGCCAGCCACAGGACGCCTGCGCCTACAGAGGGACCACGGATGGCTTGCGCTGCACCACCCACAGCTCCAACCACACACCCCATATCCAGTGTAAACCCGAAGGAATAAGACCGGTAAACATGTGGTTGGGAGCCACGCTTCATCAACGGAGCCGGCCCACACTCCTTCACAGGCAAACACAAGCACGCTGTATTTGGGAATCAAGCGCACACAAGGCGATGGCTGGACCGTAGTCCGCTCCATATTAAGTGCATGGAACCACTCTTCGAGCCTAGCACGCTCACAAGGACCGTGCTCCCCATCCACTCCAGCAACCACCAACTGTATCCTGGGGCCAGTATGGACGAGGTAATGGGTAATAGACAGGTAGGCATCTTGTTAACATGCACATAAAGCTCAGCCACACCAGGGATATCAAGCAACAGCCGTTCACTTGAAACGATAATATTAAATAACATAAATCGAAGAGTGCATACAGATATGCCAACTATAGGTTCAAGACGCCAGAAAATATATTTTAAGAAAATGCCACAAACGCGAAAATGTTATCGAATGTAACTACGATTAACTTGAGCTACTTGCGCAAATTAATAGATAGTTTACTTAGGCAAGAATGTGGCAATATAGCAAACCCACCACCTGAAATAAAGAGACTTAGCATGCAAGCACGCTGTTAGTAAATCGAATGCAGCGTACCTACAAACGCTGCGCCGGTTCTGCCTACGTTCTCTACAGGACCCGTCGTCGCTTCGGTGGTGGTCCCGAGTGCCTCGCTCATGGCTCACTAGGCCTGCCTGATTCAGGCACTCGCGACCGCATGTGCTACAGCACCATGCGCTCGATGTCGATGGAGTACAACCCATCGGCGTTTGCCGCTTCCGCACTTGCCGCTTCTTCTCCGCATGTGTGAGGTCTTTCTCCCGCATCTCGGCAACTGTCTTCGTGATTGAATCGTGCGATGCACGCCGATCAACCGCCTTCGATTCCCATGACCTGCGGTCGAGATTAAAATGTGAGCGGCACACTTTGCCCATGTCCTGGTAACGAAGCTTCGGTTTTCCCGCATGCTGCTTTCCAACACTCGCTGACCATATATATATATATATATATATATATATATATATATATATATATTTATATATTTATATATTTATATATTCTGATGAGTGTTTTGATACAACAATCTCAACACGCAGACACACGCACAGGCCAGCTGCGACGACGATGCGGCACATGTACTACCTCAACTGCCTTATTAGCCTGTGTTAGTAAATATAGTGAGATGCAGCGAACTTACCAAGCGCAAGGCTGATGAAGACATTAAGCTTGCTCGTCTTCTCTTAGATTTTGACCTAACGTGCTGACGCTATTGGCTTAAGAAGCCGGCTTGGCTCAACCACTCGCGATCGCATGAGCTACAGCACCATGCGCTTGACGTCGATTGACTGGAATACATCGGCCGGTATCGCTTCCTCAGTCGTCATTTCTTTTCCGCATGTAGTACTTAGAGAAGAGTAGTAGGGGGAGTTGAATGGTATAGGTAGAAATTCGTCACATCTACACTCAGACAGTCGCCACACGCCCGGAAATGCACTGTACGTGCGTTTTATCCATACAACCTTCCGACTACTCTTCTGTAATCAGCACTCAGACCAAACGGCTTATAATGCCATAAGTTAATTGGCAGCTTAAGTTTAGTTAGCTCGTCGCTTGATGAGAGGGCTACCCTGTCCTCTGCACGACAATAACGTGTAAGCCAGTGGATCTAAGCGGCGCTATATCGCATCTAGTAACCTATCCACGATGGTCGTTGCCATCCCCCGTAGCTCAGTGGTCTCAACCACGGACTGAAAACAGTAGGGTTGCGGGTTCGAGCCCTACCAAGGTCCGATGGAATGCACACTGCTGACGATTCCTGAAAGGATGAAACGCGTGTACGGTACTTTTCCGGGCGTGTGGCGACTGTCTGAGTGAGTCTAGATGTGAAGAATTTCTGCCTATATAGTAAGTAGTTCTGAGGCATCTGGACACCCGCCCTCTTGATATTCTCTCGCCATCGGCGCCGATCCACCGCCATCGTCTCCTAAGACCTAAAATCAATACAAGCTCGTGATAAATTCACCTTGCACATGTCCAGATGACGTAACCGCTTTTCCCACCTTCCGCTTCCCTACACGCGATTGGCCATCCAGCAGTTGTTTCAATATCTAGCTCGGATCCATGCGGCGAACATGCCTGAGCCACCTCAGGTGTTGCGGCAGAAGTATGCAGTCCACGGCATACATGCCCTTGCGGCGCAGCACGTCCGTGTCTGCAACGCGGTCACCCCAGCCGATGTGCCGAATACGGCGCAGACACTCTCGTTGGAAGCGCTCCAGATAACGGACTCCTTTCAGTACAGCGTCCACATTTCGATTTCGTATAGGAAAGACAGCGCCATAGACTTATAAACCATAAGCTTCGTACCGGCAGTAAGCTGGCGATTTTATCACGCACGTTTTCCCAGCTTTCCAAATACGACAATCGCCTTCGATACGCGGCTGCGCAGATCGCACGTCATCTGCAGGTCGGTAGGCATTACGCTTCCTAGATAGCAAAATCTCGAAGTGGATTCCGGAAAGTCCTCGCCAATGTGGATTTGGAGCAGACCCACAGATACCACTTATAGAGGACGTTGAAAAAGACAAACAGACTTGCTTGTGTCGATGGTGAGCTCGAATGTGGCGGCTGTCAAGGAGAGAGACGAAGCCATGTCCAGCAACTCACCAACGCTGTGTGCAAACAACTCACAGTCGTAAGTAAAAGCGCAACATACTGAGGATTGTCTCACAAACTAGGGTTCTCACCTCGAAACGACGGGTGTTCAGCAACCCACTATCAATACGGTGCTCGAACAAACACCGTAAACACAGCCCGCATCAGAAACACGATACTTCATGCAGGAAGATAAATGTTAAGCAGGGCGGGGGCTAAGACACAGCTTTGCTTCAACGCAGAGACAACAACAAACTCCTCCGAGGTGTGTCTACTCAGTTGCACCCTAGTCTACATACCACTGTGCAGATATTCAAGTAAACTTACAAAATTACTCTTGCAACCAAACTTACCCAACACCAGCCACAATACCTCTCGGTTCACCGTGTCAAATGCCTTGGTAAAGTTTACAAATAGCGAGTAGAATGGCTGGTAAAGTTTTCGACATTTCTCCTGCAACTGACGAGCCACAAACACCATACTTATGGTGCTGTGACCCGAACGAAATCCACATTGCTTTTTCGCCACATTCAGTTCCACAACCTGACTGACGAGGCGGTTGATCAGGATCCGGACAGTCACCTTGCCCAAACAACTCATCAGGTTGGTGCCACGATCATTCGTGGTACATTGCTTGCTCACTTTGTCCTTGTAAAATGGTGGCATAAGGACATCCTTCAGTTCGGCCGGCGCTCTCTCTTCAATCAACACGCGTTGCGCCAGTTGATGGGGGTGCATGTTGCAAAGCGGGTCCATCGTGTTTTGACACTTCTGGCGGTATACCATCGAAACCGGCACACTTGCCGTTTTGCAGCTGAGAATGTGCTCTCTGCGCCTCATCTAGTGTCACTGTGTTAGTAAGGCATCTTTATTCCGTGTTGTTGTAGCCCGTGCAGAGTAAGCCAGTCAATCCTTGAACAGCTTTTCAAAAGACCATCAAATTGCATTCGCCATATCTGCATTTTACTGTAGTCTGTGTGTTGGTAGCACCTAAGTAGCATTGAGCAGCGTCCTCAGGGGCTGTAACGTTGGTCCATACACCACCTTCAAGGAGTCAAGGAATTCCTTGTGTTAGCGGCGTTCGACGTAACATTCCATCCACTTCGCCTTTTACGTCCACCTGGCATTCTTGATGCGACGAAGCTCTCGGGTCACTCACAGTCGAACTTAGCGAAAATGACTCTTCTTCTCTACACCTTTAGAGTCATCAACATTCGCAACGAGCGCTACGTTGCTCGTCGACACCAATATGTTGATGGTCGCACAGTTGACATCAAACCAATCAGACCACTTACAGTTTTCACGCGCGGTCGTATCCTCGGCACTAACAGTCACTTGTTGATAGATATGGTGTCACAGGTGGCTCACACAGGTAATGGATTCGACATCGCCAAGGTGGGTAGCCATCGCATTCTCCAACTCCTTCCGCTTCTCAGCCTAACCTAAGGAAAGAAAGTTAAATTTCCGCCGGTTCACGGTAGGTGAGCAATACAAAGACAGGAAAATATATGCCACACTCAGCTCCACGCGGTACACGTGACATGCGCACTTCATATATGTCACACTGGCGTACGATTACATAGTCAAGCAGGTCAACGTCATCACTCCGTGGGTACGTCCAAGTTGCTATATCACTCGCACCCAATGCAAAGTGGGTGGTCTTGCTCGACAGGCCGTGAGTGGCCCACAGTAAGAGCACTCGGTCACCGTTCCCACTGGTTCTGCCAATACAAACGGACCGATTACGTCTGTCCACACCGCTGCATCACGCCCAACGCGTGTTGAAATCACCCAGTAAGGATAGCCGGTCGCTCCTTGGCACGGACAGTATCTCAGAGGATAACTGCGCGTAAAACTGATCCCGTGTGTCTTCAAGAAAACATATGGTGGGATCATACGTGCTAACAAAAGGGGCAAACTTACCTCCTCCAAATCGCAGGTGAAGTGTCATCAATCATGGGCTGATGTCAATCGACTCCCCCACCAGGTGACCAATTAGGCAATCGGATAGTGTAAATCCAACCCCATGTTCATGCGGTGCTGTACTGGCGTTCCCCACACAGTAGAAAATGTACCCAGTATCAGGCTCATGCAGACTGCCCTGGTCAGTGACCCGAGTCTCGCTGAGTGCGGCAATATCGCTTCCGTAGCGTACGAGTTCCATCGCGACCGGCGCTGTGCGCCTCTCAGGTCGCTCACTCATATGTCGATCGAGTAGGGTGCGTACGTTCCAGCACCGGATGTTGACTGCTTTGCGCGGAGGCGTGCGATTGCGGTGCCGGAGAATCGCGCGCCTACTTGTTAAGATTGGAGGAAATAGTGGGGTAGTTAAAACGGGACAGAAAGTTTAGGTGCAGGGGAGAAAAATGGAGGGAGGCGTCAGCGGTAGCATATTTTCGCTTATCAACCCCGCTGTATGCTGCAAATAAGGTGGCCCTTTATCTTGTGCCACTACGCGACAGTTGCAGCGGCATGGAATTTTTGTTATTGATGTGATTCATATTTAGAGCTTGACTAGGATACTACCAGGTCGTCCACACCCGACTGGAGAACGACTGGGGTCCTCATTCATGGCTTGCAACAAAATGTACACTCGAAAGGCAGCTGACCATGCGCTGTGAGTCTGTGAACCGACTCACGCAGAATTTTGTGTGTCCTGGCTCTTAGCCTGCAGAAGGGTGTAACCCAACTCCCACCCAACGATCGCCACGAGGAGGCCTCCAGGACTTGAGCCCACGGCACAATATTAGGAGTAGTGGGTCGACGATTGGTCCGTATCTCTCGACCACAAACCTCAGAACACCATAGGTTTTCCGTCCATATATATATATATATATATATATATATATATATATATATATATATATATATAGGCGGGAGAGCCTATGGTGCGCTGAGGCTAGTGATGGCTAGATCCTGATATATGGTCTACCCACTGCTGCTACTGTTGCGCCATTGGCTCATGTCCTGGACGCCTCCTCGTGACGACCACTGGCTGGGAGTTGAGTTACGCCGTGCTAAGATCCAGGACAACAATCGGCATGAGCCAGTGAACTGACCATGTGCTAGACCCGCTGCCTTTCGGGTGTACATTTAATCGAAGGGTTTGGCTGAGGATCCGAGTCGTCCCCTTGCCCGGTGTGGGCGCCCTGCCAGTATCCCAGTCCACCCTCTTCGGAGGTTAGAAAGTTTTCCATTGCCCTATTTCCCCAAAACCTAGCAGTGGGAGACAACTGGTCTATTGATTCTAAGCTCACAGCTCGCTTGACGTAGAGCACGAGCGTCACGCATTTTCTCTGACGGTGGGAGGGAACTTTCGGGTTTTCAATGGTTTGATACTGCCCGCCTCAAGCCAGGCAACCCTTGGTCAAATTGGTGCAAACCCGCCAAAACCCACCTGCGTCTGGCAGTAGTCGCAGATGTATCATAATACGGTCGCAAAACAAATATGCATCGTTCCAGTACCTCAAAGACTGCGTGTGACGGCCGTCAAGCAGATCCCTAACTGTCTCTGCAATCACATTCCCGAGCTGGATCTGCTCCACACTGCCTTGTGGGTCAGGCTATTAAGCCAAAGGCTCCGAGCGGAGTCTCTCAAACAAACCTCCAAACAACCCACTGCCTTGTGGGTCAGGCTATTGAGCCAAAGGTGCCGGGTGGAGTCCCTCAAGCAAACATCCGAAGCACAACAGCCACCTCGCGTGCGATTGCCTACCAATGCAATCGTATGTCTGCGCGCAAAGCACTCAGCATCGGGTGCTGGAACGTGCGCACACTACTAGACCGGAACTCGAGTGAGCGCCCCGAGCGACGCACTGCACTGGTCGCAATGAAACTGGCGCGAAACAACATCGATATCACGGTGCTCAGTGAAATTCGGCTCGCTGAGCAATGTAGGTCGCATGAAGCAGGTGCTGGCTGCGCATTCTACTGGGTGGGCAACGTCGCCTCAGCACTACGTGACAGTGGGGTCGGATTTGCAATATCCGATCGTCTCCATGGCCAGCTCGTGGGTGCACCAACTGGCATCAGCGCGCGACTGATGACTGTTCGCCTACGACTCGGAAGAGGTAAGTTTGCCACTTTTATAAGCATGTGCTATCCTGATGACACGCGTTCAATTCTACACTGAGCTATCCTCCGTGATACGGTCTGTGCCGAGGAGCGACCGACTATTTCTACTGGGTGATTTCAACGCGCGCGTTGATCGTGATGCATCGCTGTGGGCAGATGTTATCGGTTCGCATGGCATTGGTTTAGCGAATGCGAACGGTGACAGGCTGGTGTCACTGTGTGCCACTCACGGTCTGAGGAGCACGAACACTCGGTTTGCACTGAGTGCGAGTGATATAGCAACTTGGACGCACCCACGGAGTGGTCACGCTCACCTGCTCGACTATGTCATCGTACGTCAGCGTGATATGCGTGAAGTGCGAATGACACGTGTACTGGGTGGAGCTGAGTGTGGCACTGATCGTAAATTGGTGCGAACCAAACTGTACATATATTTTCGTAAATCTGTGTATTGCACTCCCGCCGTGAATCGGCGTCAAGTTAACATTCTCGTCCTTGTTACTGTGGCGCAACTTATTGTGCTGGAGAAGGCGATGGCTGCACGCCTGTGTGATTTGAACTGCATAGTTACAATGGGCAATCAGTGGCACCACATTCCCGATCACGCGACAGTTGCTGCCGAGGAGACTATCGGGTGCGCAAAATGTAAGCAATCTGATTGGTTTGACGAGAACAATGTGACGATTGGCGCATTGGTGTTGGAGAAGAATGCAGCATTTGCTGCACATGTGGCAGACCCCAGCGATTTGGGGAAGAAAAGTCAGTTACGCAAACTTCGACGGCGACTGACCCGAGAGTACCGTCGCATTAAAAATGCACGGTGTGCGGAGAACGCGAGGCAGATGGAATGCTACGCCGAAGGTCGCCAACCCAAGAAATTCTTTGACTCCTTGAAGACGGTGTATGGACCGAGATTGGAGCCGCTGAGGACGCTGATCGATGGTAGTTCAGGCGCTACCTGCACACATACTGCAGACATGATGCAGCTCTGGCGGAAACACTTTGACTGTCTTTTAAACAACCGTTCAAACACCGACTGGCCTACATTGAAAGGCCTGAAGCAGCACGATATGAAGACGGGTCTGGTGGACACGCCGACAGTTGCACGAGAAGTACAGAGAACGACACCAGCCATTGTACTCGCTTTTTGTTGATTTCACCGAGGCATTTGATACGGTGAACCGCGAGGCATTGTGGCTGGTGTTGGGTAAGTTTGGTTGCCCGCGTAAGTTTGTAAGTTCAATTGTATGTCTGCACAGTGGTATGCGAGCGAAAGTGCAGCTAAGTTGAGTGACCTCGGATGGCTTTGCAGTTGTCTCTAGTGTGAAGCAAGGCTGTGTCTTAGCCTCTGTCCTGTTTAATATATATCTTCATGCCATGATGTCTTGTGCTTTTGATGCCGCTTGTGCTTACGGTGTTCGTGTGGAGCACCGTATTGATGGTGGTTGCTGAACATCCGTCGTTTCGGTGCGAGAACTCTAGTCTGTGAGACAACTATCCGTATGTTGCTGTTTGCTGATGACTGTGCGTTGTTTTCACACAGCGCGGATGAGTTGCAGCACATGACTAGTGCTCTGGCTTCGACAGCGGCCAAATTCGGGCTCACCATCAACACAAGCAAAACTGTCTGTCTCTTTCAGCCTTCACCGGAGGTGCAATCTTCAATATTGCCGCAAATCAGCATTGGTGCTGAAGTGTTGGAAACCACCTCCCGCTTCTGCTACCTTGGGAGTTTGATGTCGACTGATCAGCAGCTACACGTTGAGTTGCGTATCGCGTGTCGAAGGCAGCGGCGGCATTCGGGAAGCTTGAGTACCGAGTGTGGAACAACCATCAGCTTAGCATTGGCACGAAGCTGATGGTGTACAAATCCATGGTGCTGTCCGTTCTTCTATACGGCAGTGCAACGTGGACGATGTACCGTCGGGATGTGCAATATCTCGAGCGGTTCCATCAGCAGTGTTTGCGACGAATTTTGCGCATCACTTGAGGAGACAGAGTTGCAGACACGGAAGTGTTGCGACGAAGTGGGATGTATGCAGTGGACTGCATACTTTTACTGAGACACCTGAGATGGCTCGGTCATGTGAGCCGTATGGATTCGACGCGGATACCGAAACAACTTTTATACGGTCAGCTGAGTATTGGGAAGCGGCATGTGGGGAAACCAAAGTTACATTACCAGGATATGATCAAATTGAGCCTCTCACGTTCTAATCTTGATTGCAGATCATGGGAATCGAAGGCAGTTGATCGGCGTGCATGGCGCGATCTAATCATGAAGGCAGTTGCCGAAGTGCGGAAGAAAGACCTCATGCATGCAGAGAAGAAGCGACAAGTGCGGAAGCGGCAAGCACCGATGGGTTGTACTCCATCGACATCGAGCGCATGGTGCTGTAGCACATGCGGTCGCGAGTGCCTGAGTCAGGCAGGCTTAGTGATCCATGAGCGAGGTCACTTGGGACCACTACCGAAGCGACGACGGGTCCTGCAGAGAAGGTAGGCAGAACCGGCGCAGCGTTTGTAGGTATGCTGCATTCGATTTACTAACCGCGTGCTTGCATGCTAAATCTCTTTATTTCAGGTGGTGGGTTTTCGATTTTGTCCTAATGCTTTTATTTCTCATATAAATGCCTAATTATACTCTCTTCTATACACTTGCATGCGTCGCTTAAGCCGGTGTAGTTATTTTCGGTAACATTTTCGTGTTTGTAGCATTTCCCTAAAATAAACTTCCTGGCCTCGTGAGCTTACATCCTATTCGTTGGTAAACAACTTATTTCATATGCTCATTAATTTAGGATTTATATTACCGTTTCCTTATGCATTACTCGATTTATTTTCTTGGTTATCTTTCTCACAAGTGATTGGCTGTTTCTTGGTATCTACGGTGTGGCTGCGCTTGACTTGTATATTTACAAGGTGCTGACCTTTCTATTTCCCACTTCCTCGTCCATACTGTCTCCACGAGACAGTTGGTCGTTGCTGGAGGGGACGGGGTGCACGGTCCTTGTGGCCGTGTTAGGCTGGAAGAGCGGTTCCATGCACTCAGTGTGTAGCGGGCTACAGTCCAGCCACCGCCTTGTGTGCGCTTGATTCCCAAATACAGCGTGCTTGTGTTTACCTGTGGAGGAGTGTGGGCCAGCTCCGTTGATGAAACGTGGCTCCCATCCGCATGCCTCCCGGTCTTATTCCTTCGGGTTTACACTGGATATGGGTGTGTGGTTGGAGCTGTGGGTGGTGCAGTGCAAGACACCCATTGTCCCTCTGTAGACGCAGACGTCCTGTGGCTGACCACAGTGAGAGGCAAATCCGAAGGCGGATGCCGCCAACCATATATATATATATATATATATATATATATATATATATATATATATGCATACTGCACCAGTGCAAACGATTGATACCGAATCAGGGGACTCATGTTAATGAAGGATATCAGGGGATGCGCGGATATCAAATGTCTTTTATGTCTTTTTCTTTGGGTTTGGTTAATCATCTAACCAACCACTTGATTAAGAACTGATTTTCTCGGATATCATCTACTCTTAACAATCCCTTATCAAATCGCAGATAGCTTTGAGCTATTTTTATTCTCTGTAACTGTATTCGCAGTTAAGAACACATTATGAATGACCATAATTAAGCGGAATGCTATTTTTTGTCTTTTGCAACAAAAGTGGTGGACTGGCCGACTGTCGGTCTTCTGCCGAGTGACCCTGTGCGGGCAAAGAGAGCGCGGTGTGGTAGTACCGTTCCCGAAAAGCACAAGTATGAGCAAAACCGCTTAGATGCGGAAGGTTACGGGTGGTGAACGTACGTCGGTTGCAGGCTTAATGATGGAGGTGATTGACCGTTCAGTCGAAATCACAGACCGTTTTACGCCAGCGCGTGCGTCTACAAACCGCCAACTGTGATCTACTCCTTGTTTTCTTTGCTGTTTTCGGTTAGCTATTTGAGTTAGTGTTTGTTTGCCCCAGCTTGATGTAGACGCGTTGCAAGTACTTATCTCGAGTTTGGCAAATCTTCCGTCAGATTGACAACCTAGAGGATCTGCTCAATGACAAGGAGGTACAGTTGGCTGCGTCGAAAGCAAGACTCTCCAGAATTGGAGGCGAGACTATCGTTGTGGAAGGCCAACTAACCACACAGGAAGATGTTGTCAAAGAAAGGGAGAGACAATTAGAAAGGTGAGTTTATTTTTATCATCAACCTCATGATGTGCTTTGAATATTTCTTAAGCGATCAACATGTTCTGTTTTCTTGCAGGATTTTCACTTATAAACTACAGGATAGTAAGGGAGAATAACATTTATCTGAACATTCTGTATTAAGATATTTTTGGGTATTCGCATCAACAGTTTTCAAATAGTCCGTGCTGCGCACAAAGTACAAAGAAAGCACTTCAAACAGCGAAATTATGGACAGCAAATTGACTCGGTGTCCAGTAAATTTCTGAACAGCCAGTCCTAGCTTGCAATATTACGAATCACCAATTCATTATATTATAACTTGGATTTTTTCCCAACTTAAGCTCATCGACCTTTCCAAGCGTTCTAGTCGAACCGCTGGACGCAGTGTGCCTCAAGATGATGCGGAATAACGCACCTATCGTCGCAGTATTGCTAACTATGTGTTAAAAATATCACGCCTTGGTTAACCAGTGTTTCTGAACTAGCGTGTGGGAAGAGGTGGGTTAACCAGTTTTCGTCGATTAGGTTTGGAAGCCAACGAGTGTTTCGAGTCTTCGGTGCGTCATCATCATCATTACACGTTAACCAAAGGTGACAAACACTTCAGCTATTGTGTCGAGATACCACTAATAAGATATATGAAAAAGCGGGTTACTAAACATTACAGAATACATTACAAGCAAAGATGCCCATATCTATTATCTTATTATGCATCGAATTTGAGGTCGTAGTTGGCGATGGAAGTTAGACAGGAGGGGAGGGGCAAGGGAACTCCCGGCACAAACGCCAAAGAGGTCAACATTGTATCCAACCAATGGTTTTCATCTTCTTTCTCACCCCATCTCGGTAGCCGGTAGACTCCGAACTGACGCCAAGTAGAAGTGAGGGTCTTCACTCCTCTTGATTAAGTCACCGCTTGGCTTCTAGTTCTCTTCTTTCATCCACACCCGGGTCGCTCAAACAAATCGCGACGCGGCACTCGGTGTGTTGACAAGAGAAACTCTTACAACGGTACTATGGTATAATGCGGACTAAAAAAGCCAAAGCTTGACAAGTTCCTTGCGATGGTTTGTGTGAAGTATTTAAGTTCAAAAAGAGTTGTACTAAACTGAAATCTGTGAACTAACCAGATTATCCACGTTAACCTACATGTATATCCGTTTACCCCGATTTTGTGGGAGCTGATAAGCACAATGTTTGTCTGCGTCTTGTTGTCACCCACCGAACAGAAATCAAATCAAGTAATACAGATGGGGTAATGCATCGTCTAGTCGTTTTTTTCAAACGGATAGTAGTGGCGCAGAAATGAAAAAGCTCGAAAGGGCGTTCCACAGTTGACAAATTCGAGGGGAAAATAATTCCGACAGCACTCCACCCGACTGTATGGGGTGGCCAGTTTCAGCTGGTGACCCCAGAATTTTGTGCTGCGACTAAGTTTCAGTAGGTGGTAGCGAGCGTGACCGGGATTTTACAAAATCTGGTACGCCAGAATGAGACCGCCCCATAGACGGCGCTATCTTTCAGTCGCAGATGGTATGGCAGGTGGAGTAATCACTTGAAATGTTTGGTTTCCCTTCTTCGTGCAGTTTCCAGTGCAACCAAATCGCGTTTTAACTCTGGTTGCCAGGCATGGATCGTGTACTCTACGTGGGGCCTCACGCACGCATTTGGGGTAAGATGGAGAAGTCGACTCTCCCGAACGCCCTCATTGAGAGACCAACATGTTGATTAGTGGTTTTGGACGCCTTACTTTACTGTGCCGAGCAGCCGAGGTTGTCTTGCATCGCCACCACACGGTCGCGCTCCTGTGAGGCGATTTTCAACATATCATCCCCAAGCTTATATCCATAACTGGCTTGTAGCGTAAATGCACAGTTTTGCTATTGTCCGCGTTAAACGGAAGTGGATTTGAGTTAGACTTTCAAATGCGCGGTCTAGGTCTCGTTGCAGCATATCATGGCCTTGCTAACAGCCGATCGCCCGCCATAGCTTAATGTCATCGACAAAATCAGGAACTTTGACCTTAAGACACGCGCGAGGTCGTTAATGAAGACCAAGAACTAACGCAGCCCTAACACTGACCCTTGTTGAACACCGCATTCCAATTCGATGTGATCAGAAAATGAGCCCCGAACTCGAACCGTAAGACCTCGCTGAAAGGGTACATTTCCGATCAATCCAAGAACAGGGTTCCAAATTCCTTAGGCCTGCAGCTTTTGGGGAAGTGTGCCATAAGCTATTCAGTCGAAGGCTTTAGAAAAGTCAAGGTAGATGACATCAGTGCCGGTCTCACTACCAACTGTTTCGGTCCAATTGCCAAGCATAATCAGTACAGTGGTAGTACATCATCGATGCTGATGGAATCCATGTTGCTCCGGTGCTATTATATTAGACCTTTCGAGGTAGCCCATTAGTGCCTCAGCTATGATCGACTCCATCACCTTTGAGAGTACCGGGAGGAGAATCACTGGGTGATAGTTGGCGGGCTCCGAACGGCTACCGCCCTTGAAAATCGGGGTAATGTTACTCTTCTTCCACATGTTGGGGACATGCTGTTCATCCAGGTATCTTTGGAAAAATCGGGTTAATGGCTCAGCTATCCTCGTAGCTGCGACCTGCAGTGCTTTCGGGAGAATGTTATCAACTCCTGGGCAACTATGAGTGCGCAACGATAGCAGCTTCCCCCGAAAGGTCGCTGAACTAAACGTGACGTGTGTAAATACTGGCATCTGGGGATATTGGACAGGTATGTGACACTTGTTGCTAGCGCGCGGTAATGTTGGGGCAAATTGTAGCCGTAAAAGGTTGGCTGCGTCCTCAGCGGTTTGAGCGCATTCACCTGCTGATATCAATAGAACACCACACTTCACATTTCGGGGGATGTTAACATGTCTGTTCAGAAGGTTGTTGTTAGCACAAATCCTTTCCGCTATTTCCTGCTGGTGTACTATGTGTCCTCGCGAATAGGTGTGGTATTTATTACGATGCACAACATAGTTACTCCAGTTGTCAGGGCCAGAGTTCACTCTATACACATGCTACGCTGCGTCTCTTACTGTCATGTGTTGTCGGGTTCTGATTCGAATGAATGAATGTGCTTTTACAGAATGAAGGGGCCCGTTTACCGATACGGGTTTAATCCGATCACTCAACTTGTAAGCGAGCTCCATCCAGGCAGTATCAATGAGATAGTCATCCGAGAACTCCCAGATGGCATCTCCAACAATTCCTGTTAGTATGTCGTAGTGTGTGATTGCTCGAAGCAAGTCACTATGTTCTTGTGGATATTCCGCATAACACACAAAGTTGTAACGTGTTGTTACGTGGTCACTCAACCCCAGAGGATTCACCATCCCTCGTTTCTCGATCACGAACTCTGCTTTCGTGAGCACTAGTTCAAGCACAGGTGGTTTATGTCCCGTACTGAATCGGGTGGGCCAACTGACATGGCTGAAGAGCGGAATGTTTGCAACCTGCTCCTGCAGGTCGGCCTTAAATTGTTCGTTGGAGGATGTCGGAACTTCCAGATAGCAAGCACTTAAGTTGCCTGAGAGGAGAACGGTCCAGTATCATCGTCGTAGGACCCTACCCAAAGTTAATCTCAGGCGGCAGTCCATCTCTGGGGTGGACATTGGGGGATAATAAACAACTGCCACAAGGCAAGTGTCGTTGCGTCTTAGTCACAGGTTGCACCAGAGGAAGTTCATAATCAGCGTTTCGGAATCGTCCACTGGTGCATGCCGCTAGGGTAGGATAAATCTACCCCACTTGCTAAGATGATCGTTTCGGAGAAGTGACATACCATGTATCTCGACTTCGGCATCGATAATTTCTGAGCGCAACACGTTTCAGGTACGAATATAAGGTCCCAAGCATTTGATGCCGCAATTCGGCAGGCTTGTTCAGTAGAACTTGTGCATTGGGGTGCATACAGGTAAGATGCCCTGTTCTTAGCAATGAATCGGGAATGTGTGCTTTGGGTATACTGTTTTGCCGACCGGTGAAAGGTCGACCACTAATCGCTTTTTGGGTGTTGCGATGATGAACTTATCTTTGTCAGATCCAGGGTTTCCGCCATTATCACTTTGCTCCTGTCTCTATAAGTAAAGTATGCATGTGTTTGCCAGTTTCGTTAGCTGGCTGGTTGCAGTTATCCAAACTGTTGTCGGGAAGTGAACCGACTAAATGGCTGTTCTCGTATGTTTGCTTAGGGGATGCTGTTTTGATCCGGAGCTCGGAAGGAAGTCTGCTGTGCCCCGCATACCAGCAATCCCTCACCCTTGTTGACAAATGTCTGGATTGAAGCACCCATTTCACAATTTTCGGACCGCATGCTTTTTAATTCGGAGATTTTCGTAGCCTCGAGATCGAGTGCTCTATGCTGATTTCCAGACAGAAGGTCTCTCGAATGTATTGTCACTGCTCCTGGTCGTGAATGTGTAGCATACACACTAAAAGAATTCCAAGAGTGGAACAGGAACCTGTAGTATACAACATGTAGCCACTGTAAAGAAGGAACAAATATAAGTATAAAGAAAATGTAAAGTACGTCACGGTTAACATTCTTCCCTTGATTACTTCACTTCAGTCACAGCACATGTGTACGGGATCTGAAAGGCAAGCGGAAGACGCCGTTTTAGCAACGGTTCAAATTTAGTTCACGCGCTACCCGGGCAACGTCCCTGGTGCCTGACTGTATCTCCCTTCTACAGTCACTGCTAGTTCAGCGGCTACTTCCGGTGGTGGTTCGGCCGGTTCTCTATCGACTTGGTCGGCCTCCTGTCGGAATGGCTTGAGACGATTAAAGTGTACCGTCATGGGCAGGCTGTTGGGGCAATCGCAACACTTTACTATACACATAGTATCGGACACCATTTGCTCCACTACGTAGCGGCCAACCCACTCACGGTGGAACCTTGCAGGTATGCCTTGGTTTTATGTCTGATGTAGCCAAACAAGTTCACCAAGTCTTATTGGAACCCGAAGATTTTCTTGTCATAATATTCCTTTTGGTGCCATTGGGCAGTTTCCAGATGCACCTGTGCAGCCTGATGTGCTTGTCGGAGTGAGTCCAATAACTTATTAACGTACTCCATTACTGATGGATGTAATTGCCGAATCATAGGAGGCATAAATCCGAAGGCAATCGCGACTCCCGTCCAGTGCAGATAAAGGTGGGTGTTTGTCCAGTCGAGGAATGAACCGTACTTTGGTAGGCTAGCAAACACTTTGGCAACATGGCGTCCCACTCAGTAATATTCTGCTCTACAAAGGCTTTCAGTAGTGCTTTGAGAGAACGATTAGTTCGTTCAACTTGACCGTTCCCTTGGGGGTGATATGCAGTCGTCCTCGTCTTGTCTATCCCAAGAACCCGGCAAACTTCTTGTACCAATGCACTCTCAAAACAGGAACCTCTGTCGGAGTGTAATTGTCCTGGTGCTCCCCAACGACAAACCCAGTGATTCACAATTGCTGTCGCCACAGAAACCGTATCCGCATTTGCGATCGGTACAGCCTCGCACCACTTGATAAAGTAATCCACCATGACAAAAATAAAGCGATGTGCTTGTGATGTTTCGGGCAATGGCCTCATAATGTCCAAACCCACCATTTCGTTAGGATAACCGGCCTTCATAGGTTGTAACGGAGCGCGGTTGGGGAATCGAGGATGTTTAAAGGAACCGTAGTTCTCGCAAGACTTGTAACATATGATTACGTTTCTCCCTTGGTGTAGCCACCATAAAGGTCGTGCTGCTACATCCATTTTGTTAATCCCAGCGTGTCCCAACTCTTTCTGGTCACTTAACAACTATTTGACCCTTAACTGGGGGACTACGATTCTCCTGGTCTAGGTCGGTCCGAAATCGAACACCGATACTCCTTCCTCGGTAGCTAGTCTGTCCCACGGACACCGGGCCTCATAACTTTTTCCTTGTATCTACTTACTCGTTGGCCTGCTACCGCCATAAAGACACTTTTCGTAAATCAACCCAATATCTGGATCGTTCGCCTGCGCCATTTGTCAGCGTCCATGCTCCACGCACTGGAGGTTAACCATGGCTACGTGTTGCATGTTGCACGAAGGACAATCCCCATGGTCCCGGAGCGGAATTCGACACAATACGTCTGCATTAGCGTGCTGTCTTCTTAGCCGATGTTTGCATACGAAATCATTGCTGCATCTGTTCTTTCCAGCGCGCGATTTGTCCTTCAGGATCCCCGAAGTTTTGCAGCATTCGAAGGGACTGATGATCAGTCCGTGCAACAAATCTCCTTCCAAGTAGATAATGCCGATGTGTTTTATGGAAAACACTAAAGCTAGCATCTCCTTTCTGGGAGTGCAATAATTTCTCTCTCTCTCTCTCGAGTTGAGGCTCCTACTACTGTAGAATACTACTCCTTCTATTCTGTCAGGACCTTACTGTGACAAAACAGCTCCAATCGCTTTGTCACTCGTATCGGTGTCCAAAATGAATTCTCCAGCCGAGCGTGATAAGTCAAGGTATGCTAGCACAGGGGCAGTACAGAGAGACTCACCGAGCCGAGCAAATGCTTCCTGGCATTCGGCTGACCACACAAACGTTCGACCTTTTTGCAACAACACATTCATTGGAGCGGCAATGGTGGAAAAACCTTTGATAAATCGCCTGTAATAGGAAGGCAACCCAAGAAACCTGCTTAAATGCTCAGTGCATGTAGGGGTTGGCCACGACTGTACTTGTTCCGTCTTGTGGGGGTCTGTTCGTATACCTGACCCCGAGATGATTTGTCAGATACACTTCTCGTAATAAGTGGCACTTCGATGACTTGAGTTTGAGCTCTATCTCGATTAGACCTTACAGTACTTCGGCCAGGTTGTTCAAGTGCTCCTGCTTCGTTTTCCCATGCACAATAACATCGTCCAAGTAAGCGAGACACTTCCGTGAGATCAATCCACACAATACAGTCGGCATCAGACGCTGGAATGTCGCAGGGATGTTAACCCAAACGGCATAGTCTGAAATTCGTACGAGCCAGAAGGCACGACAAAGGCAGTTTCCGCTCGGTCGCTCTCTGCCACTCCCACCTGCCAATAAACAGAAGCAAGATCGTGTGTGCTAAAACACGTTGAACCACCATGCGCATCAAACAAATTATCGATTCTGAGGAGAGGAAAGGGTCTCGCCGCGTTACCTCTTTGACGTCTATAATCCACACACAGCCGGAGACCATCCTCTTTTTTCTTCACCAGAACAATGGATGACGCCCATGAAGAAGTTGGACGATATTTCTCTCAAGCATTTCATCTATCATTTTCTGTACCTCGCTCTGCCAGTGAGCTGGAATCCGTCTCGGTGGACACCTCACAGGTTTAGCATCGCCGGTATCGATTGTGTGCTGCACACTAGCAGTACGTCCAATATTCCCTACCCCACATGCGAAAGCGTCCGCGTGTTTCTATTAAATCTCTTCAAAGCGCCGCAGGGTAAGATCATCACTAGTTGGCTTTAGTGGCTGCATCAACTCGTCTATCCACGAGATTCCTTCCGAGGCCTTACGGACTGTGTACTCCAAAAAGCAAAACATTCATGACAGTAAAGCAGAACATTGCAGGTATGGGTGATTAATTGCGATCGCATCAAGTCTAACTGACCCCTCAGCCTACCTAGTAAGTCCATCCCAGTGATGACAACAAAAGGGACGTGGTCGACAATGACCAACTTATGCTGCAGTTTCTTATTAGCGATGACGACTGGCACCCATATGGAATCGCGTGTGACTAGTGTTTTCCCTTTAATAGCCGTCAAACGGCATGTGCATGCTTCAGAGGTGTATCCAGTTAGCATTTTAAGTACACCAGCATTTAAAAGGCTCTTTCGTGCCTAGTATCGACTAACCCGACAACCGGAACCCCAAAAACATCAATAACTAGAGTGAGCGAGAAATGTTTCTTGATGTTGCTGGACACCGAAGGTACTACGAAAGTAGCCTCATGTGATGACTTACCTGAAGGTTGAAAACGGACATGATTTGGACGCGGTCTTCCGTGCAATGGTTTGCGCGACGATTGTAAACGGCATGCCTGGAGCTGCCAGCTGCGAACATTGTTTGAACGCCTTCTTCCATATGAGGGCTCGCCAGATGGCTGAAATTGGCGAGGGTTGGTCTTCCAACTGCGGACATTGGTTCGATGCAGATCGGCTCTGGATGTCATGTAGCCTGAATCACGTTGTTCTTGGCAAACTGGTTCTAGACAAGGCGTAGAATCATTTCTTTCTTGCTTGTTACGAACAGAGCAGCTAAATATCGTGTCGGTCTCGTTGGTGTTGCCCAAGGCCTCAGCAACACTTTCCAGCTCTTCGCCTTGCTGAACCGCTGTATCCAGTCGGTCAGAGAGACGTAGTATAAACCGCTTTCTAACAGAACGTGTCTGGATTCCTCCCAGTAGTTGTTCCAAAACCTGTTTGCCTGCCATTTCTTCCTCATTAGCACGGTCTGCGAGGTGTCTCAACTCACGGACGAAGGTCCTGATCCTTTCTCCCTGAAGTTGGTATCGGGCGCGAAACTGTCGGCGGAGTTCCGAAAGTGATTGTGAGTGATCTAGTCATTGGCGCAAAGTACTAAACGTTCGAACCGTCCTTTCTTCTTTCAAAACGCCACTATCTGCAGCGATGTCGAAAGCCTCTCTTGCAAGTGAACTCAAGGGGAAACCACCACGCTGCGACTGGGAAAGGGTTGTAGAAAAAGTTATGCTTCCTTCTCCCACTTACCGTATGGCATTCCGATGGGGAACTTTTCAGGTGTCGGAACCGTGGACCTGCATTGCAAAATCGGAGCTCGTAATGCTTACTTTTCAAGGGCACTGAAAATAGCATCCGCAGCCAATTTTGATTTTTCATCGTCCCATTCATCAAGTGCAAAAGTTGCTTTTAATTATTTTCTTGTTTTCCGCATTTTCGATCCTGGCGGGTCACCAGGGTGTAGCGAACACACTAGAAGAAGTCCAGGAGTGGAACAGGAACTTGTATTACCTAAAACGTAGCCAATGTAAGGAGAGAACAAATATAAGTATAAAGAAAATGTAAATAACATCACGGTTAACAGACTTCCCTTGATTTCCCCTCTTCAGTCAAAACACACGCGCGCGGATCTGAAAGGTAAGCGGAAAGCACCTATATAGTAACGGTTCCAACTTAGTTCTCGCGCTAATATTTCGATCGTTGTCACTTTGCGCTCATCAGGAACTCCAGCTGCGGGAACGTTTTGCATAAGGATGGTCGTGACTACTGATTCCTTTCGGTATTCTTCCAAGTCGTGCATCATCTGGTTGCGTTCGCCTCACGGAATATCCCGGAGCATTCAGACGCAACATAACTCATTACGGATGCGAGGTGTCGACAAAATAACGGCTTCTGCTTCATCGGCGGAAGTCAGAACAATTCGCAGAAGTCTCGATTCTCAATAGCGCTTGAGTTTGGCTAACGGGTGATGCTTGTCAAGTTGACGAGCTTAGCTACAACACCTATGATATCGCATATGAAATTTGACTGGTCTACGTTATCGAGTTGCTTTCCTTTTAAGGAATTTTATGTCGATTCTGAAAGTTTGGTACAGATTACCAGTAGTATATTATGTGCAGCCCAGCTTGATGTCAACCGCCCAGCTGGTCTGCACACAAACGATGGAGGCAGTGTAAGTACAACTTCGTCTTCTTCATTTAATTTTGGACCAGTGATCGTAGCTGAAGGCATAGGTTTCCGGCTGTCTTTGGCAGCAACCACGTTCCAAACACCAATAGTGTCGACGTCCTCCTAAAATTTCGGAACCGTTTTGTGTGTCAACGAGACCTAGGCCATATTATTCTAATCGGAACGGCGGTGCTGTTTAAGGCGTATTTAAGCCGTGGCGCAAATACTAGCCAAGCCGTCAGAGCCTGGTGCGTGATGTAACATTGTAGAACGGTTTGCTCTCTCTTCTTGCACCAAACACGACGGTACACACGATGTTCCCAACAGATGTGAGTTAAGCTGCGAACACAGCGATGGTCGAAGGTAACTGGCCTCTTTAGGTCAGTCGATCGACTGGGCCAACTTTCCCAACCGCATATGAAGGGTGAAACTACGGCTGCGTTGTGAACTCTGCCATTCAGGGAGAGAGTGATGTCACGCCGATGCCACAGGTGGCGTCGTGATCACAACTTCGATCCTACAGGCTTTAACATAGCTGCCTAGATACTTGAGTTTCTGGGTGACTTCCAGCTGATCACTAATAAGAGTCAGCGCCGGGGCGGCTCCCTGCCAATCTTGGAGAAGGAGTTCCTACTTCGAGGGTGCAAAACGTATCCCGAAATGATTGACAATCAGAGCTAAATTGTTCAATACTGCTTGACACGCTTGGCAGCTGTCACAGATAACGGCAATGTCCTCATTGCACTCCAAGTCAAGAAGTCGATCAACTTGCAGCAGCTCCACACCGTGTTGGTCGTACCCAGTGCACGCAGTTTCCATGCCTTTCTCGATGGCGAAGTTAGAAAGAAAGGGGGACACCAAGCGATTTTGTCTCACACCACTCGAGGTACTGAAGGACGGTGACACTTCCATAAGCCTTCACACTGCCCGAAATATGCGCGTGAAGCGCTCCGCTAATGTTTATGTATTTCTCGGACACACCTTTCCTGTACAGACAGCCCCAAAGGGCACATCGACCCACAGTATCGGAGGCACATTTGATGTCGAGGAGCACAACTACGGTGGGTCGCCAAAATAAATGGTGGTACTTCCTTGACTGGCGCAAAGTGAAGATATGGTTAATGCAGCCTCGACTTCTTCGAAACCCTGCCTGTTCCACGCGAATCTGTCCTTGATGTGCGCCAGTCAGTTTATGAAGAACGACGGAAGAAAGTAGCTCAGAACAATTGAACTTTGACTGATCCCTCTACGATGCCACATTACGAACGCGAGCTCCCTGGAAAATTGGTACTAGAGCGGAGCAGCCTCAGTTGGTTGGGGCGGTATCCTGCTCCCACTGCTTCACTAGTAAGTTGTGCAAATCATCCACAAAAGCAGGTTCACTGAAATTGAAGAGGGCTACGCGAAATCTATTTGCTCCTGTGGCCTTATACAATTTGTAAAGACTTCTACGCGTGATGGCGAATCCAAGGATATTTTCCAAGGAGAAGAACGATTGTTGGCCGATAAGGAAGCTGATTACTCTGGCTGACTAAGCTGCTTTTCAAGCAGTTTTGAAAGATGTTGGATGGGCTGTCCACTTTCGTCACATATAGTCTCGCTAACACCAGGTCTCCTACTACCCGTTTTCCGTATCAGACTAACTTCCAATGGATACCAAGGTCAGCAGCTGTCACCATTTCCGAGGCAGGGTAAGACCACCAGGCTTCGTGGTCTCTCTACAGCTAGCATGCAGTTTCGTCCTGGGGTCTTTGCGAGTCTTAATGTGCTCGATCCTAGTCAGAATACGTCGGCCAGCATCCAAAGGATGCTGAGACTGCAAAGAGACTCAATGTCCAGGCTGGGAATTTGATTTGCCACATGAAGACATGCCTGCTGCTAATAACTGCTGGTGAATATACAACCAGTGATCCTCAACTCTTCAGCGAGCACGCACTCAACTCTCGTGCCAGCGCAGTTTGATATGCATTCAGAATATTTGGCTTCGTCAGCTGGCGAGTGTCCACGCGCTCACAGCTTCACCACAATCGTCCACCGAAGTAAACGCGGAGATAGGCACAAACAAATGCGTTGTCGGAGTCCACGCCCGTGCCCCAAATCGAGAGTCATTCTTGGATAAAGCCTATTCAACGGTAACTAATCGCGACTTGATCGATTTGCGTCCATAGCTGGTCCGACGATTGTGAGCACCATGTCACTCTCCGGCGCGTGGCGTGTCGGAAATTAATGCTCGCGAGAACAGACCAGCGGCTTAACACAGGTGTAATAGTCACTCACTGTTCTTATAATGGGAGATTACACCGGACTGGCCGCGCTAAATGAAGCTCATCAGTAAACAGTTTTCCAACTTGGCCGTTCAGATCACCAGTCAGCACTAGGTGTCCGTACATTCTTCAGAAACGAAGGAGAGCGTTTAGCTGATGGTAAAAGTCATCTTTCACTGAGTTGACAGTACAGTTTGCGTGGCCTAGGCAACAATAACAAAATGATACCGCTTATCTCCTCGCGACTTCGAAACTTGAAATGAGCCAGCAAGTCTGACGGCGTACAATGAACAATGAATTTATACGGGTTAAGAAGCGTTGCTTTACAAGTCCCGTTGGATAGTTGGTAGGGATATCAACATAAAAATAATGATGATAGGGATAGTAAAATAGTTACTGCTTTAAATATGAAAATAAGAACTTATCGTTTGCTTCGCTGCAGTCCTGCGATCCTCCAAGATTCACAGCACCCACAGTTAACAACAAATAATTCCATGGTAAACTCCAGGTGTAGGATGGAGACGTAGTGTTAAGTGACAAAGTGTAAGTGGATGAGTGCATCGTCCAACCGTCTTCTAAATACTGTTAATGTCGGTGCAGAGACGACCGATTCTGGGAGAGCATTCCACGGGTGACAGACACGAATGGAAAAGAAATTTCTGCGGCACTCCAGACGACTGTATTGTTCTGTGAGTTGTGATGAGTGGCCCCTCAGGTTTGTATTGCTGCTGAGTTGCAGTAAAGGGCGGCACACATGATGTGGGTCTCACAGAATCAAGTATGCCATAATAAGGTCGCCTCGTAGTCTGCGATATCTTCCACTGAACTATCCCAGTCGTTGCAGCCTCTCCTGGTAGGAAAGATTGCGCATTCCAATTACGTTCTTAGATGTCCGACGTTGTGACTGCTTCAGTGCATTAAGGTCGTGTTTCAGCCATGGATGCCAAGCTTGAATTGCATATTCGACATGGGGGCGAACATGCGCACTGAGCATTTGTCGAAATATGGAGCTGTTTATTTGTCCAAACGCCCGCCTTAACAGCCCGACGTGTTGGTTCCCGGTCTTCCAGGCCTTTTCGGATTGCCTGGAGCAACCTAAGTCATCTTGAACCAGGACACCCAAGTCACGTTCGAGAGTTGATTGTTGCAGTATATTCGTTCCGAGCCGGTATGAGTAGCTGTCCAGATGTTGGATGGAAAGCACCTTGCATTTACTGACGTTGAAATGCAATAGGTTTTGGGTCGACCATTGATACACTGTATCTAAGTCACGTTGAAGCACATGTTGGTCAGCGTTCGCCTGGATCCTGCGCCAGATCATGATATCGTCGGCAAACATTGGGAAGTTTGAAGCGATTCCCTGTGGAAGGTCATTAGTAAACACCATAAACAAACGTGGACCTAGAATTGAGCCTTGCGGCACATCACACTCCACTTGTATGGGGTCCGGTAAAGAGCTCCGAACTCTGACCACTAATTGCCGTTGAAGTAGAAAGTTGGCGATCCAGCTTAAAACAGGGTCTCCGATCCCGTAATGCTGCAGCTTGGATAGTAGTATCCGATAGTCTAAACGGTCGAAAGCCTTGGAAAAATCCAGGTAGATCACGTCAACACCTTCTCCAGCGTCAGCTGCCTCGGTTCAACTACTGCGTGCAATTAGTAAGTTCGTTGTACATGACCGCTGTCAACGGAAACCGGGCTGTTTAGGAGTGATGAGTTGCAGTTTTCCAGATAGCATACCAGTGCATCGGCAGCTATGGATTCCATGACCTTGGAGAGTATAGGAAGAAGGGATACTGGGCGGAAGTTGGGGGATCAGTACTGCTTCCACCTTTGTGAATCGGGCTTATAATTCCAAGCTTCCACATGGCGGGGACTTGGTTCTGGTCTAAGCAGCGTTGAAAAAACTGGGCTAAAGGTCCAGCCAGTTGGCTTGCTGCTGCTCCCAATGCCTCTGGACGAATGGTGTCGACACCCGGCGAGCTGTGTTTGCGTAGAGAAGTCAGCTTTCGCAATACAGCCTCTGCGGTAAAAGTGATGTGGGTTAGTCCTGGCGAGCAGAAGACAAAGCTTGGTAAATCGCGTGGTGGCAAGACTCTTTGAAACGTGGGGGCGTATTGCATCTGCAGCGCGTTGGCTACTTCCACAGCCGTTCTTGTTGGGCCATCAGACATCTTGAGTGGAGGAAATCCTTGCCTCCCCTTTCGTAGGCTATTAACGTGCTTGTACAGCAGTTTGCGGTTAGCACTGAAGGTTGTTGCGATGTTCTGCTGATGGGCAGCTTTGTCTTCTCTTAACAGTTGAGTGCAGTGGTTACGTTGGGTTACGTAGTTGTCCCAGGTTTCTGGTGCTGGAGCTTCTCTGTACACTCATCATGCTGCGTTGCGTACTGTCATCTATTTTCGAGTTCTGCTCCTAACGAAAGAAAGGGATTTGCACTTATTGCAAGCTTTTATCTCTGAAGCCTGTGCAATCAGATGACTGAATTTGTTGACGAACTCGAGCCAAGCGACTTCTGGGGGTTCTTCTTCGAGGAATGACCAAGTGGTGGCGCTGACGAGCTGGGCGAGTCGGTCGTACCTTGTGATGGTTAGCACAGTCTCATCGTTATCATTCAGATATTCTGCATAGCAGACGAAGTTGAAACTGATCACTGCGTGATCACCGCGACCCAGCGGGCAGTCTAAAACCAACGCATCAATCATATGCTCCTCTTTGGTAATCACAAGATCCGGCTGTAGATGGGGATTTAGTCTACGAGTGCAGATTCAGCCCGTGGACGCAGGGTATTATCCACACTGGCTTGACCGGCACTTGTAACAGTCATCACCAGACAAACATAATGCGAAAGTGCCACCAGTGTCACATGTGAGTGAATTTAGGGGGAGCACAGAGCTCGAATCTTGCAGGTGGGTTTCTGGTAAGCTGCAGATGTCGATCGATAGGGTCTCTAGTGTTCCGCCAAGTGTTACCTTTGGTCAATTTGCACTAAGGTGCACACATCGAGGCACGGTATAATTAGGAGAGATCGACGGCTCCTAATTGAAATGGGTGGTCTGACGTTGTTCCCTTGGCTGGACATGAACTTGGCGACTGAACTAGAGCGACGCCCAACGACTGTTTGTGAGTTGAAACTAAAATGCAAGCTACTATCGTAACGAAATGGGGCACGGTCAAGAATTGGGGGGGGTGAAACCAGGGGGATAAAAGTGAAATTTTAATGGGATGATAAGAATGAAAGGGTATAAGAAGACGGAAAGGCTTGAGCAGTAACCTTTTCACCTCATCCACTCTGTTTAATGCAGCAGTTAGGGCGTAGTTGACTATCCCCTGTGACAATTAGAGCATCAAGCAATGAGTTAGGAAAATGTTACTCGATTACGTTCGCAGGGTACTGTCACGTTGCCCCGGCCTAGACAGAAGAACGACTGGGTTCCCAGACAAGCCATCGGTCCAAAACCTGATCATAAGACAGCAACGTTTTGGCAACTGACAACAGTAAGTCCGCGTTATAAAGTAAGGAACCACCCTCATTCCAACCCAAAATCTGGAGAACCGGGAAACTGTTTGTCTGGCCTCTAACCATTGACCACTCTGGTATGAGTGGCTCTGAAGGTGCAAACAACACCACCCAACATAGCTCACTTGATTGCTGAGGCACGTAAACCATCGCACCATGATAAGATCCAGTCTCGTTGCAATGGTCCGGTGCGACATAATTTGCCTTAGACACTCAAAGATATTTGTTGGCAACAAGCGGGCGGCAATGGCGATAGTACTGGTTCATCGTATCTTGCCACATCGACATGACCGAGGCTTAGGAAGTGGAAAGGGCTTTTCTAGCATAAATTCGTCGTAAAAGATTAGGGCGCCGATGTGCTTCATACTAAGACCAAAATGTATTATGTTCAAAATGTCCGAAGGGGCAGGTCCATTTTATCTGACCTCCGCAAACAACTGAGGGCTATTGCTCTAGTCACCACGCTTCGGTTAAGCACCCTAAGATAGTGAGTAATACCATGAGGAAAAAGTTGTCGTAGACTGCGCAAAAGTCAACCACACCATGTTCGTATTCAAATGAAGCCACTTCACCGACATACGCATTATCGACAAATACTTTGAATGTGACTGAGTTCAATTTGTTGATTTTTTTCCCGGCCTTTCTCTACCGACTGGTACTAAGATTATACTGTGTATAGTTTACAAAAACATTTTCCCGGTTGCGTTTTTCAGAGGAGCGATAAAATTGCAGATATATTTGTGGACGCATTCATTACTACAGACTTCGGTTTACCGGGGTAAATAACTGACGTTTGTTTTAGCGTAGCGTTTTGCTAGCCTTTTTAGCTGTTAACGGTTGTTGTTTTTTGGTGCGGAGCACAGTTCCACTTTGACGCGTTAATGGTTGAGTCGGTTTCATACAACCCCCCGCTAGGTTGTAGCGATCATTCAGTTCTAACGTTTGATTATGTGTGTTATGCCAATATGGTTGACAAAGAACCAGAAACCCGACGATTCATCACCAACTATTCCAAGCTTCACACTATAGCGACAACCGTTGACTGGGACCTCCAGATGCACACTTCGGCGAATGATGCCTGGCAAGTGTTGAAAGGCAAGATAAACTGGGTCCTACAATCAGCTTCAAAAGACGTACCATTACGAGTTTCGCGACGGAGCAACAACTGGATCCGGAGTAGAACACGTAAGTGGTTGAATAGGCGAGACGAGGCTTGGAGGGGTCATTTGCTAGGTCCAAGTCATTTCACATGGAATCATTACAAAACAGTCAGAAACTACTGCACTTCACTCCTTAGGGCTGACAAGTACGAATGGCAGGAAACTATGGTACACAAATTTACTAGCAATCACAAACTGCTCTACCGGTATGTGAATGACAAAAGGAAGGTTAAGACGGGAATACCACCACTAGAGACGGTCAATGGCCTAACGGTTACTGAAGAGGAGACCGCGGACGCATTGCTCATGCAGTTTGTCTCAGTGACTAGACACACCATGGAACCATCGCCTTGCTACATCCCAGCAAATGTCGTCGGCTTATCCACGGTCAACTTTAACCCTACATCTGTGGCAAAGAAATTACAGTCGCTCAGGGAAAATAGTGCGCCGGGAATTGACAAGATTTGTCCGAAAGTACTTAAAACCCTTGCACCCACCATGGCAGTCCACCTTGCAACCTTTTTCCAGTTTCTATTTGATTCTCATACACTTCCGTCTGAGTGGAAACGTGGACTTATCACTCCGATATACAAGGGAGGTAAGCGGTCAGACCCTGCCAACTACCGACCTATTACTCTCCTTCCTGTTCTATCAAAAGTGATGGAGTCTATAATCGCTGATGAAATGGTGAGATATTTTGAAATTCTACAAATCATCTCCAACCTCCAACATGGATTCAGACGCGGACGATCTTGCCTCACCAATCTACTACTTGCTCGGGACTCATGGACCAGGGCTGCTGACGAGGGAGTTCCCGTAGATGTGATTTACTTAGACTTTTCTAAGGCATTCGACAGAGTCAATCACCCAGCACTTCTCCGAAAGCTTGCGGCCTATGGTATCCACGGATCCTTGCTCACATGGTTGGAAAGTTACTTATACGACAGAAGAATCGAGGTAAGGATCGCCAACGCCCACTCCGATAGCCTATGCGTCACTAGCGGCGTACCGCAAGGATCAGTTCTCGGCCCGTTACTCTTTTTAGTCTATATCAACGACCTCCCTGCCAACATTCAATCACCTACGCAAATATTCGCCGACGATGCTAAGATGTGGCGAGCTATTCAGTCAACATCTGACCCTGTCTATCTGCAGGATGACCTGAACCGGATTCACGAATGGGCAGTAAGCAACCAACTACCCCTGAACCCCGAAAAGTGTCACCTGTTGTCGCTGCGCAGTAAC
This sequence comes from Dicrocoelium dendriticum, assembly GCA_944474145.2. Taxonomy (NCBI): domain Eukaryota; kingdom Metazoa; phylum Platyhelminthes; class Trematoda; order Plagiorchiida; family Dicrocoeliidae; genus Dicrocoelium; species Dicrocoelium dendriticum. Next base: position 50,744,889 of record OX104068.1, on the reverse strand, counting down.
TGCAGCAACACATATCACCTGGGGCAGCGCGTTATAAAACAGGTGAGCAGCGAAAGAGACTTAGGGGTCATCGTGCAAGAAGGTCTGGGTAATTCGCTCCAATGTTCAAAGGCAGCTAACATAGGGAACTTAAACTTGAGGCTTTTGAGGCGAGCGCTCGGTATCTTCGAGCGGCAACTCGTGCCATTATTGATTAACGCCTACATTCGTCCCCACCTCGAGTATGCGGTGCAGGCATGGCGTCCGTGGTTAAAACGGGACATTCGTCTCCTGGAGCAACCACAAAGAAGAGCCACTAAGGCAACACGTGGTCTATCGGGCCTTAGTTATGAACTGCGCCTTCGTTCGATCGGTCTGTACTCCTTAGAATACCGACGACTTCGCGGTGATCTGATCCTCACTTACCGGATACTAAGAGAAGAGGACCATCCATGTAAGTCGCTGTTAACATTATCTACCGACAAACGATGCCGAGGCCATGCACTAAAACTTGTGACTCAATATTCCCGTTTAGATTGTAGAAAGTTTTTTTACTCTCTTAGTGTCTGTCCGCACTGGAACGCACTGCCATCGCATGTGGTGAACGCACCAAACATCGAGACATTCGAAAGACTATTGGACTTGCACTTACATGATACACATTATATAACGGTATGACAAACTGCAGTGTCTAACTTACTGATATTTTTGTGTCACACCTGAAACTTTTGTTTTCTTCCATTTGCCATCCTGTGGGTCTTGTAAAGTTATTGCTTTTTATCCCACCATACACTATTGAACTATTGAACTATCAGTTGGGTGGCAGTGTTTGGAGGAGTAACATCGAAATACTATCATTTTCCCTTCTGGGTGCGTATTTGATTGGTTCCTTATGGGTTCAGTCCCTATTAGCTTTGTCTGTCCGCACGTTTACAGCGCTCTGGTTGGCTTTTACATTTGTGCGTCATTTTATATAGTGAATCCGGTTCCGTACGTAAAAGAACCGTGTATCCTGTTCCTGCTACTGCACGACCGTTAGTGGGTGGAAGCATTCGCTTGTTAGTTTCCATAACAAAGTCGCGGGGGCAAACCGATACTTCATAAGTGATCTAATTAACTATGTGTTTTATTCCGGCGTATAACCTGCGGGGCGTTCGATGTAAACCTTACCTTTTACGAAGTTAGTTATGCAGTTTTGTTCACCTAGCAAATTTGTGCTCGAAAACCACGCACACACTCGGAGTAATTAGCGTCAGTGCTGTGGGATTCGGTCATAGGTTGGCCCATGAAAAGTTCAAATAACGCCAACCCGAAGCATGCTCACTACCTCACTTCACTATGTCAATGTCTGTCGCCTTCTCTATCGCTAACAGCTTGTTATCTGACAGCACACCTTTTACATGAAACTTAAATCAAGATTATAACAATTACCAATGCTTGCGGGCTTGGCGTAACTCAATTCTCCCTAAAACTTACCGTAGCCCAAACCACCTTGCTTCCACCTTTAGTCCACCGACCGATCACTGCTCAGTATAGGCATTGAAAAGAATGTTAGTAATGACCAGATCATGGCATTTTGAGGTGAGTCGTGGTTCCGATTGAGATTGCGTGTCTTTATTCATCCATACAGTGTGTGCATCAAAATGGTCCCTCCAATAATCCATGGATCATTGTAACAAGCTGTGCTCTCCGCGACTTGGGGTAGACATTTCGGCCAACATTCTAAGGGTCCCGGATTCGCGTCTAAATGTGCACAAGACCTATCATTGGGTGCAGTGTGTTGCGAGCAGGCCACATCCAATATTCAACCCTGCACCAACTTGGCTCCATAGGACCGTACGTGACAGGACACTGACATCAAGACTGTTTTCTGTAGTTGTCCTTAGTTCCATCTTAGTAGTAACTCTATCTCACTACCATTTTCAGAACCCCGCACCTCCCTGTTAATGCCAGCGTAAGCTATGATAACTCTTGCTGGTGCGCTGGCGAGCGAACTACCACTACAGCTGTGAGACAATCGTATAAATGGCTTGTCAAACCCCCCGCTCATAAAGCAGGTACTTGGTTCTGTTGCGTGGTGGTCGGCGCCACCTATACCTGCCCACCGTCATCTACGGAAAACGCGCGCCTTTTAGAGATTCGAACGTCCTGTACAATGCTGGCTCCGTATGTCAGCACCTCCTGACCGATGTCTATCCGGTTAACATGTTCGCACATGCACAGCAGCAAACCAAGTCAATACGGTTTGACCGATTAACATTCTCCTTGGTACTAAAGGGTAATTAATAGGGTTTATGGAGAAAATGGAGTCTTAGCCATACTCGTCATCGGGGTTATGTGCTGTCGTAATTAGGATATCTTGAAATGCATAATGCACTATGCGTTTTCAACGAGTGAGCAGTAATAGGGAAATACCGCCATCATCCAGCGATGGGCATGGGATACCGCTGTGTTAAACCTTGTGACAGCATGACATGCTAACAACAACTTTAGGAAAAATAGATGCTACTGATTTCAACCACGGTGACAATAAGAGGAAAAACGTATGACTTCGGGACTGACACCCATCAATCAGTCGAGGACAACGCCATCCAGCGCTTGAGGCATGCATCTGTGCACTGTTACTTTCGTGGTTCTGTGACCCAAGGGCTGCAAGGGCGTGAAGGCTATGGGCTGCATTGGTAAATCAGAACCACCAGCGCACTACTGGCTGTTTCTGTTGGTGCGTAAGTGATACTTTTGTTCTACTCATTCGACACATGAATTATCTTCACACATAAAATCGAGTTGTGTCAACGGAGCTGACTGACGGTGCCTGTGTCCTGGTGTCATATTTGTACTCGCTTCCTTGAGTGGCTGACTTTGAAACGGTGCGGTACGCGAAGCTCCACGACCCTCAGTCGTCTGTATCCGAGAAACTCATGGTTATGTAAATAAAATAGATACATAAACCCTTCATTTCTCGACAGTGTGAGAGGCTGTTTTCGCGCACTTATACGGTTGTGTTTCACATATGATATCATCCAACATAGGAATGGAGCAAAAGCATTTCAGCAAGTGTAGTTGGCATCTGCGTAAGTAAATATATGTCAGTTACATCATTATTGAAGTATATGGTAAATTCTTGTCAGTATCTCAAATCTGATGTGGTGAAGGATGGAAGTAGTTGAGTATTCTTATGAAAAGTTCTGGGGAGGGTTTCTTCATATTCATGTAAACATCTCCAAAGGTCTGCTCCCGCCAACTGCCAATTATAGTTGTTCCGCAATGAATTCCTTTGCTTTTGACTCGTCTAAAAATAGCACCATAATCTAAAAAAGTGGAATGAAGACAGATGGTTTATTATTCGAAGAAATGCAGCTTCAGTAAAGCCTCTACAACGCCATGCTGTGGATTTCTTGCTACTTCCGTCGCGTATATTTGACTGTTACGGATGATTTATCATGTGTATTTTATGTGTATTCGGGTTATTTTCATAATGTCATGCATAAATGACAGCGAAGAACCACCTACCATTCCAGAGCCGTCTTTCAGAAAGCATAGTAATCATAATAGGTAAATTTCTCCTCTACTGAGAAACCGTGTCCATATTTCACAGAAAATGTCATGCTCATGCATGCGTGGTGAACAGTTGTGTGATTTTCATTGTTTTTGCTGTTTCAAGGGTATGTATGTACTGACAGGTGTGTTTCAAAGCAATGTCCATTAGTTGGATTAATGGATAGTAACAGTACAAGGGGTGTGTCATATTGCGTGCAATTTTTTTGTCACCCATCAGATGTTTTTTGACCCTTCTTGGAACAAATCATCAAGTGATCTCTACCAAGAGCACGGGATCATAATCGTTTTAAAGCCAAGGTGCTTGGCGAGGTTAACGCGAAAGGCTCTTGCGCTCTCACACAATCTGGTTGTGAATGGGAGCTTATTCCACAGGACAGCGTATCAAATAAGGAAAAGTTTGACTGCAGATTTATCCTGCATCTGGGTACACGCAGGGTAAACACCTTTTTGCGTAGGTCCCTTGTCGAAATATGATGTAGTTCTAGGGAGGGCAAATAGCAGTGGGCGTTTTGATGAATCATGTTGTACACAAGCATCAGGTTGTGCTTCAATCTTCGTAGCCAAAGCGGATCGAGCTGGAATTGTTGGCAGCACTCCCGTTAGTTCTTAGTGGATGTTTTACCTAGCAGACGTTTGCTAAATGACCACTGTAAAACTTTTCAGGGATACTCGGTCAGATTTCCTCATGCTGCCACAAATGAAACTGCAGTATTCAAAAATAGGGCGTGAGGGTTTTGAAGTGTTCTACTCTGGCTGGGATTATGCGGACTTTATACAGTATATTAGTCACTGATTTTCTGGCCCTGGCCTGCTGGTACTCAGCTTGTTCGGAAAAGTTGAAAGTGCAGGTACATTTCATTCCGAGGTAGCAAGTCGACAGCTGTACACAAATGTGTTCGTCGTTGAGTGTACTTGGTCCGTCGGGTATCGAGCAACCACGATACAATATGCGAGAACTTTTCTCCGAAAACTTCATCATCCAAATGTCCCACCATTTCTCAAGCGAGTGGTGACCTTCCCATATTAGTGTACCTTGAAGTTCAGCTCGTCGGAATTTGTAGACTATCTCTATGTCACCTGCAAATAGGAAAGACGTGCCACGTCTAATAGCCACACTGATGTTATTAACGTAGAGCAGGTACATTAACGGGCCATGGACACTCCCTTTGATAACACCACTAGTGATTGCTCGTTGTGACGAGTGGTGGTCGGCTATGGGAACTAGTTGAGAACGGCCACTCAAATATGAAAATAGCCAGCCTAGGAGTTGATCCTGGATTCCAGAGGAAGCAACTCTTTCCAGCATCCGTTTGTGTGGCACTTGATCATGTCCATATCCAGGAACATACGTATGATTGCGTATCCTGAGTCAATAGAATACGAAACATGGATTATATTTGGCAGGTTATGCACGATCGTTTGTCCAATGAAGCATGCTGAGACCTGTCGATCAGATCCAGCGAATTGATGAATGTCATCACAGCATTCTTAACCAGTTCCTCTAATGATCTTGCTAATACGGTGGTGCGATGGATTGATCGGTAATTGTTACTTTCTTGTTTTGAGCGACCCTTGTGACGGGCGATGATGGGGATCTTTTCCTCTAGTCTGGAAAGTAACTTGATTCCAACGAAAGAGTAAACCTGTTCAACAATAGCATTGGTATATCACGTCCTCTCAGTTATATGACTACAGGTAGGATACCATCGTAATGCAAATGGGAAGACTGTTTGATGGAATTCATCACATGTTGGGTAGTTCAGATAAGAAATTCAACTTTACACAGGGCGCTTGGTTGTTTGCGCCCCAATGCATGCGTTTAACGGGTCCGGCTCCAGGCTCATGGATGCAACGCAAAATTAGCTTGACAAATGTCAGCTTGATCATGAAAGGACTGTCTGTCTGTATTAACCAGTCCATCAATCAAGGGGAGTGGTAATTGGTTGTGCGACGCAGAAAGGAACTGAACGCAGAAAAGACTCGTTAAAACGGGTTCCTTCGTTTTACTTGTCGTTCGTATAGCTATCTGTTTTCCGTGTATCCTCTTTGTCGACTGTGTGTGCTTGACCCTATCAATAATGTTGTGTGACTGTAACAGCAAGCTGAAATTTCCCGTCTTTCTGTAGCTAGCAACTAGTCATCTGTTTTTTTTCGGCTGACTGAATGCACCATTGCGTCTGTTTGGACAGGTGTAAGCCCTTTGTCTTGGGGAGTAAGGGCTGCGATGGCCTGGTGGACCCCATGATAGAAATAGTCCACGGCAGTGCACACACATTGTTAAAGAGGAAGAATGCGTCCCAATCGGATGGTCGGATTAATGTTTGAGATTGATTCCAGTTCATCCTATGGGTTGCATATTGCGGAATAAAAGCGTGTCTGATGGACAATTTAATCTTGTGGTCGTTACCAGGGAGTTTGTCTAGTACCTCTGTGCATTTGTGACCCCCGAAAGTGAATATCAGGCCGAGCATACTGGTCGCTGTTGTTGATTCCCTAACCCACTGTATCCATCCAACACTTCTGAAATAGGAAAGGAAAGCTGTATGTGTAGACGAAGATGATTGGGAATACCAGCTAATCTTTGGTAGGTTAAAACCACCGGCAATTATCTTCTGCCTATGTGTCATCACAGCAGCACATTCGAAAGCTGAAGTGATGATGTTAACACTCGCGGTTGACGCAGTTGCCCGGTTGTAAACACATCCGAGTAACATGTGAGAACCGGTTCCCCCGACGGACAATTAAATACATTCGGAGAATTCGGTAGCTATGGATAATGGAGAAGTTCTGCTGCAAATGTACAGTGTCGGTATATCATACATCCACCTCCTCTGACTGTTCCGCGATTTTTTTGGAAGAGCTATTGATTGGGAATCATTAAGGTAGAATCTAATGTGTCGCAGGAGCACCACGGTTTCGCAACGAGGATTGCTTTCTGGTCGTTGATATACGCAAGCATGCTTAGGATGTACAATTTATTGTTAATAGTTCTGACATTAAGTAGAAGTACAGAAAACGGACTATTAGGCTTGGGGTCATCGTGTTGCGGTTCGTTGTTATGCGCGTTGTTGCATTCAAGTACTATGGACTCCGGAGATTTGAGTGGGAGTAGTGGAGTCTAGTCTATTCTTAGTAGACGTGGGGAAATGGGTGATATGTCATTTGTGATTGCCCATCTTGCTGTGGACAGAGAGGTGCTTGAGGGAGCAAGTTTAATTTGTGCTTGACGTGACAGTTGGCCAGACGAGTCATCTGCAAAAATTGCAGATTGCCGGTGTCTCGGCGTAGCCTATCGAGTGATACCATCAACTCTAAAGTCACAAGAACTGCGCACCAAATAGAAGAAAATAACGGTATGAAAGTTTCTTTTGATGGCACGCGAAGCGAGCGCTTCACAATGATACAGGACTATAACTTGCTCTTCCGTGTAAAGTAGTTCTATTTTTGAATTCGGGTTTAGTTCATATCACTGTTGTTGTGTTGGTGATTTCCCTTACCTACACATGCGTAAGCCGCGCTTTGTCGAACCGCGTACATCTAGATGGCGCGCACTAACGTTTCTTTCTGCCATCTGTATGTTCGTGTAGTTTGTGGAATGCGTAAGTTTTATACCCGAACTTGATCACGAAGTGATATAACATCGCAGTTTATTAATCGTTGTTTGACGATGCTTGTTCCGTCGATAACATTCCTTCCATTGTACAAAGTACATGTAGTATCCACCATTTTATATCGCACAATAACATGCACAAACGTGCTAAATAGGACAAGGTGGCTGTTGAGCAAACTCAACGCCGATTTAGCAAAATGTCTGCGAAGAATGGTGTTAAATCCATCTTTTCTATTCAGAACCGCATTTAAATGTGTTCTAACTGCAGGAGTACATCTGTGCATGCTGCATTCCAGGACTCGGCATACCTGATGAGATTCGCAACTTCACAATCCCGAGAACGGAAACAAGAGGGAGAGAAAAGGTCTCGCGCACTACTTAATCCAAGCTTTAGTACTAATTAACCCAAAACATTAGGAACTTGGGAAAATTGTGTGTGTTTAAAATAGCTGTCAAAAAATACCTCCCTGTGCAATACGTCCTATCTATGTTACAGATGTCAAGACCTTTGTAAATTGCATCCGAAAGTGGCATCGACAACGCATAGGAGAAAATTGGCTATTTATTCCATCTTTGTTGCTGCTTGTGCAAACGAGTTTCTTCAATATGAACATGGTGGAACAATCACATCTTTAGGTTTTGCCTCGCATAATAATCGTGACATACTTCCATGGCAAGTCAAGGTGACAAACGTGATAAATTCCTAAAGCGTCGCTGTATTGTATCCTTGTCTTATATCTCATTCAGCTTCTCGGCGCCATTTCATCCCCGAAAAAACGGCGCGAGAGTGGTCAAGTGATGTTCAACTGGTCAGACCACTCGCATAATTTGGTGCGCTTACGCCCTCTCGGTCTAAGCAATATAGGAGTCGAAATGATGCGAAAGCTATTCATGTTCACCCACATTGATGGCTCATTGAACTACCGATGTTGCATCAATCCATAAGCCGGTGCTATTGCAATGAAGCCACAATCAAGTACATTTAACCTCAAGCCACTCTGAAGTTAGTGTGGTACACCCCTAGTGCTGTTACTATCACCTACTCCATTTAGTGCACATTTCGTTGAAACACAACTGTGAGTAAATACATACTCTTGAAATAGCAACGAATATGCAAATCACACAGCTGTTCACCACTCATGCATAAGCATGACATTTTCCATGAAATATGATCTGGACCAAATATGGATGCGGCTTCTCACTCGATGAGGAATATACCTATTATTATTATTATTATTATTATTATTATTATTATTATTATGGCTCAAAATTACACATTCGACTACGGGCAAAGTAGGCTTAAGAGGGATCGATCTCAGTAGGCAGTGCCTGGGACGCCGGACACAATGCAAGCCAGATTGATAACATCACCTGCGAATCGGACGCGGGTGGCATTTAGATCGACTGGATCGCAGATGGGGATAGGTGGAACCTCTATTTTGAAGTCTAAAGTGGCAGTTACTTGCGGCCTCGCCATACGGTATCCCCAAACGATCTAGACTATAAGCAAGGCTGAGGGAAAAGTTAACCTATTGGAAAGCTAACCCATTCGGGGTCGACAAGATGCACTAAACCAGTGATCATCGTGTTGACGGAATGAATGAGCTTAATGCCTTGACAATCGAATCGGACAATGCGATTCAAGTACATGTCATTAGATTGCCTAGGGTGTAACCCGCTTTCTCTTAAAGCAGTACCGTTTGTCCCAAACCACAGGAGGCTCCACTGACGACAACGACAACATGTCTCTCTGGCTGAGTAGCAGGCAGTTAAAGCAACATACACGTTTTTATATTCTAGCCATGCAAATGTTACAATTGCATAGGTTGGTACCTTGGTCGCGTACTGAAGGTACTATTAAAGAAAGGTCTGCCTCACAACAGCCAGATGGTTTGTCAAATGATCTGTGATGGCCATTGCAGGCCTTGAAGGGAAACACGTGGTGACTTAGTGTGGATAAACCTAAAAATAAACCGAGATCGGAAACATCACCATTTCACCACAATGCTTGATCAACCACCTGTAACTGTGTATGGGTATGTGACTTAAACCAATAGCAATTTTAGTAACCGGGTTGCTATCATTCAGCCCAACGGATATGCCAGAATATACAGCTTCAATCAATAAGAAGATATCACCGCTGCTTAGATGCTTTGCACGGCTTTATTCTTGTTCCACTTTCCTTTCACTAAGTTGCTTCAAGATCGTCCACCCTGCACATTCGTGTTTCATGCCCATACAACAGGTTGCGCAGTATGCAGCAACGAGCCGGAGGAGAATATTCCGACGAAATTGAAGCACAGAAGCGGCTGATCTCTGACCTCAGAAACCGCATCGAAACGCTGCAGAGAGAAGCTGATGAGAAAACTAACCAAGTTCTGGAACTTCGTGAAGAGTTGAGTCAGCTACGCACGAATAGGTTTAAATACGAAACAGAAATTAACCAGCTTCAGGCTCAAATAAACCAGCGTGCTTCAGAAATCAGCTCCCTACAAATGGAGAAGCAGATGGTGAGTTTGGTTCGTATATCAAAACAAGAACAACCTCGGTAGATTCACAATTTGTATAAATGTAAAAAGCAACCCGTAAAATGTATTCCCGTTTTTACTTAGAGGCCTTAATTATGAGCTTTGTGCTGGGCATTTGGTCCCGCTTCCTTTCTCATGATTCCTTCAGTGAGCTTACATGCCCAGCTGTATCCTGACGACTGGATTAAATGAATGCCAAACAGGACCTAAACTTTGCCCTGTATTACTGGTTGTGTCAGCGAAACGTTACAGGCAGTGTGAGTTGCGTCGCTGACGGATTTCTTCGCAGACAACGAGCTTACTGTCCGCAAAGATCATACTTGGCATAATTTCGTTTGTTGGTACTATGCTTCCTAAAGTGAGAGTCCGCAATTGAACAACTGCACAGGTGCAAACAGCCCAGTGAATGATGTGCAGAAAGTAATCCAGATTATTAACGAACACCCAAGTAACCTAATGCCAGATTGATCCAAAGGTCAAAACGCACATCAGTTGATCTTGATGCCAATATGAAGTATATTGTGCCTGCCCACGGTTTCCAGACAACGGGATGACTACAACACAAGATTAGAACGATTACAGTTAAGCTGTCATACTTTCCACAAATGACATGTAAACCAACTGGCCTTCTGTGATCTCCTCTCCTTTGTAGCAACACAAGCAAATCACCACGGAATGTGAACTGAAATACGCCCACCGTATTGGTGAACTCGAGAGCCAAGTTAATCATTACATGGAGAACAGCTCAAGGCTTCAATCCGAAGTGGACCGGTTACTACGCAGTCTGGATAGTGAGAAATTCGATAGGGAGAAGCAGTTGCATGAATTGCGGGAGTACGTTTCAAAACTGTTCGTCACAACGCATCAAGTGTTGTCCATTCTCTTCAAGCCATTGCAGTTCAACTAAATCCACCAATTAGTTTGGAATGTTATTTTCCAATGTGGAGAAATAGGGAGAAATCTGTGCAGCTGTACCCATAGCCGCAACAGTATTAGCATGTGGAATCCACGGTGAATTCCAAACACTTATGCGACGAGTTTATCCGCTAAGGCTTGCATCTGAATGGTTAAAACACAATTTACTGTGTGCCCGTAAAAATCCAGCTCCATTCTTTCATTTAATAACAGTAGCAGACGATGTCTTATTAACGGCTGTTGCCCCATGCATGTTACAGTTGACTTATCGGATATGTTGGATGTTTGTGCTAACCCACTGCTCAACCGGTGCTTCGTTAGCGCCATTCCAAGCAAGACTGTACTCAGTATTCTTGTTGCGAATCCATTTGTAAATCGGAAACAAGGGTTCCGCATGGCTAAATGATGCAATACTACAATAAGGTATAATGGGATAAAAAGCAATAGCTTTAGGAGACTCCCAGGATGACAAACGCAAAAGAAAATTAAGATCAAAGTGTTCAGGCTTGGAATGTGAAATATCAACAGTCTAGATATTCCACTTTATCATACTGTTGTGTAGCGTTTATCACTTAGGTGAAATTAATAGTGTTTCTAACGTCGCGATGTTTGGTTTGTTCATCACATGCATTGGCTGTACCTTCCGTTAAGAACAGATTCTAAGAGATAAAAACTATATAATCCAAACGGGATTGTTGTGGCCTCGGCATTCTTTGTAAGGGGCTAATGTCAGCAGTGAACTACATGGGTGCTCGCCTTCAGTCGGTGTGCGGTAGGTTAGAATGCGATCTCCGCCAATCTGTCGATATTCTGAGTAGAAGAGGCCGAGTAAACGAAGGCACATTTCGTAACAGACTGAATAGTCCGTGTTGCCTTGGTAGCTTTTCTTTGGGACTGCTCCAAGAGACGGATGTCTCCTTTAACCCCTGGACGCCAATTCTGAACCACATACTCAATGTGGGGACGAATATACGAGTTAAGCAGTAGGCGTACTAGCGACCGGTCAAAGGTGCCGAGAGCTCGCCTCAAAAGCCTCAAGTTCAAGTTCGCCACATTTGCTGCTTTCGAACGTTGGAGCGAATTGCCAAGATTTGCTTGTGCGATGATACCTACGTCTCTTTTACTGGCCACGTGTTGTACAACGGGTTGTCCCAAAGGTTGTGTTGATAAAATTGTTGCACACCGTCAGCATTTTGCACTTTGCATGGTTTAATGGGAGTTGGTTCGCTACTGCCCATTCGTTAATCTGTTACAGTTCGTTCTGGAGATTGGTATGCTCGGGTGCTGAGTGAATTGCTCTCCATATCTTAGCATCATGTGCAAATATTTGCATCGGGGATAGAATGTTTACTGGGTGGTCATTGATATAGACTGAAGACAGTAGTAGCTCGAAGATGGATCCTTGCGGCACACCACTGGAGACGCATAGTCAAGTAATATTTGACATGCCCCATAGGTTAGGAAGGTGAATAATTCGAAAAGCAAAGCAACGTCAACGAAATAAAGCAAGTGGGTGATTCACCAGGAACTTAAAGTGGGCACACCGTACTGCATTGTATGGCCATTCGATTGCTTTGCAATGATTATGGTGAACAGCCAAATTCTATCGAGTAGTACTGAAGTGCAATCCACTTCTGTGGAAGAGACCTAGCGCGAGTGTCGAGCGATACGGCGGCACACCCTGATGCCAAGTCCCGGTTTCGTTCAGTCACCCGTAATACTAAGCAATTCAATGCTGAACTGGGTTTCACGAGTGCGTGACCTTTCACCTTCACAGTATATATCAGGTACTCTGTTTGCCGTCAGAACATTTTCTCCACAATAACTGTGACGAGGGATCCTAGCGTCGCTTTGAACCAGGTACTCGACTTTTCTCCAGATTACAGTGGTAACATGCTCGTGTTGGTACAGCTACCTACATGTTTACCCAAATAATCTAATGAATTAGGAAGGGGTACCACGTAGGTTGATGTTACTACTAGGTAAGTAAGTGCTTACCTTTCGGTTTAATGGAACTCTTGTAGTATCCTGAATGCTATGTAACTTCACATCTAACAAATTAGACGTATCGTTAGCTTCCTGGATTACCACTGTAGCGTTTTGCTTGGGTATTTCGTAACAAACCCATCATTCAGATAAACTGGTGTGGATTTAAACTCTGCATTGACCTCAACGAAAACCGCGACTCTCACCCACATCCCCATATCTCTTACGCCTGATTGCTGTTACGCTTGAGCTGCATAGGACGTGAAACCGTTAGTGTTGTGATGATGGTAGTCTGTGGCCACCTGCATATGCGAGGTTCGCTGCTTTGCTGCCATGGCCAACAGCCATAGCAACGACTGTCACGGCTCTGAGGCCGTCTGCTCTCCTTTGGTTAGACCACTTGGTCTATAGCCGATTCACCTCCCACTCAAGTGCCGATTGTAGTGCATCTGCGCAAGGGAATTGGGCAGCTGAACATACGGGTCATAAACTGTCCCTCTAATATACGCTAGATTGCTTTACTCCGTTTTGGGCTTGAACTGACCCAGTGAAGAGTACATCGACGCATGGATCTAGACTGTACCAGCTGTACGGAGTCGCTCGCAGTTGTTCTCAATAGCGAGTTCGCCAGAGTCTGTTGAAAATTGCCTCATTTGCCCAAAATACCTGATTGAACGTTATTTCGAATGAAAGCGAATTAACTGTCAGTTTGCACTTGCTCTATGCACAGAGAGTTACACGAAACACAAAACAACCTGTCCAACATCAAACGGACTCAGCAGACCGAAAGAAAGAAGCACACGCAGCAACTGGAGGAAACGCGGCAACGAGAAGAGAACGCTCGATCGGATGTCGAGATACTCAAGGTAAAGCATAAGTAATGGTCCCTACGCAAGCCAGTATGTCGAAATCATTGGTGTGAGTAAGATATCCCCATGTTAAAATTGCCAAACTTCCGCAGCTCACACAGGCTGCATGTCGAGTGGCACTACGATGACAACGATTGTATATTCCCACGTCAGCCCGCATAGTGCATCGGTGGAGGTTATGAGTAGCATCGGCAACAAGTCCTAGGTAACAGTTTGGTTCTCGGAATGATCACCACTGACTAGATAATGGTGTAGATTATTCTACCTCGATCTAATGGATTTGCATCGCGAGCGTCCACTCAATTGTCACTTACAGCGAGAAGCCTAGGCGAGCACACCTTATGCAGTTGCCTCGGACCACTACTGCAAATGACGAACGTTCTAGACACGATTACCCGGTTGCTCGAAAGGTCAGTTTATTGAAAAACGAGGGTGTTGACCGGAATCTGGTTGACTAGCTCATTTCGCGTAAAATTCGTTAATTGGTCTCAGCATACCCTCTACAGTATTCCTAATTGCATTCAGACAAATGAACGGGCTTTATCATATTTATTTCAATTTTAGGGTATCATGTCCGAGAAAGATTCGCGTATCAGGGAGTTGGAGCAAGCGCTCCGTGAGAGCGTTCGTCTGACAGCAGAACGGGAAATTTACGCCTCTGGAAGGGACGATGAATCGAGACAGCTGGAACACCAGGTAATTGCTAACCACATAATTCACACAATGAGTGATCGTTATGGAATATTCATCGTTAGGGGACGCATTCACGAGTACGTGTTCCGAATAATTACATCTGGTAACAGTAGACCATTACCATTCTCCTTGCAAACGCTATAAACCACAATTTTGTCTCGAATGCTAACTCAAATCCTTTCAGACATGTTTTTTCAACCAAACCGAGATGTCTAACGATAGTTCCACTGCATTATTTCGCATTATTTCATTTGCTGGTTTGTACGCAATTGCTAGTCTATTGAAGCCGTTGAGATGGCGAACGAATACATTTGTAATGAACCGTTATGAGTTCTTGTGAAACGAAAGATGAAATAATGGTCTACTTAGAGGTCAGCGCACTCTTCATCAACGTGATAAAAAGCGACGCACTGGAGATGGTGAAACGCTGTGTGACTGAAGAGAATAACCTGTGGAGTGGTCGGAGCTTAAAATGGTTGAAGCAACTGAGAGAAATGCATTGCACCATATCATGTTTTATCTCGAATTTCAACCGGAACTAAACACTCAGGAATATGGCGTCATTGTCCACTAGTTTGTACACGGTACTGGAAAACTCCAGTAAATGGACGCAAACTTGTTGGTACCAAGTGTATGACACACTGGTGAACATAAAAATGGATAAGAAAAACTAGTTTGTGAAGCACCTGAAATTTCTCGCCATAGAGTAGGGATCTTGCAACGGTACATCGCCATTCCTTGATTGCTCTGTTCGCGGGAATGTTTAGCTTACAATCTAATATTTCGTCAACCGGCAGACAGATGGGGCACTGCACTACAGTTCCAGTCAGCCAAATCACGGGTATGTTGGGAACGCTTTATCTGTGTTTCACAGAGCTAAGGCCCTGTGCACAGAGAAAAAAGTTAGGAACGCCGCTTGGAAGTAGACAATAATGTCATTGCGGAACAGTAGACACCCGAATCGTTAGTGTAACACCTGTTTTAGCGGAGTGTAAAACCAAATTGCAAATATATGACGACAAGCATATCTTGGGTAGAAGGAACTTCGTTTGCCCTACAGATGATATTAACGAAGACATACCGTTCCGAGTCCGTTCAGCACTGGTGCGTCTGAAAGACGCACTTCCGGTTGATCAAATAACTACACAAAATTAGCCGCAACAAGAGTAAACATCTGCACATAGGCCATACCGTGAGCAGACTGCGCACAACACTAGTAGAACACAGAAAGCGCATGTCATGACGACCGAAGGATGAGGCTTTACTGTGTGATTCGGTGGTAGCGACGCACGCATTAGGTCCAGAGCATGAGATTTATCCAGATATTGTCGAGATAGTTAGGTGGGTATTACGGTCAAAACTCAAAGTTTGATGGCTCATTCAGTATGCATCGCCAAAGCTAATAGTTAGATGAGCAGAGCGGACGAGATGCAGCAGTCGTAGATGTGGCGGGTTGCTCAAACCGTCCAGCAGGTCATACATGCAAGCAGACCGACGTACGCTATGTGAGTCTACCTGCGCGCTGAGCCTCTGTGCGGTCAACAGCGGTGGGATGCACTGTAATGGTGGTGACAGACATCTGATCCACTGCTCTACTGAAGCAGGGGCTAAGTAGTGAAAAGGTCTGATGGCCACATGTACACTGGAGTGGACACTTATAACAAGTCGTGAGCCTATGTCCTAACGTGTCATAGCGGCCGCGTACCGTGGCCACAGGTGGTCACCTGCGAGCGATGTGACTAGGGCATGACGTGTTGCTACATTTGGCCGCAGAGTTTAAGTCACGTGTGAACGAATGCGCACCATCGGCTCACGTAATATGCCAAAGTTCGTTTTTGCATCAGCTGGCTACTACGCTTGCATGTGTGACAGGTTTCAAGAAACTCATTCATGTCGGTATTGATCTGTCCCTATGCGGTCAGTCTCTCGCACTATCGAGAAATAGATTAGTTATTTACTAATTACTGCAATGCTGGGATGGGCTAGCGGACAAGGTACTCACATGCCGTTAGATGGGGAAGTAATTGTTGCCCATGTCGCGGAAACCTGAAACTTGCGAGTACAACTACCGTGGGTATGAGCTGAAACTGTGTTAGATATCCTAATGGATTTCGAGAGAAGATACGTTGAAAAAGGCAGACAGAGCTGCTGGCGTCCTACAATTAGCTATTACGTGAATAGCAGTGATTACATACTACATGGGGTTGGATACACCAGACGGTTATGGTACCTCCCGTAATCCCTTTAACGAGTACAGCGTACAGTTAGGTAATTCACGCGTACCGACTCGCATGCCAATCACCCTGGAATAGGGGCTGTATTAGTCTTCGATTTTTAAGCTGCTAGCCAGATGATGCCAACTCTCTTCAGTTGCGTACAGCCCAGCAAATGCAAACAACCCCTAGTCCCTGAACCTCTTCACATCTGGTACAGTACCAACTCACACGGGTTACTGCGACTACCTTAACTGCACATGGCGCTTGTTGTATCCGAAGCTATATGAAGGAACTTCTGGGGAACATGTCGATATCCCAACTCTTACTGACCAAAAACATTGCGGGTGCCATTTACCTAGTATTACTTTAACAATGAAGTTGCAAAGGAAGTGAATATTGCTCTGATGGCTCCCAATCTTCCCTTAATACTACGAAATTGTCACTCGAAAATCTGTGTCGAGGAAAACAGCTTCGCATAAGTTGCAACCACCCAGCTGTGTGAAACAACATAGTGACGACGCAGGCGACCTTGATACAGAGGTGAACAGCTCCTAAGAAGGCATGTTTTACTCGACCGTAAGCAAAACCCTGACTCTTTTATAACTGGTCGCTCCAACCAACCTGACCCAAGTGCACTCGAAACCAAACAACTTACGCCTGAACTGGATCACGAGTTGACATCGATGCGCATAATGATGTTGATAAAAAGCACTGCTGTATGTGTAGATTCGTCGCAGTTAGACACAGACAGACAGCCACCACACATCCAGGAAAGCGCTAGACGACCGTTTCGTCCTATTGGGACTCGTCAGTAGCGCGCATCCGCCGAATCCCGCCGGATTCGAACCCACAACCTTACTCTTGCTTGCCAGCGACTTATGTCACTGAGTCGTGAGCGACGGAAGCGGACCGTCATGACTGATATCTAACTGCGATATAGCGCGGCTCATCCTCCACTGTCTTTTATGTTATGGATGTGTGGAGGACACAAAAACATACTAAACCCCCTGCCACTTACTAATAATCAGCAGTCGCCTTAGCAGCTTACATGCCACCTCGATTGGTGGCGGCTTGCAAAGGAAGTCGTTGCTCTGGGGGCCAGCCCTGTCCATAAGATCAGAATTGCCCGAAACAAGAGGAAAATATGACGTCCCGCCACGTGCCATAACGACCCTCCTCCCACAAAGAAACGTCCTACGTTCGCGTCCGAATCCTCGTTAACTGCGGCGATCCTTGAAAATGTTGCTCTTGAGGTCCGACCGATCGAAGGGGAGGGTTGAGGCATGTACGGACGAAAACGAAAAAACCTACCCAGAACACGCCAAAGAGAACGAACAAATGGATTGCGTGCAAAAATGCTTATAATTTTTTGATTTCTGCATACGTTTAAGATGTTTTTAGGAGGATTTTATATTTGCAATACGTTAAGCTACC
>OX104068.1:50687071-50726600 GCA_944474145.2 Dicrocoelium dendriticum | reverse complement strand
ACACACAGACTGTGAGTAATCGGTTGGGTTTGTATCCAATCGAGAAGGAAGAATTTTACTTAAAATATGCTTCATAACTATTTCGGACTGACCAAAATTTCTTGAGAAAAACAACAGTGATCGTTAATCGTGCGCAAACTCGTAACCTTTGTATTTACTATATGGATGGATTAGGACGTCGTTAGTGATGTTGGAAATCGTTTAACCAAAGAAGTCGTCAAAATATCCCTTCGGAATTATGTAGCCACAGTAACTATGGTGAAAATAATGTCCAACGAGAAAGCTACGCTCGATTTAAAATCCCGGCTAAGCATGGGTGGCGATTTACTGGGGTACTCATGTCTAATGGAGCAAGCCATACCATCTAAATGGTTATAACTCAGATATCAGTAGTGAGGCGGCATAGTTCGCAACTTGATCACGTCGAATTCCAACGTTGTTGTCATGATTTTCAATAAAAGGCTGTAGAAATAACCATAACACTTACGATGACACAGGTTACTGGGGAGAGTTTCTGTGTGTATACAGACCGGCACCCTATCGCACTGTATTCTGCTCACTTAAATCGTCCTGCGTTTTGCATAAACTCGGAAGTGTTCAACCAGTCGCATTCCGCTTCATTCGACCGCTTTCCTTTAAGGTGTCCGCCTAGACATCCGGAAATACAACCTATGTAAAAGTCCTTGTTGCCCATTTGAACAGAATTTATCTCACAACATGAATAAGAACACGGTCTCTCGGAGCTAATTCATGACGGCGTGTTCTGCACATGGCTTTAGTAGATGAACCAGAATATCCACAGCTCTACCTTTTTGTTGGATCAGGGGACATTCGGAGTATCTCGTGACTGCCACGACAGTAATTAAGTTGGTTCATTACCGTCCAAATTTGCTCTGTGCGGACTATCGAGGGACTTATCCGATTCGCCTGCAAAAGTATCTACCCATTGGATGAGGTGTGCGTTTACATTACTGACGGCAGCATACAATGTTGCTGTTCAGCGCTGGTTGCAGCCATTTTGGATACAATGGTTGACGGCATCCGATGAGGGATCAACCTGTTACTGTGGCCTCCATAGGGCAACTACAGGACGTCAGTGCCCACAGGGGTTGGCTTGCGCAGAGCCACCCACAGCTTCATCCACACACCCCATATCCATTACAAATCTGAAGGAATAAGATGGAGAGGTACGTGGATCGGAGCCACGTTTCATCAACAGAGCCGGCCTACAGTTTTTCAGCAGCTACTACAGTAGCGTTCCTGGGTGACTAATTTTGAATCATGCGTACCGGACGTACACAAATGGGTGGCTGGGCCGTAGTCTGCTCCGCACAGGATGGAACCACTCTTAGAGCTTTTCACGGCTATGAAGTCCGTGCATCTCGACACCTCCAGCAATGATTAACTGTCTCCTGAAGCCGGTAATCAAGGTGTATGGTGTTGGAAGGGTAGGCATCTTATCAACATTCACATCAAAGACAATCACACCGGGGATATCAGTCAACATGCAACCCCTGAAATGCAAGAAACCCAACACGCGAACAGGCTTACAGACCAACGGCAACGATGATGTTGAACACGTATCGCATCAACCACATTATTGGCCTGGGTCAGTAAATCGTATGAATGTGAACCTACCAATCGCTGCGCTGATTATGCATAGATAATCAGTTAACCTGTCGTCTTTTGGATTCTGGCCTCACGCGGCCACGCTGGTGGCTTACCAAGCCGCTCTGGCTCAAGCGCTGGCGACCGCATGTTCTGCAGCACCAGGCGCTCGACATCGATCGGCTAGATTTCATCGGCGTCTGTCGTTTCCAAAATCGACGTTTCTTTTCCCCATGAAGTAGTAAATTATCATTCACCTGCCCAACCGCCCCTTTGGTATGTCGTCATCATTAGCGCCGATCCATTGCCATCTCCTCCCAACACCTGAAATCAACATTAGTTCGTGATATACTCAGTTGCTCATTCCCAGGTAACGTAACTCCGGTTTTCCTACCTTTCGCTTCGGTACACGTAGTTGGTCATAAAGCAACAGTTTTGGCATCCGGGCCGAATTCATACGACGAACATGCCCGAGCCATCTGGTGCCTCAGCAAAAGTACACAGTCCACTGCATACCTACTACTGCGACGCAGCACCTCCGGGTCATTAACTCGGTCACCTCAGCCGATGCGCAAAATACGACGCAGGCACTCTTGCTGAACTCACTCTAAATATCGGATGACCTTCGGATTAGACGTCCAGGTTACCCTAGTGTATAGAAGAACAAACAGTATCATCGACCTGTCATTATCAGCTTTATGCTGATGATCGAATTGTGGATGTACCACAACTGATTCTCCAGCTTTCTAAATGCGGTAGCCACCTTCGATACACTGATGCATAGCTCGTTCAGCAAATGCCTGTCACTGTGCAGACATTCAGCTAAACTTACAAACTTACTAGGACAAGCAAACTTAATCAACACAAGACACAACACCTCGCAGTTCATAGCGTCAAATGCTTTGGTGATCTCTACAAATCGCGAGTACAATGGCTGGTATCGCTCTCGGTATTCTGTAACTGACGGCCTGAACGGAATCCACATTGCTCTTATACCACGTTCAGTTCAACGACCTGAGTGACGAGGATGTTGAGCAAGATTCGAACAGTATCCTTCGCAAGACAGTGTAGCACGTTAATACGTTAGTACTTCGTGGCACATTGCTTGTTTTATTTTGCCCTTGCATAGTGGAAGTACGTGGGTATACTTCAAGTCAGCTGGTACGTCTTCCTCAAACTGCCCGCGTGGCACCAAGTGGTGCAACGCATGTACTAACGTGGGTCTGCCGTGTTGCAACACTTCTGGCGTAATACCCTCGGAATCGGCCCACTTGCCGTTTCGTAGCTGAGCAAGTGCTCTACGCGTCTCATCTAGTGTCATTGTGTCGACAAGATATATCTATATTTCGTGTTGTTCTAGATACAGTCGAAGTCCTTTCGCCAGATCTGCCTTATTTCTGCAGTCTGTTTATAGACAGCGCCTAAAGTGCAATCCACCAGAGTCCTCCTTAACTACAACGTGGGTCCATACACTACCTTCAATTAATCAAATAAATCTTTGTCTTTGCATGGTTCAAGGTACCATCTCATTTGCTTCGCCGTCTCCGTCCACCATGCATTTTTAACGCCACGGAGCTCTCTAGCCATTTGCCATTGAAGTTTACGAAACTTATTCTCCTCCTCTGCATTTGCAAAATTATACACGTGTGCATCGAATGCTGCGTCCTTCGACACCAATACGCTAGTGGTCGCACTGTTTTCATCAATCCAATCGGGCGGCTTACAGTTCGCGCACCGAATAGCTTCCTGGACAACAGCCATCAATGGGTCTCATATATGGTGCCACAGATCGCTGCCTGTAACGATAGATTCGACATCGCCAAGACGGGTAGCCGTCGCCTTCTCAAGCTTACTCTGCTTCTCAATAGTACCTAGGGACGGTACACTTACTTTGCGTCGTTTACCCACGGCAAGCCAGCACTGCATAGATTTACGAAAAAATATATGTACAATTTAGTCAGCACCAACTTGTGGTCAGTGCCATACTTAGCTCCCTGCACTACACATGTCAAGCGCGTCGCGTTTGCGTACGACAGTCGAGAGTTTGAGGGTGACCGCTCCATGGGTGCTTCCAAGTATTTCTATCACTCGCACCCACTGCGAACCGGATGTTCATGATCGTCAGACCATTAGTTGTACAGTGAGAGCGACCAGTCACCATCCTATTGACCGTGCCAATAGCAGATGAACCGATTATGTCTGTCCACACCGCAGCATCACGCCCAAAGCGCGCATTGGAATCACCCAGTAGGAAGATTCGACGGCTGCTCGGCACAGACCGTATCACAGAGGACAACTGAGGGTAAAACTGATCCACTGAGTCATCAGGACAGTACACGGCAGGATCATAAATGCCGATAAAAGTGGGAAATCTACACCTTCCAAGTCCGAGGCGCAAAGACATCAGTCGTGGACTGATGTCAGTGAACTCTCCCACCAATTGGCTATTTAGCCAGTCGAATGACCCAACTCCGACCTCATGTTTATGTGATGCTGAGATGGCGTTTCCCACCGAGTACTACCTGTAACCCCCGCCAGCTTTGCGTGAGTTCCATCACAATTAGTGCAGTGCTTCGCTCGGGTCGCTTACCCGTGTTCCGGTCAAGGAGTGTCCGCACGTTCCAGCTTCCCATATTGAACACTTTTAGAGGAAGCATACGTTTGTTTTGGCAGGGAAACGCACGAGCGGTGCTCTCTGTTGAAGGAAGTGGTGAGTTAGACGAAGGGAGATGGGGAGATTATGTGCAACAGGAGAAGAAAGAAGCGAGGCGTCAGTAGCAGCATGTGTTCGCTGTATGCAGCAGATAAGGCAACCCTTATGCTAAAGTTACAGCATGACGGCCGATGCGGCATAAAATGATTGTTATTGGTATGATTCAGGGTTGGGTGTTTGATCAGAATGCTGCCAGGACATCCACAATTGACAGGAGAACGACTCGGGTTCTCAGCAAAAGCATTTTAAAAATGTGTTTCCGTTAGGTAACTGGCCTTGAGCCCTGCGTCAGTGAACCGACTCACGTGGAATTATGTGTCCTGGCTCTTAGTTAGAAGAAGAGTGTAACCCAACTCCCACTCAGCGGTCGCTCCAAGCAGGCGTTCAGAACGGAACAACATTAGTTACGGCGTGTTGACCATCTGTCAGCACCTCGTCACACAAACCTAAGTGCGCTATGAGTACCATACTCACCTTCTTGTTACCCTATTTCGGTGTGTGGTAAACGAGATTATCGCACGTGCGCACGTCACAATGATACGATAGTCATTCTTGTTAATAGAGCGTGTCATTTTATGCCGCGCTCAAATCTTAGACGATGCACCTGAGGCGGGCGACTGCAAACTGATAGTGGAGAACAAATCACCCGGTTTACTTACTCCTCGAATGTTGTGGCGACAACTGTAGCTGCCCTGAAGCCCCTTACGTTGCGGTATCAGAGGGCAGCTGTGATCGCATCTCACCACGAGCTAATTGCCCTAATAAGCAATCCTACCGGCGCCACGCTGGATTACTCTGATCCCCACACGCGTCAAGACACGTGCTCAAGTACCCCTCCGAAAGAACGCGGTGGTGTGGACGCGCGGACGAACATGGTGACTGAACGAGCGAACGGAAATTATGCGCTTGCGCTGACACAACCCAAAATGGCATTGAGCCAACCGGGAATGGTCAGAAGGTAAGTGGCTTCTTTTGCACCAACTCAGGTAACAAAGACATTGAACAGAAGGTAATACTTGTTAAAGCGCAACGTGAACAAATATCATGGACTGCAGAAGCGAACAGTTGAAGAAGTTGGGGTGGAAAGCGCTTGTTCATTGTGTTCCTAAACCCATCTGGCGGATGATGAAGTGCATGCTTTCTTGAACATTTACAACTGACCATACTGGGAGGCGACTCGAGCACAACAGTCCCCCACCATCTTACTCGCAAATGTTCGGGTGTCATGTGAAGCCGTCGGGTAGATGGATGCAAACGAAATTGCGGTGCTTTGTATGGATTCACCCGGAGTTAAAGGTTGCCTTTCTTCTTTTGCACAAATTTACACAACTGCACCGAGTCTGTCTAAAAGTAACTATACTATACTCTGAATACCGATTTCTTTGTTGCTTGTCTTCAGGGCCATGCCATACTATGCACATGCTTATAGTCTCGTTGCACATAAGTCACACACACATGCCCGTATAGCCACAATTTGCAATTCAGGCTCTTAAAGTATAACAGATAAGGTGACAGTCAAAAGATTAAACGAGTGATGAGCCAGACTGAGCACTCAAAGAGGATACTGCTTGGATAAATCCGGAGATTAAGCCCTAAGACCGAATTTTTGGACGCTTCTTCGACGGCGCTTAAATTAGAGTTTACGATGTGTGGCTTTGCAGCGGTCACTCGCGGTGCTGCGATGTAAAAGTGCAGGACGCACTCGAATCGACAGTCATCTTGGTTACCATAAAACGGGAATGCAACACTACTGCAGTATGGGCTGTAACTTTATGGTAGGCTAGATGTTTCCTCTGTGGCAACTGCAGTGCCCCCCGCCCCACCCACAATTGCTTCCACTCTGTGTGGAATGAAAACAAATGCGATTCATCTACTGCTCAAGAGGCGGATAGCCCAAATACACTTTATAAGTCTGTGCTGGTGAACTACCCTACGTCAGTATGCTCAGATCCCTTGAGATGACCCACCATTGGAACGCATAGCAGTCATCCCAAGGGTGAGGAGAAGTGTACATTGCCATGCCAATCGGCTGATTTGTTATTCCAACATTATGGAATCGACGTTGCACTAGCGTCGGAAGTGCTCAGTACTAGTTACGCCTTATACCACCCGGCGGGACAGAAGCAACCGGGTAACCGTTTACAGGGACGTTACTTGGAAATGGTATCCACAACCTGGATATTATTGTACTAAGTTGTGAGTCTCCCGAGAATAATTATGCACATTATATGAGGTAAAGCACTTAGACAGCATGGTAATTTGTTGGATGCTTTTGTGTTGTTACTTTCCACCGTTGTGCTTAAGTACAAATCTATATGTGTCCGCAGTATTCCCTTTCCGGCCGCATGGATGCAGGAGTACACACACCAACCGGGTCGAACTTGGATGTGTCGCAACTCCGCAGGGCCAACCATGAATTGACATTAAAGGTAGCACAGTTGCAACTCGATTTGGATGACCGTGAACGGCAGCTTCGCGCGGTCGAACGGATGCACACTACTGTTGGGGTAAGTTGAGGTCATCACCCATATCTGATCTGATATGACTCTGTTAATTGACCCGTGCATGACATCATCACTATTTACTCTGAGGCGCACACCCACAAAAGACTCCGCGGGGTTGGATGACGAGAGTGCCAACATTATATTGTCCTTCAACCTGGCTTCTGACCAAGTTGGAATATCACTTCAAGTCAGGCGCGAATCACTTCTGCTGGGTTGCTTCGAAGTGGAGCATCCGTCTGTCTTTTAGGGGATTACTCTGATATCCGTCGGTTTTATTTGTGAAGCAGCTTTGGTCCAGATGTCACAGTAACCAGATCTTTCAACTGGCAAAATGTTTTGACCGAGACGGCCTCTGGTTTCAAGAAAAAACCAGGCGTCGCATACTAATTAGTCTACTTCTTACTACCGATTCTAGTAAGGCAGAAGGATATGGCTGATCAAGTATTAAACGAGCTGTGACAGGTCACTATTAAGGCTAGATGGCCTCAAGGCGGTGAAGGCATTGAGACCATGGTGGTATACACACTCTTAGCTGTTTAAAAAAGTACTTTGCTTTTCCTTTGCGTACTTTCTAACATCTTTAGCGTAGTATAACAATGGAGGTCAGTAGGTGTGGGTCTAATGACACTTCAATAGTTTTCCACGCGTACCGTGATTTGTATCCGACACTATCAACGACAGCATATTAATGAAAAGCGAGATTGCTCCACTAGATGAAGACACAAGTTGATCGAGTAAAGCAGCTAGTGAGTCCACCTTCGAAATGTATAAAAGTAAAGAACACCCGTTGGCTTCAAAATAACAAACGTGGAGGTATTTAGTACGCGTACTTACCCTACTTGTACAATAGTCCTCTCCTCAACATACCGGTTGGCGTATTTTTCAGTAGTACTCAGTGTAGCAAGATATCGTCCACCTCTGTTTGGCTCCTTGTCTATGAGGATGAGCGAGTGGTGAAATGTAACGGAACTTGTGCAACGCGCCAGTGCATTTGAGGTATCATGCCCTCTTTGGTATCTTGCCCACCACAGTCTTGCTCACAGCGGCATGCTCATCGGGGGAGGCCATAACACATTTCCGCACATTCATTTGACCCGTTTGCAAAGAGGCATTTGCGCTCAAACTTAACCTGACGCAACCTAAAAACTGATAAAGGCGAAGACGCACAGAAAAGAAGTCTTGTAGAGTTTTAAGCCACATTGTTATTTGCATACGTAAGCTCCCTCCAAGCCAAGAGGGCACTTCCTTTCTTGCATAAGAACCTAGGCACACATTTGATTTAGCCTAGCCCGTTCTTTTTGAACGAGCATGTGGAATGAACGGATTCCTTATAACTATTAATTACCGAGGTAACTTGTAACCTTCTCCCTCACCACCTGTTCACTTGTGGTGGACATTGTGACCCTGGTTAACGTTCGCCCTATTTGCTCCACCACCACCAACAGGTCAGGCAAGGAAACGAGTTCTCCGAAATGGCAGTGCTCAGGCGAGAACTGACAACCGCCAAAGCTGACAGAGAAGCAGAGGTGAGTTTGTGTCACCAAATTTATCAGGCTTCCAGTTGTTGACAAACACGTTTTTGTGTGTTGTCACAGCAAAACCTAGACATCATCTTGTTGCGGACCTGAGTGCATAAACCCCAAAGCATAGTGTATAGTGGAAGACACATCTGCAAAGGGATGGACGACAGACTTGGTACACCCGCGCTATCAGACTTTATGGTCCATCACAGTTGATCCTTAACCCTGGACTAGTCATCTAAAATCACGGACACGAGTTAACTGACTTGGATCTCAACCGAAGCGCCTCTACCTGAGGAGTACAAAAGGTGAGCAAACTGGTAGGGGTTGCATTGAAAATGTTACACACCCCGGCCAACCGATTCACGCCTGCTCCAAACTGCTGTCCCGGTTGGAAAATTGTCACAGTCCGATCGAGGTGCCAAATCCATTTCAACACTTGATGCTTACTATTTATATCTGCAATTGCTTCTAAAGGTGGCGTTCATTAACTCTGGAAAAACTATCGGCCGTGGCGTCATGCGCGTAGCTAATAATTCACCACTCCAATGATCCACTCACCTGTCTCTGTCTGTGCATTCCAGGGAATGACCGAATCTGTCACAGGCTACTATGTTGCAAATGAATGACACCAATTGTGTTCGATCCTTGGGCGCAGTTCTTATGACCCAAACGACCGCGTTTCATTGTAGCTTATACACTAGCTGAGCTTGCGTACAGCAGTTTAAACACACGGTAACATCAAATTCAATACCCAGCTGATAAGTGAAGTGCCCCGCTGATGTTTCAACTTTCTACCCGTAGAATTTTTCGGTATCCTGGAGCTGATTGACAGTGGCTGTCCGCCGAGTTCTGAGTTCCAAATGAAGATGCGCTCCCGGTTTAGTTTCTCCATCAAAGTATTTCAACCGGAGCGCGTGAAATTAAGCAACGTTTCCTTCCTTATGTACTTACCTATACACGTGGTTACATCACTGACCTCTATCATGCTCTAAAGTAACACTGTGTCCAACTAATTGCGACCAAATGCGCTGACCTGCAAGTAGCGGCTTGAAATTTGAGCACGCATCGATATAGGCCAGTGTGACTAATCCTGTTTGCCATGACAGTTGCTGTTAACTATCGCACCTCTGTGCTCCGTAGTATCCCAGGAATACAATGATTTTCAAATCGTACGAAATGCAAAGTATTATGTTGCGTACCTATTAATCAAGTAACCGTCATTGTTCGAAACATGCCACGCTATCCTAAGGAGCTATATGCTCCATTCAGAACCCGAGCACAACGAACTGGTGTGTACGATGTTCACTAACTTAGTATCACTTCCGTATCGGTAATATTCCAGTGAAAACCTATAGGTGACGTATGTTGATGGTAACCATCTATGAGTAAGGATATGTATGCGATTTAACACAGCTACACTTGCAGCCGACTGCTTCGCTTCGCTACATGAGGTTGACTGTTACTTTTTTGTTTTACTGCGCACGTGTTTTATGAGGTGGAAGGTTAAGTATTTCGTCGAAATAAGCAAGCTGCGCATTCCCAGTGCAGTGGTTTTTAGCATTTGGCTGTGCAATTTTGAGTAGGTGTGTTGCAGCCAGACCTAGCCACAACCCATCTGGAAGAGCGCTGGACGGTAGTTTGGTTCTGCTGAAACTCGTCAGCAATGCAAATCCACCAGCTCCTACTGGATCCGACACAATTGCCCTATTCTTCGGGTGGCGGGCTGTACTGACTGATTAACAGCTGCGATATAGTGTGGCTCATCCTTTAATGTCATGCAAGTAACTGTGGCGCAGAGTGGATGGTTGGTTTCCAGAGAAAGGACTTCCCTCACCAAACTACAAATTATGCGCTAACCCGAGTGATGTACTAAGCCTTATGAAGATTTAGATTTTCTTACCACTGCAACTGTAAAGTATGGGCTGCATGATGAGCTCGCGCTGCAACGCCGCATCCATCACACACCAATACATACACCCACACACCATAATCTGTGTAAACCGGTATGAATAAGATCGAGTCGCAGGAAGACAGGGCAGAAATCGACTTGAGGCTGCCTCACATTCCTTCACCACGCACACCATTGAAATGAAAATTTGGGAAAACATGCTTACCAATAATAACACACACGAGGCATTGGCTAGATGGTAACCTGTTCCGTTATGGAACCAGCCCTTGAGGTCGGTACTATCAAAAAACATTGTCCATCGCGCTTTCTGTACCAACGATTGGCAGTATCCGGGAAATGCTACTCGAGTCAGTGGCATCAAGCAAGTTGGCGTCCGACGGCTAGGCATCGAACTTAGCTGAACTTGGTATACAACTCAGAGATGATCGTCGAACACATGGGCACAAGCTCAAATGTATTCCAAACAAAAGATAGTACATTTCGTGAAACGCAGACGCGGCTCATGAATCAGGGCCAGCCAGGGACTCGTGATGATGACCGCTGCCCCTGAATTACGTGACGGATCTTTACAATTTATTATAGTTCTGCAGTGAAACGGATCTGGACCGACATTGCGTTATCCACAATGCTTGCCGTTTGCTTGATGAGTTTAGGTTGCGATCTGAGTAGTGAGTTTGTGAAAACCTCCTACAAGCGACCCTTATATCGAAATCCTATATATTGAAATAAATAGCAACTGTTTGGCACATGCAAATATGAAAGCTGTCAAGACATCAACGTGTCTTCTTTTCTCGTTGCGTTTAAGGCTGTAGCTAAAACTAGACAGTTGCATTATTAGAACACATCACCCAGCGAACCGACAGTTCATTTTAGATTATCGAAATTTATCAAAACCGTGCAAACTCGTCTAGGCTCTGGGTAGATGCTTTCATCCTCGAATTCGGTCTGTTCAATTCGATCGGCCCATCGGCACCATGTAAACATGTAGGAACGAAGCCTGCATCAATAATTTGGTCCTAATAGCAGGGCACCTGTCACATGTCTTCCAGGCTCGAGTACGCAAACATTGGAGGAAGCAACACGCTTCTGCGTTCTGACCCAATGGGTGGGCTAAGCCAAAAAGTAGTCAGTAGGGCGGATGGATCACATCACTATTCTCCTACATTGACAACCGACTTGGATCGACATTAATCCAAGGTGCGTGGCAACGCAGGGATAAGCCAGTGTGCATCCCGTATCACTTATAGTAGTGACAAATATTCACGTATGCTTGTGCAATCGTTCTTTACTGCGGACTCTCCTTTTGCTGTGCTAATTCACTGATGCCATTTTATCCTGGCAACTAGTCTGGATAAAATCATATTGCTGGGTGGAACGCAAGATTAATTGCTTCAGTGACTGGATGGGATGATGCAAAAGGTCAAATATTGTAGATTTCATTTGCGTCAGGAAAAAAGTGAATCTTTGATGTAAAAAATCAATTCTTGAGATTTGTTAGTAATCAGTGCGGAGAATGTCGAAGCAGCAGACTGACTCTGCACCAACCTATGTCGTAACACTCATCTCGTTCCTGAGAATGGTTGCTCAAAATAGGGCGATTTTGGCACCGTTTGCGTCACTCATTGAACTATGTTGGAAGACGTCAGTGAAAGTGAAATTCCTAGTTAGGTCATTACAACTGGAAACTAGAAATCTTCTTGTACATTGATGTCTCTAGGTACGGAATCGGAACGGCCATTTCACACCGAGCCTCTGACAAATCTGAAATAGCAGTGACGCACACTGCATGAGCTATCACCAGAATGAACAACATGCACCGGCTATCGTTTTCGTCTTCCGAACTTTTCGCTGGATGATGTTTCACACTCATAGCCGATCACAAGACGCTTCTTGCTAGTCGCTATCAACGTTGAAGGACTTTTAGCTTGGGATATGACATCAACCTGAATTATATATTAACGGATGCTGTTGGTTAGGCAGGCGCACTCTCCAAATGGATACGTGAACCAGATGACGTAGTAATTGCGGTAATTACATGATGCATAACACCGTGTATGCCTCACCGGCCAATATCATGGTGATCCAACAGCCAACCAAATATGACAAAGTGCTACCAGAAGTCCTACACATGGTTGGCCAAAGAAGTGGCCAGAGGAAGAACTTGCTCACTTTTTCGCGTGGCGCGGTACTTTGTCCGAAATCGACTATTTTCTGTTCTACGCTGACCGTATCATCATATCAGAAGTCCTGCGATAGCGCGTCTTAAGGTAATTTATCACGATCATTCATGAACTGCCAGAATGAAGGCACTGGATCGAGCTACGTCTCTTGGCTGAATCATCTCAGCGAGCTAGTGAATATTGGCCTTGTCTGTTCCAGATCATTACGTTCTCATAAGTCACCAATGCGAATGATACTACAGTCTTGGCCCATATCAAAACCACGCTAATCACGGATACATGTAGCTGCTGCCGGCCCAGTTGGTGGAGTTACAGTTTCTATGTATTTAATCCTATAGCAAGTGGCCATAAG
Source organism: Dicrocoelium dendriticum (assembly GCA_944474145.2). Taxonomy (NCBI): domain Eukaryota; kingdom Metazoa; phylum Platyhelminthes; class Trematoda; order Plagiorchiida; family Dicrocoeliidae; genus Dicrocoelium; species Dicrocoelium dendriticum. Next base: position 50,713,811 of record OX104068.1, on the reverse strand, counting down.
TAATGGTGCTGTAGAATATTGATCAACCAGTGCAATACACGCATTAGATTGCATTTGCAGCTAACGCGGCCTACCAGAAACCATTATGTTAGATACCGGAGTGCAACTCACTTCCTAGCAATTTGTTAAATTGTGTACATGATACCGTATCACCCATAATCTAATGCAGTGGTTCTCAACCTCGGGGCAAAAGTAAATTTTCCGAGAATAAATATAAGTACGTCGATTGGGTCATCAATCTGTCACCAAACCAAATTACAAACTAATTTATCTTTATCGAAACGTCACTAACTAACCAACTAATCACTATTGATTGGCCATCAGTGACTAAGCATTAATGAGTGGTCAGTGAAATGGACAACTTTCGGTACCAAATTTTATTGTCTAAAATACAAATACAAGCCTGCAGAGCAACACAGCTAGCTGGCCGCTGTATCGGCCCGCTCGTCGATCGCTGTTATTTTAGTCAGGCAGTCGTTCACCGGGTCGAAGTACAGAGTTGAGTGAACATTAAGGTCAGCATAGGTCAGCCGACTAGGTAAAGAAGCGAGCTAATGTTGGCAAAGTAGAAGGGACAAAACAGGCGATTAGTGTTCAGGACGTATGGATACAGAGTGGTGGTGTGAAGCTGTTATCCAGGACGGACTTAGATGTGTTTGAAATAAACGATAAGCCACTGATATCTGTTTATATTTGATCAGAGATCGCATACCAAGGCAAAGAAACGAATGAAATTGGAGAACAGCGCACGGTGTATTAACCGAAACCACACTAATTATACCATGAATTGTTGGAACTAAGTAATATCAAACTGTTGTGACGCCCAGTACGCCTTCACCCCACGACCGCAAGAAGAAGTCCAAGATGAGCCGGGATGAACAGATTTTCTATTGCAGCACGGTACCAGTTATATAGCTTTACAAACAAGGGCGAATCCAAGCTACTAAACGCATGCGATCCAACAGGCATGGAGAAAACACAAAATGGAACAAGCAAATGAGAATCGCGAAAATTACGAGCCAAGGAAGTGCGGCAAAGAAAATAGTGTCTGCGGAGTTAATCCCTGGGGGTAACCTTCTGGTGAGCGACCATTAAAAACGACGAGTAGCGTCCAATCAGTGTGGAGAAGTGATGCGTTTAAACAAATGACAGAACAGTTGGTAGTGAGAATGATACACACCAGGAAAATAAAAACAGGTATAATAAATATGTGTCGGCTGAATAATACATCCACATGAAAAAGCTAAGGAACGCTGAGCAAAAGAAACCAATCAGAATGTCCACAGAATGAGACGGCTGAAATTAGCTGTGAGCGATTGCGAATGAGGCTGAGGAAAGCAGCGTGTCCAAAATGTAGCAGAGAAGCAGGTAACTGCGCAAACAAAGAAATAGACAACTAACATAATTCATGAAACTGGGGGTTAAGTAGCCAGCTCCCTAACACAAACCGTCACATTAACTTACATCACCACTTAACTCAATAAAATGTTGCTCAAAATAGCCGTTTTCTTTATTTGAATAATAACGTTAACTATAATATTCGTGTTCCGTAAATTAGAGCAAAACTGCAGTAGTTAATTGGTGTTTTAGCTACAATGTTTTCGGGGATAATTTTTTATAGTGAACCCGCTTTGGGGGTACCAACCCAAATTCTTGATAACAACTGATCAGATGCGTAGGTCGAGCGACTCGTTGATACCACGAAACGAGCACTCTCGTGATTGTAGAGGGAAGAGACGCTGGAGGAAAGGCTAGCGAAATCTTTGCTTAACTATCGAGTTACTCTGAATCCAAGTGCGCCAGATGGAAAGTCACCCGCGGAAGTACTTCAGGGTCGAAGATTGGGAATTAGTTTGGGCCTACTAACTACTAAACCCCAGTTAATGCGCCATTAAAATCCTGCGATTGAAATCTGTTACAACAAGCTGGGAGGCGCACAACCCAGGAATCTTGAATTAGGAACCCCTGTGTTTGTCGCCTCCTAACAAAGGCACATGATCAAGTGGCTACCTGGAGTCGTCGTGAGGCACGTGATCAGCTGATGTAGGTGACCATGTCGAGACGCAGGTATAAATTCGCCATGCCAATTAAATAAGGCCGCGTTACATAAAAAACACCTTGCCATTTTGTACAAATGCACATGACTTTACCGAAATGCTGGACAATGGTGAGCCGAGTGCTTTTGCCAGATGACGGGCGCATCCTTTATGACTTCCAGGAAATGGATCACAAGTGAGACCAAAGATAAAGAGATTTGTTTACCAATTGTAAATGGTCCCCACTCGGTAGAGCTGTGTGAATACAACATAAACTTATTTTTCAGGTGGGGGAGGTGTTAGCTTCGCGATACGAATTCAAATATACTTACGTAAACGCCAATAACTTGTGCTCATTCACTGACATTTGCTTTACCCTCTCCTTATGTTAACCCCATTGGCTGCCTAGGGCCATTGCTTTTGGGTGCGGATCATAGTTTCGATCTGAAGCCATTAGCAGCGCCGTTCTGGCCCATATCGTCAACACGGGGCACCAAGTCGATCTAAAACGTGCCTTCAGGATAATTTACAGGGTTCCCCATCATCAATCAAGAGGTTTGCGCTTCCGTGCGCTCGCGACAGCTGAATCGATTTGCATTCGGTTGTTTCAACCTTCATTATGCTCGCGAAAGTAGTTGCTCCATGCCTTACAGCTTTCCTGGCCTGCTAGAACGAACGATACTGAGGTCGATTGTCACAGATCAAACTCGATAACATGCAATCTACTTGTCAGATCAATGGTCAACTTTTAGCCTCCCTCACTGATCCGTTAATTAACTATGTAACTTGACCCAATGAGTCTATTTCAGTTCATTATTTTACTCCTAAATATGATTGTAATGATCTGAAGAGAATCATCGAAAACAATTGTTCACCTATGGTCTCGTGTTCTTTTCACTTTCCTTTCATTGAGTCGGAAACGGCTTCAACCCACTAACGGTAATGGGCACACCAACCAGCAGAAGCAGGACTCAAGTTTCCTCCCATAGGGAAGTGACACTGTAATTGTAAGACCCAACGGAGCACTGAAAACGTACGATCAGACAAAGTCAAAACAGTCTAAACAACTAGAGAGGCAATCAAGCGCACACAAAGAAAAGAAAGTGGTAGGGTTGGCGTCAGAGTGTGACTGATTTTCATCCAGAAAATGTGACCGTAAGCGGTCAATTGGGTTAACGAAATGATGTGAGTGAGCACAACGAAAAGGAAGCCTATGGTTATGAGGGTCTACGTAATAATACTGGAATTATTTTCGCTCTTCTAACAGCATTGTTGTTTTCCTATGAGTGCAACTCTAAATCCTTTTCCTGTTTCTTCTTGTTTCCCTCTGGTTAGTGCTTGGTGGCATGCACGAGGTTTGACACGACAGTATCCCTTCAGAAATCGGAGTGGTACCTGAACATTCATGTCCTGGATTGTTCCGGAGCCGGATCTGATCCGATGCAGACGTCTACAAAGGACTAGGTTTATGTTCCATACTTGTCGCTACTTCTGCTCAGACGCACTGAAATCCGGAAATCGGGCTTGTAATATACATACTCAATGCTGTTCCAGTAGCAATTAAGCCGGTTTACCGAATGCGGCATATTCTTTTGAGAGGCTGTATCTGGGAAACCACATGATACAAAATAGTTCGAAGTGCCAGTGATCAACATCATACTGGATCATACATACACGGTGTCAGGGCTAATCTGCCATTGCTAGGTAGAGAGAACCGGCGATATACTTATCTTGATCTGTTGATACTCAGCCTATCGACTCGCAATTTAGACATGCTGTTGCGATCGACTAACTTGATCAATGAATTCCCCTAAGCGCCCACACTTCTTTCCATTTGGTCACTTCTGCACTATGGTTTCGGGTTTAAAGTCACGTAATCTTTGATCTGTGCTAATGATTGCTAATGTCTAGTGTGTTATGAAGTCTAACCTAGCCCCGGTCACTTCGCATTTTCGGTATCACCTCAACACCACCTACTCGTAATGGTAAACCAGATATGTCTTTTTACCCTTACTTGACGCCTAGCTGCAGAGCTTATGATACATCCGCCTTGGCTGCCTCTATTTTTATGTAAGTGTCAACGGTTTCTCACAGATTTACCTGGTCATCCACTGTAAACGGGTTGTTTCCAGACATCCTCCTCCCCGCAATACATCATGTCGTTTCTATCGATCTCAAACTCCAGCATACCTTAAGTAAGCGAAGTAAAACAGAGGATACTGCGACCGAGTTAGCTTGGCTTTGAGGGAGATTTTTACACCATCACAGATTCGTTACTAGGGATCCTGTTTATGTAGCATAGTCCGATCGTTTTGGTCTTTGGTGCATCCTCAAGAATATGCTGTCCATAGACTAGTGGACAGATACGACGTTTGCATTTGGTAATAGATACATTTCAGACGAGCCACTGTGGTTCCTCATCGCTGTCGCCAGATGCAGGCGCCACACAATTACACCCCTTTGGTTATCGTTGTGCACACAGCCACTCTACAGATTGGTAGAACGGCGGTTAAAATGCTAGTTATGAGGATCCTTTATAGAGAACATCCTCAACGCGTCCGATCTGACTTCACCTGAGACGTAAATGGCCATTTCTGTTTCGTGGTACGCGGGATCAGTTGGACGTGTGCCTAACAGGCATTGGAGCATTAACTGTGCCAGTCGAAGAACTACCACGGTTTTCGAAGGCTATTGGCTAAGCATTCAGATTGCCGCAACTAGCCCAAGCTCGGTGTCCAGTTAACTCCAGAAAGACATCGCACGATGACTTAACTCTCACGGAGTTCGAATGCACTATACTGTCCATTTAATAGGAATTCACTGCTGACCACTGTAGGGAGCCATGAATTCCCTCCATGCTATGTCATCTACCAGGCAGCAACGTGCGTGCTGTTCCGCAGTGGTCTGCATTATGTCTTGTGTCGTCGTACAGTAAGTAACGGGCGTCCACCGTAACCCAAGGGCCACAACCCATATCTTGTGTTATTTGAACGGTGACCTTAACTGTACACCGTGTCAATGGAAAGCACATAGCCTAATAAATCCAGAGGACCTAAGGTCCTTCCTGAGTATCCGGCTGCTGTTTCGCTCGGTCTCTTTTTCGGTGCACTTTGTGCAAGAATACTTTATCATATGTCGATGACATTATACTGCGTTTTGAGAAAAAATACAGTGATCCTTTTTCTCTCTCAGCTGTCCAGTTTAACTGCACAGTTGGACAAAACTACACAGGAGAAAGCTGAGGTTTGCGCTGAAGTACAGGAGTTGCGAAGTTTATTGGCAGAAAAGACCAAGCAGCTTCGCGCAGTGGAAGCGGAGAAAGTAAGTTGCTTTGGAATGAGGTGGATTGCTCTTAAGTTATTTAATGACGCCTAGTATTCCATTGAGAAGCCACAGTGCAGACCCCAGTCCGACGGTCAACAGCTGGCACCATGCGGTTTTAAACGAGTGTTAAATATGCGCTGTTATTGAGCTCCGGACTCCAATTCGGACTGAACTAAGTGGCATGTTAACTACGCTTGTGTTTTGCAAGTATTTCCTACTATAACCGAATTGACGAGGCATCGTTCAGTTTTAGTGGTCATGACTCATCTACTCACGTGTTTTTCGACTACCACCGCAGGACAAAGAAACGATCGATCGGGAGAATATGCAAAAGAAGTACGAAGCTGTGTTGACGCAGCTCAGCGAGAAAAGCGAAAAGCTACAGCGTTTGGAAGCTGATTGTGTGAGTCCAAGTCGTTTTTCTGCAAAAACCAAGCCGTTGGGTAGGATTTTTATGCCCTGTTGCCGATGCGTCGGGGGGAGTAAAATCCCAAACCATAAGTTTGTGTGTATATCTGTGCCTTCAACGCGAGACCGACCCGCTCTGCGGACGTCAGCACGGCCCGCGCACATTAGTCAAGCTGATTGCATTTATGGCAATTTGAGTGAGTGGAAGACGAATCTAATACTTAGAGATAGTTTCTCACCGTCCACTCTCAGTCAACAGGCTTTGGCTAGTTTGTAAAAGCATCAGACACCGGTGTTTCGACCTTCTGGGTCTGGTCAGTGGTGTAGCTTCCAGCAAACCTCTGCGGGTTCCGCACCCATGACTTCCGGATGCCAGCAGCTAGTGCCACTTCGCCACGGGTTACAGCCGCGGAACTGCATGATTGACAGTTGTCTGTGATATAGCCCGGCTCCTCTTCTACTGCCATGCCACTGACGTTACCAAGAAGGTCGAAACAACGGTGGCAGGTGTTTTTCCAGACTAGTCAAAGCCTGCAGACTGGGAGTAGAACGTGATGAATTATCTCTAAACATACCAAATGCCCACTACCCATTAGTAATATAAAATCTAATGCTGTTCTCACCGGCATAATCGTCAGTCCGAGCATCTCATGCTCTCACCCTAGCGCTGTCTTACCAGCTTCCAACGGACGCCAATCGTGTTGGTCTAATTTAATTTACGCATTCATCCATACTCCTCCTGACCACATTCGGCGTATTGAGAAGTGGGCCCCGCAGGTCGACAGGCTGTGAAACTGCGTCCAGTTTAACAAAGCAATGTGTGTCCCAACACGATATAGGATACGGCGGGAATGTCTGGCAAACTGAAACCAACCATTTCCCGGGTAATTAACCATTGACCGGACGTAGCAGAGGCGGAGTTGCAATGAAGTAACTCTTCCCGACTCTGTGGTTTTGAAAGTAATAGAGTGGGCATTCAGGTAAAAACATCCCGGCTGGAAAACTCCTGAGCTTATTCACCCGTTTCGCAACACATTTTGACAACTGTATAGCACACACAAGCCTGAATATTCTCTCACTTCAGTCAATAAGCTTTCAAACACTCGACATCCAGAATTCGATTGGATGGTCGACGTAAAAGTAAAGATATACTGTATGTCCTCATGTCATTAATTCTCGAACCCATTCGGATCAACATTTTCATGTTAAAGGGGTGCGGCGCGGGTTGCCTTTTCTCAGGGGAAACACTTAATTGATACGCATTTTGTTTGACAGTTCGTAACTGCAAGCTTTCATTCCCGTTGTCTTCATGTCTCAACGTTTGTAATAACGCACCATTTTAGCATATTTATTGGCTGTTAACAATTGCTGTGTCTGATATCTTACCACATTTTCCAAACAAAGCTTGACACCATCAACTACTTCTGGTTGAGTGTATCTAAGTAGTGCTTTACTAGGCGACTGCCATTGCGCCTGACCCATTCCGGTCTCTTCTATGCCCTGCTTGATCTTGATCGCCGCAATTTCTTATATTGCAATGCCAAGTTCAGTTGAAAAGAATCTTGTCCCTTCTCGCCCTGGTGTTCTATCACCCGATCAAGAAAGGCAGACCGAAAGCCGTATAATGTTAATCTAATTCAACATCACGCGCGTCTCTACGAAGTACAAATAAATTGCATTAGTTGTCAGACTATCCAATCGCAGCCGTGCGTTTAACCGCAAAGCACAAACCTGTTTACCTCGGACAGGAATTTATGTCTGCTCTGATGACGGGTAGCTCATAAATCAACGATGTGCAGTACGCAAGTTGCGTACCTGGTTGTGGGCAGACAGGCAAAAATCGCGGTTCGGACATTGGTTAGATTTGCCAGATAAGTTTACGCAAACGGTAAGCTTCCTTTCTTAAGTGCATCACTGTTTCAATGATGGAACGCGCGAATACACTGACGCCGATGAGGTTTATGCAACCTGTTACGTCAAGTCGCTGATGATCATCGCGTGCTTATTCTTCAATTATATTTGGGAGTGCGGGCTCAATGCAGCTGAGACAGCAAGAAGATACAACAGCATAACCTCGCGTATGCGGCCTGTAAACGGCCGGTATGTGTTAAAACTGGTGAAGTGGTTCGAAAACACTGGTAGTGTGTGCGACTCCCGAATTACGGGGCGGCCTCGCACCACAACGGATGAGAGTTCAGCTAGTGCTGTTATCCGCGAAATGACCAAAAGGGCGGATCTCCACATCCGTACAATCGCTCAAAAATGTGACACCACCCGTTACGCAGTTCAGCGGATTTTGTAAGAAAAAAAATTTCGTCGGTATGGTGCACCTCAAGTGCAAGTGTTGAACCCATGCGATCCGGAAAAACGGATTACATTTTGCATCAGGTTCTTGAGTCACGTGGATTTGCACTCCATTATTATCACCGACGAGGCAATATTCCAGTTGCACGGAATACAGAAGCAGCACGTTTGGGTGATATCAAATCCGCGATGCTGCCGAGCTTCCCGTATGCAACATAGTCCCAAGCTAATGGTTTGGGCTGGACTAACTGGTCAAGAGATCGTCGGAGCATTTTCTTTTCCAGTAATGTGACCGGTAGGTTACTGTGTTAATCTACTACTGCCATATCTTTCCTAGCATCGTCGTATAAAAAATGCTACAGACTTGCGTACTTCCACAGCTGCAGGCTGAGGGTGTTTCCAGCACCATTTGGTGGCAACATGATGGCGCACCTGCCCATTATGCACAAACAGTGCGGGATTATCTTAACGAGATGTTCGGTCACCGGTGGATCGGTCGCGAAGATCCAATGGAGTGGCCTGCCTGGTCACCAGATTTGAAGCCCTTAGATTTCTTCCTATGAGGTTATTTGGAACGAAGAGTATACAAGTCAACGCTTATTTCACTGTAAAAACTGAAGGACAGCATTGTCAACAAATGTCACGCCATCAACACGGAATGCTTGCATAAAGTTCTGGCCAATTGCCGCTGGCGATTTCTGCACTGCAAGCAGAACGCCGGCGCGCACGTTGACCATACTCTTCATTGACGTTTTATGTTGTTCACGTTAATATACGCATTGACCGTTATTACTGATTTCTAGACCATATTGTTGCAAGAGTAAATGGTGCCATAGGGGCGTCGGGCCAGAGTGAATTCAACGAACAAAGCTGATTTGATAGCGCTTAAACTGACCACTTCTATACAACTTGCTTCAGAATGCCAACATGTACCTCTCATGGCTATGCCTAAGGAATACGGGGAGGATGTGAACAAGACAGCAACCTGAGAATAGCCTACGCAGTTTAGTATTGTTATCGTGTTCATCGGCATAAAGACCCCGGCGTGGGAAGAGCGGTTCTAAACAACAACAGACCGGTCACAGAAAGGGGAAAGAAAGATGGCCGCTGGCATTATGACGCAGAATTCACCAAGCATTGGATTTTTCACCCACTAAAAGGGAACGTGAGCCGCGATTTGACCGTCGTGAGACAGGTTAGTTTTACCCTACTAGTGAGTACAATGACACAGTAAAGTACAAACTGGCCGTTTCTATGGTCATCCTTATTAGTACGAGAGGAACCGCAGGTTCAGACGGTTGGTATATGTGCAAAGCTACCATCTGACGGATTAGGACTGAACGCCTCTAAGTGAATCCCGTCCAGATTTGCAGCGGTGCATTCTGTGTCCATCCTGTGGGAAGGCAAACTCACGTATTCCTGCCAAAAGTTGGACAGGGCTATGTGCTCCGCCACGACTGGTAGGTCTGGTGTAATGTCAGGACGATATGACCAAAACCGTATTCCGGAAATTGGAGTATGTAGGTCGCCACGACATCCAAATATGGAGTGAGCGTGAAGGCGATAAATCGTTTGTAGACGACCTACTGTTCTGTCGAGGAGAGGTAAGTGCTCCAGCAGCTATCACACTGCGAGCCATTGAGTCCTGTCCCTGCATGGCGCAATGATTTGAGAGCCTGACTCTCATTCATTTTCCCTGTTCGAGCTACGTTGGACACTATGGGTGACCACCCACATACGTGTGCTGTGGTCCCACGAGTTCTCAATCTGGTTTTTCAAGCCAATGAGCTTCGCGCTTTGTCGAATACGCTAACCTCAGTATCCGCGAGAATTTCATATTGCACATCTAACAATCGATAGCAACCGTGCTTCAGACTGCTTGGAACGAAGGCTAACGTGCAAAATAATGACCATAGTGCATCAGTGCCGGGGCTACTTCGGTAGTAGTGTGACGTCGCTTAGACAGACCAAACTGTCCTGAGCAAGGAGTGTTCAACAGGTGCGTAGTGTTATGCCAGATAATTATTGACGACGCTCTTGTTGACTGAGATCTAGCTTTTTACAACCCACTATAGTAAAAGAAGCATTCCTTTCAATTAGGCCTTACACGTGTGAAGGGTAATCTTTTGAGAAAGGGTTCTTAAACAAATATGCCACCTAAGGACTACTCGCTGCCGTATAGCCTATTCTCCCGTCACTGTCTTGATTGTAATTGCAGGAAAAAAGTGGGGTTACGCTGCCATAATTGTTTCACCGTGACCGTGACGGGGCCGAAAATTGTCTCCACTGACACACATGAGCGATCATTCTAACATATCCAGGGATGAGGCGATATTCCAATGGCAAGTAATTGCGTAGCTGCATTTCTAGGCGATACCTAATCCCCGCGGATACTGAGATTCACGTATTCCACAAAGCGCTAAGTCCATTGGCTTGAAAAAGTTGATTGACAATTCGTGGGACCACAGCACACGCATGTGGGTTGTTACACATACTGCGTAACGGGTGGTGTCATATTTTTTGAACGATTGTATGGATATTGAGATCCACCCTTTTGGTCACTTCGCGGATAACAGCACTAGCCGAAGTCTCATCCGTTGTGGTGCGAGGCCGCCCCGTAATTCGGGAGTCGCACACACTACCAGTGTTTTCGAACCTCTTCGCCAGTTGTAACACATACCGACCGTTTACATGCCGCATTCGCGAGGTTATGCTGTTGTATCTTCTTGCTGTCTCAGCTGCATTGAGCCCACACTCTCAAATATAATTGAAGAATAAGCACGCGATGATCATCAGCGACTTGACGTAACAGGTTGCATAAACCTCATCGGCGTCAGTGTATTCGCGCGTTCCATCATTGAAACAGTGATGCACTTAAGAAAGGAAGCTTACCGTTTGCGTAAACTTATCTGGCAAATCTAACCAATGTCCGAACCGCGATTTTTGCCTGTCTGCCCACAATCAGGTGCGCAGCTTGCGTACTGCACATCGTTGACTTATGGGTTACCAGTCATCAGAGCAGACATAAATTCCTGCCCGAGGTAAACAGGTGCGTGCTTTGCGGGTGAACATACGGCTGCGATTGGATAGTCTGACAACTAATGCAATTTATGTGTACTTCGTAGAGAGCGCGTGGTGTTGAGTTGGATTAACATTATACGGCTTTCGGTCCAGTTTTTCCTTTCGTTAGTTGGTTGCCGACTTGGGTTGGAGCAGTTGAATTCCACACTTTGATCGACACAGTTTTATAGGTTGGCACGTTTCACTGTGTCACACACGAAATGAATTGACCGACGACGCAACAGAGACATCCTGCGTAACGAAAGGAACGGGCTCTGCGATGGAAAAGTCATTCTGTTGGACACGTTGTATGATTGTATTGCGACACATATTCTCAATCTGGACCACAATTCATTATGGGTTAAACCTTGGTCGAGTCGGCCACGGGGACTGTATTTGATGCAGATGAAAACTAGGTGTTGCAGGAGCGCAATGTTGCATTTTACATCTTGTTTCGCAATTAGTTTTACTCGTCTGGTAGGAATTGAAGGACTGCGCTGCGAACTGTCTCCACATCCGAATAGACTGATCTTCACTCATAAATGAACGGTGGCCCTGATCTAGGTTGCATGTCACACTCCATTCACACAACGTAATCTTCAAAATGACGCAACCAGTTTTTAGTGATTGTGACAAATATTACCTGCCACGACTCGGTGCCTTATGATTTGTGTCTTCGACTGACATCCTAAAGCTCGAAGTTCGAGTAGCAGTCCTACTATTTCTGCTGATTCATGCATATGAGTGCGAAACTAACCATAGAGTACAGCGTTGCCAGCAGGCATGACCAGTGAATCACGTGTTCAGTTCCCACCAGCTTATCGGCATAGGCTGCGCCGGGATCCGGTACAAGACAATATCTTGACAGCTGATGTCTCCAGTATTTGCAGTTTCAAGACCCTTCGTGTAATTGTGATCATAAGAATTTTAGCTTCACTGATGTTATCACACTTGTCTGGCCTAATGCTAAATGAAGATCTACACTAGTAGTCCGACTCAGACGTCAGAAGATTGCGGTAGGAAGTGGTAGGCCCTCCCATCCTTCCAGGGAGCGCCAGCGGGGCGCATTCACTCAACTCAGTGAGTGGCTCGGAAGATCACGCCAGAACACATTAGTGACCTCCTTTAAGTTAACATACCGTCCAATAGGAGAGTTCCTTACCTAAGTACTTCAACTGCTGACTTCTCTCGTGGCCCAAAACCGCTGTTGGTAAGAGTTGGACCATTGGTTCCAACACATCACTGGGTTCTTGAAATACGCATTGCTGACGCGGGTCACGAAAGGATTGAAGGAGAGCCTTATGCTTCTCGGGTTTTCGATGGCTGCTTGATAGAACCAAGCTTTGAAATATATTAACAACTAATTAGTCACTCGCGCACTAACTCGACTAGGATTATTAAGTATGAAACTACTTCGGTTACGAAGTCAACCTGTTAGCTCCGTCGGTAAACTTATATGGAAGAGGCACGCTGTTTTACTTACTGCTACCACATTTTCCGTCGAGCCCTTTTGTCAAATTTGTCTAATGAGCAAAATAAACCAACTTTCAGTGGATATGGATTACCCCACTCACGTTATGAACCACGTTCCGCTTCCTCACCATTATTACTATGATTCATGCCTACATACTTTCTTTCGTGCAGCAGAAAACCCACGTGGAAGAGTTGAAGAGGCAGTTGTCCGAATTGGAAGACTTGAGACACCACACAACGTATCTGCAAAATACTATTAAGGAGCGGGAGAATCGTATCGAGACTGTTGAAAAGGAATCTGTGAGTATCTGAGTTTCTGCTTGTCGAGACGTGGTCTGCCCGTTTTGTTCCTTTTACCGTATAAATAACACTGTACTAATGATGTATTTCGTGAAGGAGACAAAAGATTAGGGAGGATGATCACTCAAGCGTAGGTAGACATTAAGAAGCTTAGACAATCACCGATCAGTCACTCCATGGCCAAACAGTGAGCTCCAACATCAAGTCATATTGAAACGGAGAAAAGACGGGGTGCTTATTGAGTGGGATCAGTTATTATCTTTGAGGATCCTTGATGGTTCTTTGTCCATACTATTAGCAACATCATGTCCTGCCGTGAATGCACAATCCGAGCAATTATTCTCTGTTTAGTTCAAACTGCGCGATGAGTTGAGTAACATCCGAAGGCAGCTGAACTCATCGGTCGCAGAATTGAAGAGTTTACAAGAAGAAGGTGCCTACAGAGAGGAGCGTTTTCGTCAGATGCAAGCCCAACAGGTGAGTAGGCAGAGAGCTTAACAAATCCACAAAATATCCGGCCTCTATCAATTCTCCCAGTATTAACATGGATGACAAGTAATTTTATTTCATCTATACACAGAACGAAGAGTTATCGCGGCTTCGTTCCATAAACCAAGAGCAAGTCTCACGTAACAGTCATCTAGAAATGAAGTTGGAAGAGAAAGAGCACGAACTGAAGACGAGAGCCAGTGAAATCGTGAGTATTAAATTTAGTAGCTATCCTGTTGTCCTCCCACTAGTTCCCTCTACTCATGAAAGCTAATACTGCCAACAGCATCAGTCCTTAATCCATTTGAAAGTACATCCCATTGTACTTCTTCTTAAGCGCTGCCAACTGGATGAAATCACCCGGCTTCAATCGTCGGTAGAAGATGTGAATAGCCGGTTGAGCGTTAGTCAGAAGAGAGCAGAGGAACGTGAAACCCGCTTGCGCAAGTTGGAGAGCGAAAATGTGAGTCACCATTCTATTAGCTCTTACAAATTTCCTTGCTATTTCGAATTAAACACACAAAATTCTCCACAAGGTCTCTAGCCCAGGTGAAGAGAAATCAAAAAGCAAACGAAATTGACCAAGAAGAAGGTGTTAGCCAAACGTCCCCAAAACGCTGTACAACTGCCCCAGATCTTCGCCAAATTTATAGGTCGCTTAATAGCCTTCGGGTTCCAAAAAACGAAGTTCAAATGGCAAAAGTAGCAACTTCCTTGCCAACCCTCCGTATGTTAGGGTTCACGTGAATGAATGGGTTCCAGAACCTTTGAAGTGAGTGCACAATCGAAGTTAATCGATTAACGGCTTTTCCCTGACGTTTCACCCTATCCCGGCTACAGTCCTTCTTCCGTTGCGAGTTCCTCATTTGTGTAGGTGAATTACGACCGCACTTAAGAGCACGATTTCAATTTGTGGATGTTGCCCTTACCTATGTGATCAACCCTGTAGTATCATACATGTTGCTGAAAGTGAAATGCATACTGAATTTTAATCAGTAGGCAATTAAGTAAAAACGGAGAAAATGGTTATGCAGACCACATCAGATCCACCACATCAGACCACATCGATCCTCGTTCCGTTGAACAAGGAGCAATGAATGTATACGGGTTAAGAAGCAATGCTTTATATAGTCCGCTGTGTGGTTTTGCAGAGTTCTTGAAATATAAAAGCAGTGCGTGATCTACATTTAATAGAGGGACTTATCGTTTCTTTTGCTGTAGTCCTGCGATCCGTGTAAGTTCACAGAACAAACATGTAACAGCAACTAAATCCAAAGTTAATTCCAGGAGTGGGTAGAGATGTTGGTCTAGGTAACAAAGTGTAGGGGAGTAGGTGAGTCATCCAAACGTCTTTTAAATGTGGCTAATGATGGTGCAGAAATGACCGATTCTGAAAGAGCATTCCACGGGTAACACACGCAGAAGGAAAAGAAAGTTCTGTGGTAATCCACGCTGCTGTACTGTTCTGCCAGTTTTGGTGAGTGACCTCTCAAGTTGGTATTACTGCTGAGTTGCAGTAAAGAGCGGCACGCATCGTGTGAATCCTGCAAAATTAAGTACACCATTAGCAAGTCCCCTCGTAAGCGGCGGTAACGTCCGCTAAACACCCCCAATCGTTCCAGCCTCTCCTCGTATGGAAGAAGGTGCATTCCAATAACGTACTTTGATGCTCGACGTTGAGGCTGCTCCAGAGCACTAAGGTCGTGTTTTAGCCATGGGTGCCAGGCTTGAATTCCGTTTTCGACATGAGGACGAACATACGCATTAAACATCTGCCGGAAGATAGAACGATCCAGGGTTTTCGCCACTCGTTAAGCATGATCAAGTCTACACATCTATCTAGCTAGCTTTCGCTTCAAATCTTTCGTCGTATCAACCAATGAAGCTTCTGTGTCCTCACCAACTGGTCAAGCTTTACAGGTTCCCGCTTGCGACACTGGTTGTGCAGCCCTGTATCTCGTGATTTGCAATCCGGTAATAGTTATTTCGCCCAACGGCTTCCGCCTCAGTTGCTGTCTACCGGCAATTGAGCGTTGCACAAAGCTGGACCATGACTCATCTGCGTTCACACACTGTCCTGGGGTAAAGTTCCACGATTCTACCAGCTGATAACCTGATAGGGAAATCTTTTTTAGGAAGTATTTGGTGTACAAACAGACTTAATTGGTCTTCGGGATGTAACCAGCAATTCATTGCACTAATTTTCCTTATAAGTATAGTGATACCCATATTCTTGTTGTACTGGACGATTTTTCGGGTTTCATATGTAAGGGTTTGCTATCCGTCTCAGGCCATAATTTCCAAACGCATAGTATGTATGGCCTCTATGTTAAGTGCATCCGTGCGCATAGATCTTTCACGTTGGCAGCTGCTTACTTATGTGAAAATTCCTTTTACAAAAGGGCAATATATTGCTCCATACATCAACTGATGGTGATTTAAGTTGATTGGTGGCATCCGTTTCAGGATTTGCTTTCATACGACAGCCACTGGACGCCTAGGCCTGCTGAGGGACCATGGGTGGCTTGCGCCGCACCACGCACAGCTCCATACACACACATCGAATCCGTTGTAAACCGGAAGGAATAATATCGAGAGGCATGTGAATGGGAGCCACGTTTCATCAAAGGTGGCGCACACTCCTTCAGTATGCACAGCAGCAGCATTCCTGTCTACCTAGTTTGGAAAGCGTGCGTAACAGACGTCTACAGGTCGGTGGCTGGACCGTATCCCAATCCACACTGGATGTAGTCACTCTTTGAGACTACAACAGTCACGATAACCGTGTGCCCCGTCCCCCTCAGCTACGGTTGACATCCTCCTGTAGTTAGTATAATAGAGGTAGAGGGTGTTAGGCAGGGAGACACCTCGTCAGCATTCATTCATGCGAAGCGAGGCATTGCATATCACACGAGAGGGATGGTTGATGTCAAGCACACGTCCGTTAGACAGTCAGTCGTGTTTAGCCAGACTGAAACGACAAAGCACATCATATGCATCGTCGGCAGTCTGGGCAACTGCACAATGGCAGTGCGAATCCTGTATAATCACCTGCACTCATATGATTGTCTGCACATTTGTGCTTTGAATTACCAGACTGGATAGGAAACATGTAACCAACAGTCAAGCGTAGTCCTAATGTGCGTAGTATGGGATTTCGGGTACACTAAAAGCGATATACGTTAAGTTATGGGAAATCGCATGCACAATAATCGGTAACCATAAGAGCCACTCTATTGGCAAAGTTGTACTTTTCCTGTGTTCCGCCTAGGTCACCAACCGTCGTACTTTAGGACACCTGTCCCGTGGCAAAATACAACTTGGTCACTCCGTCGCGACGCACAAGTCACCGAGTGGGGCTCCGTCGTATTTCTGCGCGATTGTGAGCCTTCGCATGGCTCAGTGTAGCTGAGTGCATCTCAAGCGTAACACTACGCTTGACTATGAGGGCTTCGCAGCTAGGCACGAGTAAGAGACCGTGGTGGCATGTGCGTAACGGACACTGAATGTGCGGCAGAGGGGGACAGAACTGAGCACATCAAAGTAAACCGAATAAGGTGAAGCTAGGTTAATGGTAATTCGGTGTAGCCCAACCACGATGAAGAAGCATGTTGCTTGCAACATCGACCTCAGCATGGCGTACTCGTATGGGGACATCGGCTACCGGATTAGTCTGTGAATGTTGCCCCCTGGGACAATTACAGGACGCTTACGCCTGCGCAGACTATGGGTGGTTGTCGCTGCATTGCAGCCCTCGATGACGCAGTTGTGCCAGTACAGATGACCTGGCCTCTGTTGTGCGATGGAACGTGTATTCCGTTCTGACTCAGATTCCTCCCTAATAATTTCCGATTGACCTGCACGGATCGCACATGCTTATTAGCAGATAATGAGTCAAGGCATTCTTCCTACGTGGTGCCCACTAAGGGCCACGTATCAGTCTGTGGTGCTCGGTCTCACATTGGGCCTGTTTGGCGTAACTCCATTGTGGCCTCGCTGACGACTGGCTAAACTTGCTGGGCTAAGGCACACTCGGCCACATGCAATACAGTTCCAGGTGAAAGTATCCGAAGAGCTGTAACCCGCCGGCGGCTGTCGCACCTTTTCGTTCCCTATGCATTAATTGGCTTTCTGGCACTTGAGCAGCGGTTCGCGTTAGGGGAGGTTAACATTAAACGTTAAACTACATAGCAGGTAGCAATTTCGCTAATAACCACAAAATTATTTCCATTTGCACTTATATAAAGAGATCTGTTTTATGTATACAATACTTTAATTTTAGTTTTTTGCGTGGCAGATTCATGGAAAGCTCCCCTCTCCTGGTTGTGCAATTGGAATCCGACAGCTCCGAAACATGAGTGACATAAGTCAGGTCAGGACAGGGACAGGCTGAGTCAGGCAGTCGAGCATTGTACAACAAGTCCATTCTTCGGATGTTTGATGCGTTATATCAGAGCCGCCAGAATTATTCCAGCTCAAACGGCATTAGGTGCACAGTCGACCTTGTCTCCGAGGATACATTGCTGTCGACCAGTCTTACATGCAAATAAGTTGTGATGACCGCAAGGACGGTGTACTTAAAAAGAGGTACAGATACTGTCGAATCAGTGCCTGATTAATGACTATGGAATGTAAGATTCAGCGGCAGTATGCCTGACATCGGTTAAGGCAGTAACTAAATTGATCTAACAGGCATCGTTGCCAATAATTCGGCAGACTGGCTGACTTCTTTGATGGATCTCAATCACGAATAATGCAGGAATAGTTGGGAATAACACTAGATAGTAAACATTTGGCTCCCTTAATCATACTATCTGGCTTATAATACATCCGAGCGGTTGGGAAGTGATTTCCCCATTGTATTACATGCTCTAGATGGTGGGCATCGATGTTTTGTCCAGTGTTGTGTCTAACCCAATAATCCAATAACAGTGGTGAGAGCATGAACGAGAAGGCACAGGATACAGGGTTTTCTCAGGAAAGCCACACTGTTTAGATAGCAGGGTGTGTAAATGTAAAAGCCAACAGAGCACTGAAAACTAATAAGGATCAAGGAAATAAAGCTCCAATCAGATACACAGAAATAATTGCATGTAATAGCATTCGTGTCCGACGGGAACCATGATCCACACCCGGGACCAAGGTAATCTAATGATGTGTTCCCAGGGATAAGATCGAACAGCTCCCCATTGGTCTCATCTTGTGTGCCAGAAGTCAAGCCACCGTGCAAAGAGTGTATTGATGAAGTGAGCACAAAACGGACCGAGGTGTGGAGCAAAACACATCAATACTGTTCAAATCATAGTTGTGTGCGCCCTCGATTTTATAGGTCTCCTAGAGTCAAGGTGTCTGTGCAGTGTGCAACGGGCGATAGGAGCAATTGTCTCTCTCTGATTTCAAAAAGGTGGTATTCGGAGACAAGTCACATAGTTGTTTCTGGAAAACTGTGCACTTTCCTTCCTGAACAAGTCACTTTGTTTCGTTTCTGTGCGCATTTGACTTTGAACTGTATGGGATTCCGTTTTTCTGCGTGAGTTACAAGATTCAGCCTGATTCAGTGGCGACAACTTACATTGGGTTTTAGACAGTGAAATTTCTTCGGATTAGGCTGCTCTTAGCCCTAACATCTAACCGAACGCTTCGATTGTTTCTATGCACGAAATAATAATCGAGTCTTTGAAATTATAAGCTCCACGATAATTGCCACCTTTTTGGGATTCCCGTCACAGAAGAGTATTTTGAATGCGTTTACTGGATTCACTTCTGCTATGATTTTCAGGGGACATGACAGAAATGGTTTCCTAAAGTTGTACTATGAGTGCCAGAGACCACGCCACTGAATAAAAAAACACAAATGCCAAGCAATCACTGTTATGTGTGTGTTTGGTTTTACAGTATCTCGAAGTCATAAAGAACGTGTGTTGTGTGAAAGGAGGCGCCAGGAACAGATCTTACTGTAGGCAATGATCGATCTGACACGGTTATATAGTTGCTTATGCTAATTGGCGCACTTTCCTTTTTGCACAACGCAGTTTGTCCCGTTTTCCTCTGCGCACTTTACATTGGACTACGAATTGTTCTGTTCTTCTGCACAAGTTACAAGATTCAGTCACATGAACTGGCGACGCCACACTTTGTTTCGTCAGATACTGTTTTTTTCGGAGTAGGCTGGCTCTAACCCTAATGACTGGTTAATGAGTCATCACGACATTCATTGTGATAGTCGATGCAGTGTTCTGGTTCATCATATGGCCAATCCCAACCTGTTGCATCATTCACTATCTTAAACCAGTAAACATTACACAGTACAGACTGCTTACAATGCCACAAATCATTGCTGCAGGAGCCACACTGTACTGTGCCAGTAGAGGGTGTACAGTGCTAAATCGCATCTAGTAAGTTATTCAAGTCGACTCTTACTACCTCCTTGGTCCAGGGTCACGAGTTCTATCACCAGAAGGAACAGATTAAATGCATAATACTGATGATTCCAGTCGGAAGGAAACGACCCTACAGTGCGTTTGCGCACGTGCGTTGGTCATTTGATTGGAACTTATTTGTGCTGAATTCAGCCTTCGTAGCCTGCATAGTAGTAGAGGATAATTTGCTGCATATCGCACTTGACTTGTAAGTCAAGTCGTATATGCTGCTGTGTAGTGGCACAATCCGCTAATGTTGATAGGCCATGGGTTCGGTTCGTGATGCAGCCAATGGATTCGCACTACTGATGAAATGGCCGTCCAGTGCTTTTCCTGAAGTGTGGAAGAATTTATAGCCTATTGAGAAGAACCCTTAATTTTAGTTGGGAAACGGTCGGAGGCCAGCCCAGACTGTGCAAACGTCATTGAAACCGCAGGTGAATTATGGATGTCGACTGGGTGCTTGGGTTTACCGGTGGAGCTACCCAGATCACCGAATCTAGAGAACTGCCACTCACTGTTTGGTTGGACGGAATACACAGACCTGATGGCACTCCACCATGCAAGGAGCTGCCGCTCAATGCAACGTTGTTTCCTTTGTCTGGCGCGCATGATTCCGCGGGTTTTCCAACATCGAGGTTCGTGTTGGAGAAGTGTCACAGCTCCGAATCAGTCATATGTATCAACCACATGGTCGCAGATCTCATTCCTTTGGCCTTACACAGAGTGTGGTGCGAGTACATATGTGTGCCGGTGGCATATATCGCAAACCACCTATATTTTACTTGGACAAAGATGTCCTGTGTCTGCTGGCAGTCACAGCAACAGTGTTCAGTCAATGTATTCTCCAACTCCAGCCAGTCACTTTGGCGGCTTTCGCCTCACATTCCTCGCCCACCCGCCTATCATTGACCCACGCAACAGCCCAGCCGTGGAGGCGACCGCTCTCATGGCTTCCCGATCGGGTAATTGGTTGAGCGCCCAACTTCAACACTATTCCCGCTGCCCCCCATTTATGCCAGGGGGAGGAGACCGACCTGACTGCGATCAAGTGAACCACGGCCGGACCAAACCACATTGCGCAGAACACGGACTGTGCATTTCGATCTTGCGCTGACTGATCTTAATCCGCTGATTATACGTCCGACCCGTGCACTGGAAAGTTTGCTGGTTTGTCTTGTACTCGACCGAATGCAGAAGGCGCAAATAACACGGCAGGATCTTATAGAATGTTGTACAGACACCCATCCGATCGACCGGTCTGCAATGCGCACGTAGGACGGACAAACTCAGTCCGCAAACTTTTGTCCCCTATCGTAACGCGGGAATATTTTATCCAGCTATCTGCGATAGTGCGCATTAAAACAAACACTGAATCGGAGTTATTGCAGAGAAAAACAACTAAAATTGTCGTAGCTTTTCTTGGACACTATGTTACAGAATTTCGACAACATTTCCGCCCTTCTTTTTTTGCACGTTTAAAGTTATGGGATTTGAGTGCTAAAACAGGGAGTAATACCTGAGGAGTGCGTCTGATCCATTCGCCAACCTGACTCCAACACGTGTGGTGAAAATAATGAATCTTAGCCGGGTCATATTATTTGAAATGTCGCAAACATGCGCTCCGAATTCTTGGAGACTTTTCTCCGTACTATTAGCGCCGCTCGGGTTGTTTACGTTTCATTTGATGAGATCCTGATGTCGAATAAAAATCATCGGTTCTAGAACAGGGGAAATGCTGAACACCGAGCCCATAGGACATTCCTACGCTAGGTTGAAGATCTACCTGAATACATTTGAAGAAGTTAAAGAAACTACAGCCGTTAACAGCTATCACAGTCAGTAATAAGTAAGAACAAAGACACGTAAAGGATATGGCTATAATGTGTACGCAAGACCAGCTCACTGATTCGTCTTTTAACACGCACATTTATTCACACACAAGTCGCGTGCAGCGCCAGACAGACCGTGGCTTGTGATAACCATGCAGAAGTAGTCCGCCTGTTGAGGTTACCATACGAATGTACACATATGAGTGTGTTCATGTTCAACACGAATAGGACCACAGATGGTTTGTTTTAAAATCTACTTAGCCTATGCTGACCTGATTTGCACTCACGAAAATTCGCCGAAAAAAGCAAGGAACGGCCAAAGGATACATGCGCCCTACGCGATAACAGTCATCCTGAAAAGCTTGCACAACGTGTGAGGCTGCGATTAGTAGGTAGATTTAGCAGCTAAAACTCCAAAGACAACAGTACAAGTCAGGCACACACAACAATTATCGCGATGCAGGTGCGCCGCTGAGAACGTGTGCTCTGCTATGTGAGGCAGTGCTGCTTCGTCACTGATCTTGGCTGCGGTATCAAACCAGCTGTGTGGAAACCCAGAAGGAGCCTGCTTTAATGCCAGTGATCCATGCATTTCCCATACACTTCTCCGTCCAGGCTTACGTCCGTGAGAAAAAACCTAGAAGCTGCGCATGTATCAATAAGCTATCATTGTCCAGTCTGTGCCGATGAGCATGGAATTCAGCCTCTTGAGTTGCTATGCTCATTTGAGGTCCACTAACTGGATTACGTTCGAATAAGGGAAAGAGCACCTGCCTAAACGCTTGTCATCCAGCCGGTGTTCTGTAGTATTGTGATCGCATGTGGCCAATCGCTCAAGGCATCGAAGCATCGAAATGTGGTAACTGTAGTCCTGTGAACGAAGGGCTGTGCGACACAGCAAACGGATGTTGGCTCTCGAGGAGGATTATGGTTCAGTCATTTTACAGGAATCATAACAGAATAAGCAAGCTCACCACGAAAATTTGCAGAGCGAGCACGCTCTTTGAAATACGTTCTTAAGTGACTGAGTTGTTTTCTAGGAAAGTGGGACGGTAAGGTGGCTCACAAACACACCAATACAGTTGCTGTCTGATCGCCCCGATTTTGCCATATTCTGAGCAGTTTACAAAATTAGGAAGCCAAAACTTCCGATGACACTCAATCACTTCCAGGTCAGTATTCGCCTTCAGAACTGCCGGAATCGGTTGCCCCATACGCAGCTGAACTTAGAAACTTTTGGTTTATTCTGAATTTAGCACCTAACGAAATGTTATGGTTGGAGTAGGAAACGAGGGCACTGCTTGATTTTTAAAGCCCTTAAACTGTTTATGGTGTTGCCCTCGCATTGGATGGTGGTAACAGCAGTGCTATATAGTAGTAGCACTCGCAGCCAAATGTGAATGCCATAAAGCCAGTAAAAGTTAACAGTGTGGATAAAAACCTCAGTTGTCCGTTCCTTTGAAGACCCAATCGTCATCATAATAATAAAGTATATTTCTCGCGGTACCGAGGAACCCGGCCCACAAAGGGACAGATAATATTTAAAGGTACGCAGGTCATCCGCAGTCGAAATCAAAATAAGAGGACATTTGGACCGACGGGAATGGTCTAGAGAGTTCAACATTCTCTGTTTGTAGACAATCCGCGTGCAATATTTGAAACACAGGAACACGTTCTACTAACAAGAAAGAGCCAGTTGCTCACATGCGTGATTTTCTGCGCAGCCTCACATCGATATAGTTACAAACGGACAGCGTCGTAGCGTTTTGCAACAAGCGTACTTGGCTATTGACGTCAGGACCCATTAACCATAAAATTTGAGTGGGGTGCTCTTGCAAGTGGCAGCTGAAGTTGATGCTGGATACCCCAGTTCTGTATCAAAGTGCATCAGATTGGGTCACGCTATACCTTGCGCACAGAGACCCTACATGCCTACCGCGTCAGTTTGGGTTCTCTGTTACCGCAGATACAAATGTTTTATTACCAATATGCACGAGTTTTGGATGAACCGGAAGAAGTCAAGTGAGTGCTGTATTCCTTGTTCAGTAGTTGAGAGAAAAGACGCACTGCTTCAAACCTTTACCAGCACATGCAGTTACAACTGACCCGATGAAACTCTCTGCTGGAACACTGCGCACGTTAGTTCATGTCCAAACACGCTCGCTCGAGTTCAATCGTTTTCATGTGACCACTCTAACAGTGAGCAACCAACTTTTCCAAAGTTCCGTTCTACAGCGGACATGATACGATCCAAGGTGGTTGGGAATGAATCGTTTCGAGAAGCGCGGCTTTCCCAACTGAATGCAATCTTCATATTGGGTTACGCATATCGTACATACACTCAACGCTGTCTGATTACTTTGAATCCACTGTCTAAAAAACTAACATCAACGCTAGTCATCCGGTAACGAATACCCGATTCCCAAATTCAGGGATATCTACACCTGCGGATATGTTTCCACTCCTGACGGAATCACACTTGCCTGAGCAATAATAATCGGCACCGATTATGATGTGTTTAGTCACAACTAACTGCCTGCCGACATCCAAGCACTAGTGACCACCTTCCATAGAGAATGCCACAACAAGCCTATAGAAAAACGTCATATACCTGGACGACATCTTGGTTAGTCCGACAACAAATGAGACGCATCCACAGCTGGTGAGAAGTGTTCTGGGACATTAGAAAAAGAGTAAATAAATAAATAAATTTTTATGCTCGACTAAGCGGGGCACGCCCGGACAGGTATGATTATGGCCAGAGTACAACAAGTAATCAAGCAATGTACAATAGTATCATAGGATTGTCATATATGTTGGTACATGTATGTATGTATGTGCGCGTGTAGGCGTGGTTAGCTGGATTGCTTGGCTTTGTAACTTTTTTGCTGCATATTTGATTGTGTTTGAACGTGTCGCCAGTGCTTAAGGGATGTTTGAGATCCGTGGATTTGCAATGCTTATACGGATAAGCAAGAGTCGGTGACTTTAGTTCTTTGCGAGTCACCACCACCACGTCACAGTGCTGTTAAAGGGACAGCTGTGGCTATTTATTGGAAGAGCGCTTATCAGGCGAAAACCGACCATGTTCTAGAACACTACCACCGAATTATTTTCTGGAATGGGTAAACCCGAACCATCCAGCTGGCACCACGGGGAAGTAGTTCGGCTAACCAGCAGTTCAGCATTGGTACATGGAAACAAAGTTTTGAGACCCCTGCTTGTTAGTTAGATTTTCGTATCGGTACAGACGACGTGACGACAATCGAAGTGGGCCTCTGGTCTGATCTTCAAGCAGCGCAACCAAGCAACTAGTGAAATGTTCGGTTCAAAATGACTCTAAGTATTGGTAACTCGAGTTGGCTGTTCTAGTGTTCATGAGCTCCCTGAACTTGGCGAATAAATAGCAACTATTTCGTCACCAAACGGCGTGATATCATCAGTGTGTAGCAACCGATTGCAGTTGTCTCTCGGAACGTGCAATTGCTACTCAGAATCCTGTCTGCAATCTATAGCAGCTTTGCCCTTATTACGTTAATCGCCATGCAGCGGTGCACAACAGCTAGCAACTGCAGCCAACGAATGGATCTCCTGGAACTGACCTGAAACTAGGTTCCAGTTTACTTTAGGCCCGAAAAGCCCACAGACTTGGCGTACGACGCTCCACTTTACTGGGCTTGTGCACATTCCCTGCCACAGAATGTCAGGTACACCAATAAATCGATGCTGCATACTTTCTGGACTCGATACCAGTTAGAATCGAATTAAATTCAACTTAACAGACGTTATGTTGACACATATAGTGTCGCCCATGTCCATCAACCTATCGGCGGGTAACCCTGCTAAAGCGAAAATGTTGTCACAAATGCTAAGTCCCCGGATACACTGTTATATAGACAACTACATCCACATTCTGCGGTGATGTTTTGATGGAACACTCCAGTGTCCAAGCGAAATTGTTGCGCGCCCAATCAAGAGCCAGAGAAATGCCTAAGCAATGATCACGAGACCTTATTCATGATACTGCAGGTTATTGTAGTAATCGCTATCCATCGCTGAGCCGGTAACACCTATATAAACGCACGATCTGGCTTGAAAGAATTAACGACGTTGTACAGAACAGTTGGCACTTAAGTAACTGTTTCCACGTTCGTAGTTATGAAGTCAAATGGTAACGCGCACCTAATGGTTAGGCATTGAAATAGTTCCATGTATTCAGATCAAACAGTATGCGCTTGTCAGATAGCGTTATACATTTAGTCTGGCGGCAGAAGGCCGATGACCGCGTTCATATACCTACCGTGGCTCGCTTATCGTGAACGCCGCTCATTTAGCGTCGTTGTCCCCACAATCCATTGGCCATCCAATGCTTAGTGAAATTCGCAAAATACTATTGTGCGTGCAGAAACCTGAATTACTCTCTCACCTTAGTGCTGAGGATGTATGGAATCATCGGCAGATGAGTGATTTCTTGCAGGTCTCAGCTGAATGCAGGCGTAAGTTGCCGAAGGACGCACGCCTGTTTTGGCTATCGAGCGAGAGGAGTAGAGACAGGCACAACGTGTTTCCGGCGATCGTTGCCTGGCAGCTAACGTCGCGCAGAGTTCGGAAGGTCATGGCTAACCGTAGGTGTTGAAGTGATCGATGGTTACCTGTGTGCCTCGCTGGCTACGCAGCGAAGTCGGTGTATGCAAGATAAAGCGTGCAACCAAAACTGCGGCGTGAATGTGCGCACGTGACGGTATCTCACATGAGGACGAGGTTAGACGTTGCAACTCGTGTCAGTGTGTTTGAATAACTGCCACAGGTATTGGAGCACTAGCAGACAATGCTTTTGGGATCACGTAACGTGCCTGTTACTCAGAGCGCGCTGATTATTCGGCTGGACGGTGAATGCTGTTTAAACGCCGCATCAACTTCATGAAGTTACAATGCAATGAACGCGGGAATGCGTCCCGTCACCGTCCGGTACGTGCTTAAACTAGTGAAGAAGTTCGGGCAAACTGGGAGTGGGTGTGACATGAAGGAAACCGGACCGCCTCGCATCATCACGGACGACTGTTCAGCTTGCGCTGTAGTCAATGAAGTGTCAAAA